>JAOWCC010001589.1:137965744-138530713 GCA_030867875.1 Actinernus sp. WN-2022
GAAGGAGCTATTGCTTGCATTAAAGGAGTATGGTGGTGGCTCAGCAGATGTTGCCGTTGCTGGTGTAAAGCTGAGTTGGGTTGGGGCAGCAGCTGATGTGGTAGCTCCAGTAAAGTTAAACTGGGGCATGATGGTGTTCCCCACTGTTTGAGTGTTGGTCCCTAAACCTGCTGTGAAACCTCTTAACTGGGGTGCTGCTATTGCTGTAGCTGATAAATCTGTACTTCCTAATGTTGTTCCTGATGTGACAACTCCTGCACTTCCAGAACTCCCCGTAAAGTTGTAAGGTGCAACTTTTGTAGGCTCAGCCGGTTTCGAAGCTCCAGCACCAAAAGCAAATGGAACAGAAGGTAAAGTTGCACGACCAGATGATTCAGGTTTTGCATGCTCAGCTGGTTTAGAAGACTTGCTACCAAAAGCAAATGGAAGGGAAGGCAAAGCAGTGCCTCCATATGATTCTGATTTTGCAAGTCCTGGATAGGTTGGAGGTCCTTTGTCAAGCGATGGACCTGCGATAAATAAGTTATTTTAATTAATACAGAGCCTAAGTAATAATAATCATTGCCCTAAGCTTTATCTCTTTTGTCACATTGTGACTCTCTTGGACCAACAAAATCATAATCATATGAAAATGGTCAACTATTTTCTCATGGCTATGATCCTGATGTCACTCATAGGGCTGGGCACTAAATGGGTAAAGGGGAGTGGGCACTTGTATGATACATGGGTAGAGGGGAGGGGGCACTTGTATGATACATGGGTAGAGAGGAGGGGGCACTTATATGATACATGGGTAGAGGGGAGGGGGAGGGGGCACTTGTATCATAAATGGTAAGTATGTGCATCCATGCACTTGTATCATAAATGGGTAGGTATGTGCATTCATGCTGCTAATGTGAACCATGCCTTATAAAATTACCGTACAGACCCGTGTATAAGCCACACCTTTCCCCACCAAATTTTCGTTCAAAATCAGGGTTGCGGCTTATCTACGGGAACACCTAGAATGGTTATCAAAAATGTGCATAAATTATGATGTTTAAATCATAGGAAAAGATTTCCCAAATTGCTGGGTTGCACATAACGTCATCGCCACCATCTTGGTTGACGTTAACAAAAGATTCCTCGTTTGAACAACCATGAAACCAAAATATTTCTTTGTTTGATTCAACCAACATGGCCGCCACGTCTTTGTTATTTGAATCTCTGGGGATTGATTGCAAACCAGCAATACAACCAAAAACAACAGCTCTCAGATTTGCTCTGTGTCACACTCGTTGTTGACTGCCTCGTTGTTGTAAAATGAATCGATTTCTACTCAAGCTCCTCTCCTTTGCTTTCCAAAGAAGACAAGCTGTCCAGTTGCCTGTCATCTTCTCTGCTAACACCTCGAATGGTTCCTAGTGTTGTTAATGCCCATAACTGGTCTGGTCTGGAAATTTTCAAATAAAGTACCATTCTCATTGAGTTCATGTTAAGCTCACATTCAAAAACACATGCCCCAGGCCCCTCTCCTTGAAAATCCAACATGGCGGACCACGGACTCAGACACATGCACATATAGTTTCGCCAGAAAATCTTACTTTCTTGTTGGCTTATTAAAGGAATGAAGTTCCTTAAATATGTTGTCAGTTAATGGGGGAACAACAGCAGAAGAATTCTGAAGTGATTTAAAGACAGCAGTTTAAAATATACACAAGAAATGACAAGGAACGTTGTAACCATATGCAAGGTTGCAATAGCTAGTTATGCCGAAAATAGAGATTTTGAAATGTTTAGGATAAGGCTTGTGAACACTCGAGAAAGCAACTGTGTTCGAACAGCTTTCTCAAATTTAATTATTTTTACAAAAACTTTTTTTCAAGATTTAGGCCTCTAAAATCGGGGTACGGCTTATACACAGGTCTTTACGGTAAGAATACTACATGTACATTGTATACACATATTTGTGATAGATTAGGTGTTCAACAGGAGAATTGAAATCACTGGAAATCACAAAGCACAAACAAGACAATCCAAGTTTGTAACAATAAGAATCACAATGCAAGCACAATACCCTTTCATTACACCACCTTGTAGAGAATTGGTGCAGTATAAACTAACCAGAAAAAAACTAGTGTACTTTATGATCCAATCGACACATGCTGGGCAGGGCATGGTCAGTGCTGTTCTGCTTCCAACACATGCTAGATGCACCCTATAAGGAGCGCTAGCTGCAAATCTAACAACCAGGCATTCTTTGCAATTTTGCATGCAAGAGACGGGCACTACATGAAAGTTATTGTTTTATGAAAATCCAAGACGGCAGCCCTTGGACTCGTGCGTGTATAGTTCTGCCAAAAAACCTTGCTTTCTCTTGCAATTAAAGGAATCAAGTTCCTTGAAAAATAATGTTGTCAGTTAATGGGAGAATAAATGCAGAAGAATTTTGGAGTGATTTAAAGACTGCAGGTTACAAAAGTACCCAAGAAATGATGACAATTAATCTCTTCTGAAGTTGAACTCAAACTAAATATTATTCGTTTTTTTTCCCTTAAACAGGCTTCTGTTTATCAGGCTGAAGTGTGTTAGTTGGTTGTTGGTAAAGAGTCACCCAACATGTGTTGGTTGGACCATAAACTACACTTTTCCCAAACTAACCTGCGACTTTCAGGGAGTCAGAACTGGCACCAGAAGCTCCTACTGCTAACAAATTGACATTAGGAGGCACTGATTCTCCTGAAAAATAAAATTACACACATTATTGGATAAATCACCCAAAAAACCTAATCCTATATAATCTTTATTGTAATGGCTGGGGGCATGTGTGTAGCTTCTAGAATTCAGATGTAATCTTGATATTACAATGTAGCAAACAGGGCCCAGTTGTTTGGAGCCCTAGTGAACTAAGGGGCCAACCATTTGACTTTTGAGGGGGGGGGGGGGTGTTTTTGAAAAAGAATATCCTGCAAGCCAACAGTATTGAAAAAAAATATCCTGCAAGCGGAAAAGCTTTGTTCTGGCTCCGCATTTTTCGCAAAAAAAAATTCGTGCAACAACACTGCTAAAGAAAAAAAAAATCGAGCACAGACAAGAACACCCACCCACCCCCCCCCCCCCCCCCCCCCCCCCCCCTCAAAAGTCAAATGGTCGGCCCCTAAAGGGGATCTTGGCTGAAAAACAATTTTTGCTCTCAAATGATTGTTATGCATGCGTAAGTCTGTTTCTGTCTCTGTAAATCGTACACTACTGTACATGTAGATGTCATTTATGCACCGATTTTCCTGTTGATGAAACTCATTTCAATTTCCTGTTTGCCGTCATCTTGGATTTTATGATGTCAGTGTTGCCAAATTGTCAGCAGCAAAGAACAGCTCTTTTGTTGTGTAACAATAGGGCAACACTGCAATGTCATAAAATACAAGATGGCAGCACACAGGAAATTCAAAGGAGTTTTGTAGACAAGAAAATCAGTGCATATATGACATCTAGTGTATAATTTACTGGAGACATGATCTCTTAACCAAATGTATTACCAGAACTTGTTATTCTGCATCAAAATACAGGGCACGCAGACTGGGAACTAATTGGCATGGTTATAAAAAAATATTTGTCAACACTTACATGTAGGAGTTAATTGGAAATTCTTTCTTATCCATTTTAGTGAGAATTAGTTGTTTATCTGTGAACCCTAGCCCTACATTGTAAGTGGGTAAGAACCAATCATTTAAATGTACCTGGGAACTTGTTTTGGAAATGGTTACATGGGTAGGTTATGTTTTATGGTTCGCATTCCATTTTTAGTTACCGTAAAAACCCATAGATAAGCTGCACCTTTTTACCCAAAATTTTCGTTCAAGATCAGGGGTGCAGCTTATCTACAGGACAATCTAGGAAAGGTTACATAAATTAACAATTTAAAAGACAATAATATTAAGCTATACTAATAAATACTACACAAAACCAAAATAAAGTAAGCACTGGTCATTGCTTTTGCAAGTTTGGTGGCTGCTAAACAATCCGTTTACATTGTTGAATATTTCTTTCTCCACAAGCAAGAAAATACCGCACTAAATGGCCCAACGTTTCTTTGCTGTTTAGTCAATTTGTCAAACTGATCTTCCACCTCTCTTTGAGTAACTAGCTTTTCTCCAATAGATGGCTTCTAGACATCCTTTTAGACATGATAGCCCCATAAAAAGCAGATGGAAAAGCTAACTTCTCCATGTTTCTTTTACTTTGTTCGATGAAGTAGAGCCTCTAGAGTCCAATTTTCTTTCTTTCAACCAAGTGTAGGGCTACTAAGCTACAGATATTTTTTTGTTGGCATGTAAAATTAGACCTAAGAAGTGACCTAAATGAATATAGTTATCCCGGTAAACAAATTAATACTATGGAAAGATAGCTAGACCATGCGTCATCTAAGTAGGTAAGCCATGACGTTTATACATGTACTATTTCAGAGCTGAAATTACAGGTACAACTTTGGAGTTTTCTCCAGTTTGAAAGTCCGATGAAAGTTACAATATACGTTTGATTTTCTTCCAAACAACTTTTTTTCCTACATTCTAGCTTCTAAACTTGGGGTGCAGCTTATCTACGGGTGTGGCTTATCTATGGGTTTTTACATTATTTTGGTGTTTCTCTTTTAGCCGCACTTTGATTTGCCCTGTCTTGGGAGTTGTGAATCACACATCGAGTTGGGAGCTTAATGACAAGCTGACATTTGAATGAGAAGTACCAAAGACAGGCTTACCAAGGACAGGTATTTTGAGAAATGCAGTCTTGGCAGCATCTCCAATGCAATACTTAGGCCCTTGTGACACACTGCCATCTTTGCCATCCCCTGTTGAAGGTCCCAATGCATCTGGAACCTTAAGAAAGCCTGCAGCTGCAGCACTGGCTATAGATGGCATCTTAGCTGAAATTCAACATGAACAGTATGTGAGGGAGCATTTCAAAAAGCACAAAATCAGGTACTTATTAATGGAGGACTTTCACTCAAAGGGGTATTAGTAAAGTGTCGGCCAATAAGTCAACCAACTAACAGGTTAATTTAACGATGGCATTGTTCTCTGATTCATTGCATGTGTGGTTTTAATGTTTGGAGATCACAGGAGAAGATGCCAAAGACACTGTCTAGCCCTTGCATTTGACAGGAAAAAGAAAATAAGTAATCTAACTAGGAAATATTTAAGTTCCATTTTGGGGGCTTTTGAAATCCGTAGCCTTCATTTACCTTTAGTCATGACTAAGACTTAATAAATTAAGTTGTTTGCATTAACGGAACAGTCTGAACAGTTGTTTAAAGATCAAACTTAGCGACTCAGACAAATCTACAAGCCTTAGCCTCATCTGCTGGTAAAGTGTCAGCAAAGTGTTGGTGAAGTGTCAGTAAAGTGTCGGCCAACAGTCAACCTACACGTCTTGGTTGGATCATAAAGTACACTTTTCCCGAGCATAATAGTAAAAGTTGACATAAATAAAAAAAGATATTGGAGGTTTTTTTGTCAATTATCTGTAACTTTTACCAGCTTGGACTTTGTTCCTTTCCATAACGGTATATGGCGTCTGTAATAATCAAGTATTTGTAAAGCAAGCGGTCCTATTTCTATACACCCATGTACATGATTATATACTTTAATTGAAATTCCACTGAAAACAGCTAGTGCATGAAAAAGTCAGAAAGCAAAGAATTTAACACCATCGGGCTTAATCAAACTATCACTAATGTCTTACAATAATCATTATCATCTAAGTATTATTTTGTGTAGGAAGAAAACAAAACCTTAGAGCAAGGGCATGTGCAACTACTGTAACCAGAGCCACTTTGACAATGAGAACCAATCACATAGCAGAACGAAAACAAAGCATTCCAAACGAGCAGGTTGAAATGCAACTGCCTTGTACTCAACACTGATTAGCTAAAATAACCGAATGCTTTGTTTTCGTTCTGCAATGTGATTGGCTTTCATTGTCTAAGAGGTCTCTGATACAGTTGCCATAATTATTAGGGAAATCAGCCTTAAGCCATAGACTTTCTCAAAGTCCTTCTTAGCCCCCCGCACGAAGGACTTTTCCCACTTGCAGCGCGCCAAATGTACCGGTTGATTTTTAAACCGGAGGCGTGGCTTATGACATACATGTACTAAGATTTGCCCAATCATAAAGCATCAAGTCAGTCGACCGTGGATGTGGTA
This sequence comes from Actinernus sp. WN-2022, assembly GCA_030867875.1. Taxonomy (NCBI): domain Eukaryota; kingdom Metazoa; phylum Cnidaria; class Anthozoa; order Actiniaria; family Actinernidae; genus Actinernus; species Actinernus sp. WN-2022. Next base: position 137,971,924 of record JAOWCC010001589.1, read on the forward strand.
TTTACAATTTGATTGTACTCAGAAAGAGTTTGTCAAAGGCGCGAAATGTAAGCTCCGCCCCTGAAACATGTTTTCGCGCCAATACATAATCCCCTGATTCAATTTCCTCGACTCTCACGCTCGATTTTAGACCCAGGAATCGCTTACCCAGTGACTCAGCAAGTTTGACTTGGAGCAAGTCTACAGTACCGCCGGGAATTATAGGGACATCCGACCGCGGAAAAACCTCGTGCACCAGACGCGGAGCCGCAGTACGGCGCCGCGGTCACCGCACAAATGACCGCGGTCACCGCACAAATGACCGCGGTCACCGCACAAATGACCGCGGTCACCGCACAAATGACCGCGATAGTTTTTGAGGACGCCGCGGTTGCAAACTGAGGTGATAAACCGAGGTGCTTGCCGTGGTGCCGCAATGGAAATACATGTACGTTGTTAGCAGTCTTCGTACTTGAAAGCTTTGAATGTGATGGATGACAAACAGCTTATGCATTGAGCCTAATCACCCAAAGAACGATCACCGGCATTAAACTTCTCGTAAACAATCTTCTGTTAACTTTCGTAAGTTGTCTTCCTTACTTGAGACCGCCGTTCGCGTTCTTATTAACTAACGAAACCAACTGCTTCAAAATAAGCATTTCTTGAGAGACGACCCGCTAACAATCTTCTGTTAACTTTTGTAAGTTGTTTTTCTTACTCGAGACCGCCGTTCGCGTTCTAATTAACTAACGAAGCAACTGCTTCAAAATAAGCATTTCTTGAGAGACCGGGCCCGCTAACAATCTTCTGTTAACTTTCGTAAGTTGTCTTTCTTACTCGAGACCGCCGTTGGCGTTCTTATTAACTAACGAAGCATAACACCAAATAAACTTTTGCTTCAGTGTAGTTTCACATTTATGGCAGATCCTTGTCTTGTTACTAGTATTAAAAGGTTTCGGCATAAATCATTGTAAATGGTTGCGTATTAAATTCTCAACTCTTCTTGGAGTCTGAATTTCTACGTGCAATCAGTCAGGCGTGAACGTGTCAGTCTGATGTTTTTACAGAACATCGACAGAGTTTTGAAGCAACGTTTGTCATATTGAAAGACGTACAAAAACTTCTATACTCTTACCAGAAAACTTCTACTCGGAAAGTGCAATTCCTTTTGAATTAAGAGCTATGCATCGAATCAGATCAGTCAATTCGCGTAAATGGAAATTACTTTCCCCGCGGTATTTGTGTCAGAAATGAGACACGCGTCTGGCTGACAGTTCACGATTGACAGGAACTTTTATTATACTGCGCAGTAAGAATCTTTACTTTTTGACGCCTCTGGCACGCAGGGTATTTACCAAAACCATCTTACCGTACGTTTGTAAAACTGTTTGTTATGAATTCGAATTTGTCATGCGTTAATCCTAGTGAAAGAAAGGTTAAAATACGTAATTGTGCAATCAACAGACACGTTTCGGATCACGATACTTCGATAACTCGGTCCGAATTTTCGTTTGACAAATCGTCGAAATGTCGCTGAACAAAGAGCGAAATTCGTCGAAATTTGTTTGCATGACTTTTGCACAATACTGTAACGAAGCCAACCGCTTCTTTTTAAGCATTTCTTAAGCCACGGCACGCTAACAATCTTCTGTTAATTTTCGTAAGTTGTCTTTCTTACTCGAGACCGCCGTTCGCATTCTGATTAACTAACGAAGCCAACTGCTTCAAAATAAGCATTTTTTAACACACGCCTCGTTAATAATCTTCTGTTAATTTTCGTAAGTTGTTTTTCTTACTCGAGACCGCCGTTCGCGTTCTTATTACTAACGAAGCCAACTGCTTCAAAATTAGCATTTCGTAAGACACGGTGCGCTAACAATCTTTTGTTAACTTTCGTAAGTTGTCTTTCTTACTCGAGACCGCCGTTCACGCTCACGCTCTAACGAAGCCAACTGCTTCAAAGTAAAATGTATGAGATGTACATGTAGATGTTACATGCGGTCGCGGTTAGCGCCGCGGCATGACCACCGCGGCACGATTACCGCGGCGACCTCAAAAGTGACCGCGGCAATCTCAAAAGTGACCGCGGCGACCTCAGGAGTGACCGCTGTCACCGCAAAAATGACCGCGGTTTTTCGCGGTAAAACCGCGGGCATTGTATGCAGCACAGCCGCGGTAAATGTCCCTATAATTCCCGGCGGTACTGTACCTTAGCCATAGAATCAAAATGTGAGCACTTACCACTTACATGTACTTACACAATATTATTATTTTCCAGCTACAGTACTTTCACATGTACCCCTATTAAAGCAGGAAACATATTTTACACATACACACATGTCGTATATGTACCTTGAGATGCTGAACTTGGTGCTCCAAATGTAAACCCTTCAGTTTGTGCTGAACCAGAATCAGCTCCAAACTTCAATGAAGATTTGGCTTGACTCTCCGAGCCACTGGTGGTTCCAAATGTACAGGTAGAAGCAACTGCTTCATAATCATCCCCTTTACTGTTAATCCCAAACTGAATGTAAGGCTTGATCTCAGATGATCCTGAACTTCCTCCAAACGTGACTGTTGGAGCTGAATCTCCAGAAGTGCCTTTCAAATCTGCAGGAACTCCAAACTGGAATCCAGGTTTCACCCTAGAGTCTGCGTCCTTTGAACTATCAACACCAAACTTAAATGGACTACTAGTAAATGAATTTCCTATTGCTAACTTAAAACTTCCAGTTGTTTCAGGTACTTTAGCACCAGGTTTAGGGCTCTCGCATGCCAGACATCTAACAAGATCAGGTTTGTTTACAACCAGACATGTATCACAAGTCCAGGAACCAGTACCTGGGGTAAACTTCTTTGCTAATGAATTTGCACTTGTGCTAGGAGCACCGAAGGAACAATTTGATGCAGTAGTTGTTGATTGAACTCCAGGTTTGGATGATTGACATGAAACACATTTTTCATCACTTGCTTTGTTATTCAACATACATATATCACATTCCCACGACCCTTGTGAAGGAGCAAATTTCTTCCTCAAGTCTGCAGAACTATTGTCTCCTTTGGTACCAAATGTTACAGATTTTGTTGCAATTGATCCAGCTGCATTAGGTTTGGATGATTGACAAGCAATGCACTTAGTGTCTGAAGCCTTGTTACTTATAAGACAAGTTTCACAAGTCCATGATCCTGATGGAGGTGCAAACCTATTCAGCAGACTGCTGTTTGACAGAGAAGTTGAAGCAGAAGAGTTCTTTGGTTTAGGCTTTGGGCTTTGACAAGCAACACAGCTGATATCACTAGCATTGTTATTTATAAGGCATGTTTCACACTCCCATGACCCAGCAGCTGGCTTGAACTTGTCTAATGATGTGCTTTTGGTAGAAGAATTTGTGGTGCTGGCATGTGCGGTGCTTGTTTCACTGATGAAATAAATAAATAAACAAGTTTACAAGTAAATAAATAAATAATGCTAAACAAATCAATAACTAATGCTAAATAAATAAATAAGTAAGTCAATAAACAAAGGGATGACAAAAATATTAAATTACGAAGACAAAAGTATAGACCCTATGCAAAAAGGCGTGGCCTAATTAGCATAAATTCTGAATTTAACTCTTTCGCTGCTACATTCTGTGTGGTAATTTTGCCCATAATGCTAGTATATATTTCTGAACTTAAATCACTTTTCTGACCACCATGACAATTTCTCGAGTTAAATTAAGGGTACTGTCATAAAATCTTCCAGATATGTACAAAATATAATTCTGAATCTAGTCATGCAGAATTTATGCTAATTAGTCACATGATTGATCACATGGTTGCCAAAAATATGCTAATTTCAAACTTTTTTCTGGGACTGTTCACTATGTCGAGTAAACTCGACATCAGCACTGGGAAACATGAAACCGGATGTTAGTTTACTCGACAATAGCAGTGAAAGAGTTAAAAGAATTACAGAAAAATTGATACAGACATCTGAAAGAGCAACAAGAAGTTGTTGACAGTATGAGTTTAATAGTTTTATAACAATTGGTTCCAAAGTTATTAGCATTTAAACCTTTGGGTAAACATGAAAACGAGGCTGGTAAAGCCATGGCTGACTTATTTCATACAAAGCTCTCTTAATTCAAACCGTAATAATTATTACTCTGTAGCAATGAAAGTTATGACACTCAAATTTCACACGATTACTTCTTATTCAGGGTTAACACAGAAAGTTATAATGAATTTCAGGACTTTTCCATGACTAAATAAAAAAATCAAGGACACAAATTAGGTTCTCGAGGAGATTAGAAAAACTAGAAAACATCATTTTAATGTAACTGGGCCTGTCCACCCACTTTAATATTGCTTGAAAACTTTTACAAAGGAAGGAATACTACCAATGGAGCACATCCTTATTTCAACATAATTTATTATTATCTTTAGCATGTAGCCAGGACTCCGCCGGTTTTAAAACAACTAAGTCAAATTCATCAAGTAGCAGATGGATAATGATGAAGAGCGCTGAAAGAGAAGTTACTAATCATCTAGAATTCTGCAAGGGAAGTCAAGCATCAAAGCATTCCAATGGTCGATGATAAAATTCCATGACTTTTGACATTTTTGCAAATTTTCATGACTTTTCCAGACCTGGAAAATTATTTTTGAAATTCCATGACTTTCTGTGACTGTGTGAACCCTGTTATTTTTGCATGCTTTTTAATCTGACAAGGTTGATTTCCTCATATTATGATCATTGTTGTCCAATGAAATAAAACAGTATTATTGCATAAGCTCTATAATCAGTGCAAATCCTTGCAAGTCAGTCACCTGTAAAATTAACAGGGCCAACTCCCTAAATGGCATAAACTTGTAGATAAACAGCACCCAGAGTTTTAAAGCTCCTAAAGAAAATCAAAAGTTGACAAAGCTACATGACATTCACTGCTTCATCGTATGCAACTTTCATCATATCCGTAACATCAGTACTGAAATTTATAGTATTAAATTGTTTGTTTACTTGTATTTTTTCGTTCAAGTCATTTTTCATGTTGAATTTTTCTTGTAAACAAAAATGAAACAGAAACAGAGAAAACCTCTGGGATCAGGGATCTGATTGATTTTAAAAGTTTGGAGAAACACTAAAGAGTTGCCAAATTTCGCTGGCAAGTTTACAAAAAGATCTATCATTGGATGCATCTACATGTAAGCCAGTACACCTTATGCAAAAACATGATCTACTTGGCTATAATTATCAAACGTAATATGATCAATTTCCTCAAAAAAGTCCTCAATAGCTAATCTACCTGTCGTTGTCTCCAAACTTGACCTAACACAACTTCAAACATCGAAACTTTGATTATTAAACTTATTAATAATTCATGAAGCAAAAACAAAGGAAATCACTGAGCGATAAGTGATCTGTAAATCTGATACAGATTTTGTCCTGATTTGCATAAACTTTTACTTCAATTTTCTTGGCCAAAATAAGTTGTATCGCCAAAATAACTGAAAACATGACTCTATACATGTACATCTACAATGTAGACGTTTGATACAGCGAGAGTTTGTAAATCCCACAAAGCACGGACACTCATTCTGTATCTATTACTTATGAAACTCATTAATAATTCATGAAGCAAAAACAAAGAAAATTAATGTTTAACTTAATGTGATACAGATACGGTCTCATTTACATAAACTTTAACTTTGATTTTCTCGGCCAAAATAAGTCGTATTGCCAAACTAACTGAAAACATGACTGCATCTAGAAGTTTGATAAGTCAGATACAGAATTATTTTGGTGTCTGTGCTTTATCGGATTCATAAACTCTCACTTTCAGCTTGAGTTTGTAAATCAAACATTAAATTATTATTATTATTTAAATAAATCCCATAAAGCATCGCCACTCGTTATGTATCTATTACTTTCAAGTTACATTAATTTTGACAGCCAATCATTCATGTTTTCACTTGACGTGTAAATGCTTGGATGCAACTGATGCCCAGGAAATAGCTTAGGAATACAAACAGTGTAAATCAGAGTTAAATTAGTTGGGGAAGGTGAGGAAGAGAGTAGATGACCTTGGAACATCTGAAAATCAGGCTATTAAGTATAATTTGTATGTGATTTTGATATAGAGCAGATTTTATATGAGTGGGCAGGTTTTGGTAATGACTTAGGGAATGGTTACCATATGGAATGCTGTAACTGTTTTTTATCCTTCTGGACCCAGATGTTCATAAGGTGGATAACTTTATCCAGCAGATAAATCCTTATCTCCAGTGGATAAGTATTAACCACACTTATTCTAGCTTATTTTATCCACTGAATATAGATTTATCTGCTGGATAAAGTTATCCACCCCAGGGCTCGAAATTAAGGGGGAAAAGGAGGCGTAATTTTACGCCCAGCTTAAAAAAATTAGGCGTAATTCTCCATAATTTAGGCGTAAATGTCAAAGTTTGACAGCTCCGGCTATCTATAAGGTCAGTTTTGTCATGCAAAACAACTTGTTTCGCGCGGGAAAATAGTTTACATTACAGGAGCTGTCAAACTTTGACATTTTGCAGTTAAAAGTTCAGACTTCACACGCCAAACGTCGTCGCGTAATTAGTAAACTATGCATTTCAAACTTGAAACAACAGACAAAAAAGTTTCAAATCGTTTTAGAGATTTGGAAATAAGACTTGTCTTCCAATAATTTTTACCTTTGTAAGAGGATCTAGGCGTAAAATTACGCCTAAGTGGAAAACGTTAGGCGTAAAACGAAAAAATCTAGGCGTATTTACGCCCGTATCGGGCGCAATTTCGAGCCCTGCACCCTTAGAACATCTGGGCCCTGATTCGATCAAATTACATAGTTATAGCATGGCAAAGTTATAGTATGATTATGGTCCTCATATGAAATCTATATACTCTGATAATACATTGTACATTATGTTACAAGACTTGTACCTTTTCCTAACTGGTGCTGGATGACTAAAAGAGAAATCAACCTAAAACAATAAATGAACAAAGAAATGATAGTAAATTTTGTACTGAGATATGTAGCAGTGAAATGTGAACATCCAATTTCAAACTACAACATTATAAATAAGTAACCTGTAAGTGTAAGCATTTACTAATAATTTTATACTTTTTTATTTTCCAAAACATTAATATTTGATTCTGTATAATAAATCATTCCAATAAAGGTAAAGCAAAAGGCGACTTTATTCAACACCAGTAACTCGTGGCAGTCTTGTAAAACTGATAAACTTGAGGCAGACGGAAAACCTACGATTTAACATCCTTTTCCGAGAAGACGTGAAGGTCTAGTGTTGGTCCGGCCATGGTTTGAACCCACAACCTACCGTATAACAGACCGGTGCTTAACCACTGAGCTAACCGGGAGGTGGAGGACTTAAGACTGCAACAGATTTTTACAAGTTCAGTCTTGTACGGTAGTCACAATAAAGATAATATCAGTAAGTCCGAGTGTTACAAATAATTCTCAAACTCATTAATAATTCATGAGCTTTTTAGTCAATCAGAGGGCTGCATTTGGTCACATGCATGAATCTGGATACCCAATGAAACACTAGATGAACATCACTAGTGATTTGGATATCCAAATCACTAGTGACGTTCATCTGTGTTCTCATTGGGTATCATTCATGCATGTGTTGGACATAATTAACCTACAATTTAAGGATTACAGCATAAGTATGACTTTACATGGAGTGGAGGAGAAGACGGAAATAAAAATCGGTGTCCAGAGTGCGACTCGAACCATCATCCTCATGGCTGCTCTTGACTACTAGTCCGCTGTCTTGCCCACTACGCTATCAGGCCGTTTGTTGAAATGACCGTGACAAAATAACAATCACAACCTTGTACATGTAGTCTATAATTGCATGCAATAAAATTCCAGGCAAACAATACTTTCTAATTATTTACGAATGCAGGTATTGTTTTCGATTGAGAAGTCATATACATGTAAAAAACTCTAGCTTTGTATTTCACCAGGGAATCCAAACACCTTGAAAGAATAAAAGCACTCGGCCGAAGTGGCCTCGTGCTTTAATCTTTCTCGGTGTTTGGACAACCTGGTAAAACACTAGCTCTCGGTTTTTATATGTTACGTAAAACACCAAAACAGATTTAAAAACATGAAAAATATTTAATATTCTTCCGCAATCTGCTTAAAAAGTCAAACATTGTCATTGCTGCTGCAACAAACCAAATGTAATAGAGCAGTTTGTGATTGAGTGTCGTAAAATCAAAACCAAAGTTATTACAGATCCAATACCGGGAACAAGTAAAAATGCAATGAGCTAATTATGAACTGAAGTACAGGTAATTAGTCGTTGGTTTTACTTGAACCAATCACAAGGAAAAGTAAATACCATTGGGAATAACTCTTGTTAGTATAATTATGCCACACCAGTGAATATCACTTTTCACACGCTCTGATTGGCTACTCAAATAGTGAATACGATTTCAGATTCACCTCTGAGCGAAGCAGCGATCACCTTGCACAAGCTTTTGTCCATTTGACAGAAAATACAATAACTATTTGGTGCTGGCTATTCACCTGCAGTGTGGTATATATACTAAAACAATAATTTATTATTCACCTCAGTGACTGTGAATAGTGGTGGATATTTACCCCGCCGAAGCAGCTCTGTAAATATCCACCACAATTCACCTCCACTTAGGTGAATAATTGTTAACTAAACCAAAAACTGATTGTGTGACCAAAACTATGTTTGGTTTTAGTTTAGTACTTGATTGGCTGATAATTACAAAACATTTTCACAGCCAATAGAAAAGCTAAGTAAATGCAATTTAACCAAAGCAGTCACCAAATTACTTTTGACACTCAATTGAAAATCTCTTAAACTGTTACCTTGGTATTAGTAGAAATCGTATTTGCAGTAGGTATAGATGATGATGCCTTGGGTGCTGGTGTTGAAAACTTGAAGTTATTCTTGGTGATGTCTGAAGTTTTTGTTACCGAGGACGATGGAATTGTCTGCAACCAAAAGACTGTTCAGTTACAAATAGACAAAATAGGCATTATGTGTGATGATGTCATGCTTTATCATCGCCCCCAGCCTTACTCTTGAGGAAAAAAGAGGAGGAAAAAATATCATTCCAAGGAGGGGCTTGGTGGTGATCACAAAAGCGTCGCATCATAATGCATAAGGCCTATCACGTGAAGTGGCATAAAACTGGAGTAAAGATGACAGTAATATAATTATATGACTTGTGCAAAATAATAACAAAAGTAATGATATTCAAAGCCAAGCAAATAAAAACGGCAAGTTATTGCCAAAAGGAATAGTCACATCAGTTTTGAATATATGAAATATTTGCATTGGGAAATTGGGAAAATGTCTTGTGTCAAATACAACCAACATTATTTTATTACATTTACGTTATTATTTCATGTATTTAAGAACCATCACCAGACCACGTCAGCACTGAAGACCCTAAAATTTCAAGCCCAAAATTTTTGCATGCTTCATCCATAATTCATAATTGACAGTTCCCTCAACCATTTTGACAAAATATTTCATGTAAAGCGGCTAAGAAAAAGGGGCAAACAGTGACTCGTCCACAAATACATTTGTATGAACAAATAAGGTAATTATTTTTAAAACAAATCGAGAATTTCCCTGTACAATCGTGTAATATTTCTATCTACAGTCATTTTATGTAGCATCTCAAGTCACCGTTTGCCTTGTTTTCATGCAGTTTTATTACTTTACATAACAATGGCAGAAGGAACTGTGATGGAAGTATTGCTGTATTCCATTGTTCAAGCTCTTTCAGCAACATGTTCTGCTAGTTTAAAGGGAACCTTGGCTGAAAAACATTGTTTGCCCAAAAATGTTCCTTATCGATGCCTAAATCTATTGCTGTGAATGTTTTCTGTAAATTGCACACTAGCCGTTATTTATAGGCCGATTTTCCTGTCCAGAAATATCATTTGAATTTCCCATACATCCCTATCTTGGATATTATGACATCACAGTATTGCCCCTACTGTTGCACAAAAAAAAAGAGCTATTGTTATCTGAGAATAGAGGCAACACTGTGACATCATAAGATCAAAGATGGTGGTGTGCAGCAACCAAATGACTTTTGTGGACAAGAAAATCAGTCCATAACCGACATCTAGTGTACAATTTACAGGAGACAAACACAGCAATGTATTTGTACTTAAATCCTGTCACAGCTATCATACAGGATGTGACGCAATGTTTCACTGTAGTCATAAGTTCAGCCTGTAAGATCTGGGTGATATAATCCACAAATATACCATTCCTATTACTGAGAGTAAGTTAGTCACAACCCTTCCATGTGACCTGCTGAAAGGGTCAGGGCTTTCAATACATTTTTGAGTAGGTGGCCATGAAAGAAAAGGACTTGTCTGTATTTGTTTTATTTCAATAGCTTTATCAGTGGTGACAGGTAGAGTAGGTGGCTGTACAAGGATGAGTAGCCGCCAGTATGCGGTTCTATTGAAAGCCCTGTGCCCAGTTGTTTGAAGCAAGGGTAACTTTATCCCTAGGATAGTGCTAAATCTGTAAATGTAATCTGTACAATTTACCCTTGGTTTAGCGAGTTTAACCCCAGGGTATCGCTTGCCCTTGCTTCGAACAACCAGTCCCTGAAGGATACATTTTTCCTGACCAATCAAAGTTCATAGAGATGTTCAATAGCAGCCCTCGCTTTAGGCTCTTTTTCATCACAACTGCAAGGTCATTTCACTGCTAGTTATTAGATTGCATTGAATGCCAACTGACAATATTGTGTTAAAACACTCATATTTAATCAGTTCTTTATTAGTTAAGCCACTAGTTTGCGGACTTAGCAACCATGTGCTGGGCTGGTTATTTTGTCCATTCATTCTTTGCACACCCTGAGCAGTGGATTAGTAAAATACTCACAAAGTCTATCTTGGTAGTAGTTGCAGATGAGGGTGATGCAGAAAAGGAGAAGGAAGGTAATTTGCCAACTGGTAGTTGAAGCGGCACAGCTGACGTGACCTCTGGCAATGGATTTGCAGTCTGCAAAAGTTACATTTATTTTCTATCAGATTTATTAATGAATAAAATGGCTTCTGTGTTTACCATCAAAATTCCCAAATGCTTGTGTTCTCTCGTCAAAAAATATAGAACATTTAACATGATAACTAGTGCCCTTCTGCTATGAGCATATTAAGTGTTCTAGGAATAATAATAATTACTGTGTGACTACTGTAACCAGGGGTCACACAGACAACAAGAACCAATTGCATTGCAGATTGAAGGCAAAACAGTTATTTGAACCAATCAGACAATAGTATTTCAACTTGCTCGAGTTTTTATCTGCTAAAAGGCGAATTTGGTAATAATTATGATTTGTTCTCATTTCCCAAGTAGTTGCACAGTAAGAGTTTGAGAGAATTTTGTTCTTTGTTTATACTCAATTTTGAAACATTTTGAAATTTAATGAACTGTACATACATGAAAAAAAATGTACATCACCTCCAACAAAACAGTTGTATTTGTATTTAGACACCAAACTCAACATTGTATATCAGATTTCAAAGCTTACATAGACTATAGAGCAGATTTCAAAAGCAATGACTTACAGCATGGTTACTGTATGACATGCTGTGACGTTGAAATGGTTTCCCCAATTAATTTTGTGTTTCTGATCCAATCAAATTAGAGTTAAGGTACAAGTTACATTATGGTTACTGTAAGGCAACGGACTGCCATATTTTTGTCCCACTCATACGGAATCTGCTTTAATAAACCTACATGTACCTCAGTATCCTCTACTTCATCACTTTGCATTCGTTGTGTATAGTGTGTTGTACTGCGATCTCGCTTCATCTTACCACCACCTCTTGTAGTGGATACATCAGGAGACAGTGACATTGGTAATGGTGTTGGTGTAAAAGATGATAAGGGCTAAAAAAAGGAGTAAAAGAGAGATATGCTTGGTGCAGTAACCAAAACTTTGCAGCTCTAGGTACGTTGTACATACTGCAGGGCTTTCAAAACAAGCTGATGGCAGCCAGAGCTACAGCAGTTACATCGATGTTCATTGTACATCACCAGTCAGGGATGGCGGAGCACCTAACCCTATGTTGACCTCTCACTCTAAAACATTTTGAAAGTGCTGTATACTGATGTAACAACAACATACAATGTTACTCTACATGTATGCTCTACACCTGAGTAATAAAAGCTAATAATTTATTATAAATCAATCGTCAAACAAAGAAATGAATGACTGTATGAATAGCTCCTTCTTCTCATTCATTCAACATACCTTTGAAATAGTAGAGGTTATAGACGTTCTGATATACAAATAATGAAGAAAAAGAATGTTATTTAAACTTATAAAATTCATGACTAATTCATGACAGTGCTAACCAATCTAAACAGCATTCTACATGTAGTCACATGGATCAGTAGTTACCCCTATTAGTATTCTGTATCAAATGATACAAATACTAACTAAGCCAATTAGAATGGACCTTTTGCAGGAATGCAATCAATTGACTGCACTGGGTGGCAAACACATATCAATTCATGTTTAAAAGCAACACTTGTATGAGATTGATAGTGTTACTAGCAAAACCTGTTTGTAAATGCTATTTTCCACCTCCAATTGATTGTCGATCATTCTAAATCTGGGTTTTCGAAGATGGCTTGCCATCCAGCATCCATGGCAACACCTTTGCAATAGGGTTCACAAGCTCAATTCATTTGTTAATGAAATATTATATCAGCACGTGATTGTTTCCTGCAAAGACCTATTCTGTATCAGTTCCAGAATAACTACATGAATGTTTGTGTTAGTATACTGTATGAGGTCTCACAACTGCTCGAAGACCTCCCCTACCCTGGGGCTAAATGTCACAGTACAACTCCTGTCTTGCTGCATACAGACTGTCTCACCATTATGCACTTATCAGCGGTTTCCCCCAGGGGAAGACCCCTGGGCCGACCAGGGGAATATGTTGGGGAATACAAGGGGATTGAATATAAGTTTTGCCCCTGGGTAGGGGAAAATGCTTGACTTTGTTTGAAGTTCCAAGACAGGGGAGCTGGAATTCGTTAAGATTGTAATCTCATATGAGATTTTCTGTTAAGGAAAGCGTAACCCAGGGGAATTTGACTCGTAAGATTCCTCCACCCCTGGGGAAAATCATCAAGTTTGTTCCACCCTTTCTACAATCCCCCTTGTCAGCCAGGGTGTCTGCCCTTGGGGCAAGCCGCTGATAAGTGCATTATGGGACCGGTTTTTGTGCAAGTAGCACATCTCTGTGATGCAAACTACAGTGCCAAACTCGTATTTTATGCTTTTCATCCAAATTTCAGAAAATTGTTAAATATTATTCTATTTTCATAAGTATATTGCAATATTCATGTTTGGATTGTATCAGATATACAATTTGGTTGTGGGTACTGTAAATAGTACATTATGCTGGTAGCTGTTTGGCTTTACCCGGCAGGATACAGGAATGGACTTTGAACTCTCAGTAAGAAGTTTGATTAATTGAAGAGCTGTGTGCAAAACGGCTGAAGTGGCTCCTGATCACATTCTAAATTCTCCTTCAATTTCTTTGTTTTCTAAGGGAGAATTTAGAATGTGATCACGAGTCACTTAAGCCGTTTTTTCAAACATCCCTTCAATTGGTGGTACATGTAGATCACCCTGGGCCTGGTTGTTAGAAGGGCAAGCGCTACCCCAGGGTTAAATTGCTAATCCAAGGTTAAACTGTACAGCCTACAATTACAAATTTTGTGTAATCCTATTTACCTAAACATAGATGCAGCACTAGCTTCTTCTGTGGTTCTTTCAGTCCTATTAGAGGTGGAGGTACCAGCTGTACAACTGGTATCGAATCCAGCCTTAGCTTGTACTCTAGAGATAGTGGCCCTCTGAGGCACAGACAAAGCCTGAACTGGTGGAGCACCAAATTGAGCCTAGGAGAGAGAAAATAAAGTAATTTCTCAATCAGTGTTCCTAATATTAAAAGTTATGAAGTTATTTGATTTGGCCTGCAATTAGGACAGGGATCAACATTTCAATGACAAGATATTGACAATGTTTTGGTATGTTATTGGATGATACTACCATTTATGTACTGTATGCTAAACTCACCTGCTTTTGGTTGTGTGTAATACACCCAAGACCTTTGCAGTGGTAATTATGTGTGGTTTTTTCATGAAACTAATTTTTACTCCCTATGTTTTGATGAGACTTCACATGCCAAACATTGCTGCATAACTAGGTAACTAGACATTTTAAACTTAAAAAAAAAAAGACAAAAAAGTTTATGCTAAACGGTTGCTTGCAAAGAGTAGTACCGGTGTGTGGATTCTAGAGCAAAAGAATGTTATTTAACATAAAAAACTATACAAACCTTTAGTTTTCTTGGTGACCCTACAGCTCTACTGATTGCAGGAGGTTTCTTTCTTGAACTTTGCTGCACAGAAAAATAATTGTATACATTATTGTACAATAAGTGATATTCTCCAAGTTCTTTTAGACTGTACCTCTTTTCCAATTCAGAAATGAAAATGCATATCTAGCCGGCTGGAAATGCGTAACTTGCTGGCTGAAGATGTATAACTACTTTACTTAATATTCTTAAACTACAGTATTGTGCAAAAGTCTTGCAAACACCTTTCGACGAATTTCGGGGCTTTTCGGGGCTTTACGGCGAAAATGAACGAAAATTTTCACGAACCGAAATTTCGGCGATATTTCGGCAAAAATTCGTTAAGCCCTTTGTTTATTCTCTGCGACATTTTGCAGTGCTCTGCGACATTCTCGTGCGAAATTTTGTTTGATACTCTGCGAATATTCGCATGAAACTTCGCTCCTTCGAAATTTCGATCCTTCGAAATTTCGATCCTTGCCCGTCAAAGATCAAGTTACCTTTTCCGGCTCACTCGGTCAATTCGACCAACCCGAGTGTTAACTTTATTCTGACTTTCACTAACTGAACTTTACGGCTCACTTTCGAACGGTACAGGAGGATAACTGTAGAGTTTACTTCAGTTCAGTCAGTATAATCAGGCTAAGAATGGCTCCGCTAAGAATAGAAATCCGATTTTGAATCGAAGGCCCGGAAGGGTAATAAACGAAAGGAATGCGTTACTATAAATCGCGCGCACGTCCCAACTTCGGAAGTGTTCAATGTTGTAAACGTTATCTGTATATCCACAATAATATTCAGATCCTTCAGCCTTCCAGATCTTTGTAAAAGTCGTTGCATAAAGTTTTCAAGTAAATTCGGACCATGCAGTTATCGAAATATCGTGAGCCGTAAAATAAACAAAACGATGGCTGCTCGCTTTAAGTTCCCAGACCGGCGGTGCGTGGCCCGCTTTAAAGCTAGACTCACTCGCTGAGCGCAAAGCATAACACCAAATAAACTTTTGCTTCAGTGTAGTTTCACATTTAAAGTGCCTATAACCCCCCCAAATTTTTTTTTTTAATTGAAACTTTAAACCATTATTTAGAACTTAAGGCAAAAATAGGAGGCTAAAACTCAACAGTATTTTTTTTACGCCATTTCAAAGTTGAGAACCAGAACATGTGGCCGTCAGTTTTCAATTCCCTTTGGGAGCCTGGAGACCAGTGGCCTGTGACGTGTATGTAGTCAGGCGTTCGTTCAATCCCATACAAACGTCTCTTATTTCTGCGACTCTTGCAAGCTCACCACATGATAAATATCCAATGAAATATCACCAAAGTTGGTAAATTTACTAATTTCGTTGTGCTCTTTCTTGTAATGGAGTTTATTTCCTATTGATTAGACTATAATAGGACGTTTTTCCTTTTTGAATTCTTTTTCTTATTCAGATTTTCCAACTCCTTTGAGAATATCAAGACAATAGTCTAAATTAAAGGAACAAAAGAAACCGTGCAAAGGATTCTGGTAGTTGTAGTAAAATGCGCCCGATTGACGTCATAATTCCAGGCCCTCACCAAGACTCGCGCTGACTTCCAACTGGAAACAGGAAGCCCAAAACGGATGTTTTCGCTAACTTTGACGCCAGTAATATCGTCAAAGTTTAGTTTTTTCACTTTAATTTTTTCGAATTCTTTGTCAGGGCGCTATACAGAATAGACGTCAAAAATATTTTTTGGGGGGTTATTGGCACTTTAAGGAGGATCCTTGTCTTGTTACTAGTATTAAAAGGTTTCGGCAGAAATCATTGTAAATGTTTGCGTATTAAAATCTTAAATCTCAACTCTTCTGAATTTCCACGTGCAATCAGTCAGTAGTATAGTCGGCGTCAGTTAAATACCACTTTTTCTTGTACAACAAAACTCAAAAGGTTGTGAATGTTATGGACGCCTTGTTTTCTTGCACAAGGGGCGTCATAAAGTGAATTCAGAAATCCACTTCATGACGCCCCTTGTGCAAGAAAAAAGGCGTCCATAACATTCACAACCTTTTGAGTTTTGTTGTACAAGAAAAAGTTGTATTTAACTGACGCCGACTATACTACTATGGGGTAACTAAGGGTCATTCAAAGTGTCACTAGACATTCTTGTACGTAAAATCCAACTTGATAATCCTATTAGAGATATGATTACATATAGTTATATCGATCTCTTCCACTATGGATTATATATCGTGCCTCCCTCTAGAAATTCTGACTAGGATCGTAGAGCATGCAGATCCTTGGTCATTCGCAAGCCTCTCAAGGACATCGAAACGCCTAAACGATGCCGCATCTCTCGCGCGCTACAAAAACGTAGACCAAGTGTTCCGTAAACTAGCACTATGCTTTGGTTTGAGGTCTACTCATAGTGACGACGATCGAGACGAATTGGCTCGAACTTTCGGTATTTCCGCAAGCCCCATCGACGATAGCTTTTCTCTTCTCTACGCCAGCGAATATGGTGATCTTAATGCTGTTAAGTGGCTCATCAAGCACTTACGTTTCGATATGATGGACAGACACGCCAATCACGTTCTACGCGCTGCCCTTGAGCATGGTCATCTTGGTATCGCTAAGTGGCTCATTAAGCACTTCCAGTTCACCAAAGAGGATAAGGCCGTCAGTTTTGCTATATTAGGTGCCAGTAGGAATGGTCATCTTAATAACGTTAAGTGGCTCATGCGACGTTTTCAGATAACTCTAGAGTATGAATGCATTGATCTTGCTATAGAATACGCCTGTAACAATGGTCATCTTGATATCGCTAAATGGTTCGTTAAGTGGCAGTACTCCCAGCTCACAGAGGACGAAAGGGTTGTACTACGCAACTACATGGATGCTCATTCTGCCACGTAGGAAGCCAAAGTGTCACTAGACATTCGCGCACCTAAAAAATCCAAACTTGAAGTATATGTTAAAGGAATGATTACTATACTGTATATTGCCACCGAATGGTATTAGTATATATTCTTTATTCCACGATATTAGCATTCGTTGTAATCTTAGTACGCATTAATACCATACAGATCGAACATGTCGAAGAAGAACTCGAATGTAGACGCCGCAATAACTTGTGATTGGTTGATGAGAGGGAAGGACACGAAATGCCCAAAGAAGATTTCGAAGACAACGAAGTTCTGTTCCCAGCACAACTACCAAATCTCAAAAGGCTGTGCCCCATATGTACCATGCTCGAAGTGTGGTAAAGGATGTCGTACTGATTACGAGCTTTGCTCAGGATGCGACCGTCTCACCATCAAGGTGAAGTCTTCCGGTGTCTATATAAGACGCGCTAAGAAGTCCAGCAAGAAGCTAGAGGATCCAAGAAAGGAGGAGCCAAACATGGTGGAACCGGAGGTAGCATTGCCCGCTGAATCAAGAGTGCTGGAACCAGTGGAAGGTCTTGGAGAGTCTCTCAACCATGCGCTCAACGAGGTGTTGGCTGCCTTGAGGAACGAGAAGGACGCTTAGGAATAGCCACGAAAAAAGAAAAAAGGAAGAATGAAGAAGGTCGTTGCGTGGCCCTCTTCATTCTTCCTTTTTTTTTTTTTTCTATTGAACGTACGACATCTATAGTTGTATCATGGACGAGCTAGTCAGATTGTTTGGTCCTGGAATTCGTAGAAGCCTGAATATCAAACCACAAGTGGAACGTATTAACACCAGTGAAACATGTTCTGATTGTCTCTGTCCCTTGAAAGTACAAGGAACGGAATTCGTGTGTCCCACATGTGGTCTTGTTTCCGAGGTTGAACCCTGTACAGAAACTAAGATCGATATTATTACTACTCGACTGCGTATAGTAGGTTCGGATGGCTCTCAGTATCAAAGTGATCTAGACCACGCAAAACCAAAGCAAAGCGATGATGACATAGAACTGAAACGACGAACGCTACTACAAGAACTACGAGCATACAACACTATTTACAAACAAAGTTATGATCTATCGTTCCCTATGAACGCGTTAGAAATCGTAGCCGACGCATTCACCCAAGTAATGAAAGTTTGTCTCAAGCGTAGCGATGCTAAGAAAAATATTTTAGCTGCTCTACTCTACCATGCATGCATACAATGTGGATTCGTCCGATCTAAAGGTGAGGTCGCTCGCTTCATGCAACTAAGAAACGAAGGCATCCATAATGGAGAGGTCTTCATACGTTCTCTGTGTGACGACGATAAGATTGATGTAGACTTAGATGCTGAGCGCATAGTTCCTCACATTGCGACGACTTTCCTACAACTAGATCTTGTAGGAGTACCTAGGGACGTTCAACAAATAGTCCACGAGGTCGTTACTAAGGCAATGGAAAACAATATAGGCCCCAAATCAATGCTTAAGACGAAAGTTGTTGGAGCAAGTTACGAGGTGCTACGTCGCTCCGGATCGTCTATGTCTTTTAAGGATGTCGTTAAGCGATGTGGCATATTTGGAAATGCGGTCAAGCGTTTTGTCAAGGAGTTGTCTTCTTACCATTCCCACTTCGAACCAATCTACACTAGACATAGGCTAACTAGCAGTAGGACTTGGCAAAGTGAAAGTGAGAACCATGTTCGTTCCTTTCATAGGAAACGTTGATTCTTACATTCCAAGTTTTTCTCGCATTTCCTTTTGCACTTCTTGCTTGAGTTCGGCTCGAACCCGATCCGTGCTTTTTTCACCTATGGAAGTCTTGCGACGAATTTCAGATCTCATGATCTCATACTTATTCGCTTCGTTCAGGATGAGACTGTATTCAGAGTCGGATATGTTTTCATCGCGTAAGGCCTTCGATACTAGATCACGAATCGTATTGATTTTCGCCTTTGCCAACGTAGTTGTCTTTTCATGCTTAGAAACCTTCATTCCTAACTTCTTAGCTCCAAGGGTCGTAGATGCTGAAATTAATCCACATAGTCCACCAATAACTCCAAGTGGTAGACCAATCACTATTCCAACCCCAGTCAACGCTGCGCCCAATCCAGATCCAGATAAGATCACAGATAGACCTCCAGTTACCACTGCGATGCCATGAACTATTCCTTGAGAACGTGCATACTTCTTGCGCACACCTTCGTAGTGCCTTTCTTGAACTTCGATGTCCGAAAGCGTGTCTCGGATTGTTTGCAGTCTAAAGTTCTTTCCAGTGTCACTAGCAATCTGTGGATAGATACTTGGTGCTGATGGAAACGGTTGAATCGAGTCGCCTTCCATTGTACGTTATACGTATGACTTACTCAAGCTTCAACACGTATCGTATCGGTCGACCACGGAAGTCTATCAGATTGCCTTTCTCATCGAGAATTGTCAGACGAAGGCTGCTTTGTATCGTACCTAGAGCTTTGACATCTATAGGTTGTAGTGAGGCATACGTCGTTTTCACAAATCTATCGCCTCGGACATCTATTCTAGCCAAGACTTTCGAGCGTTTTCCCTCTAGGAGTGAGAAGCTGGAATCCACTACGTCACAGTGGACATATACCGTATCGATCTCAAAGAGGATATTTATATTGAAAGTGCCTACCGCTATACTTGTTAATAATATCTATGGACCCCCTACATTCTTTAATAAACAGTTCACAGATATTTTTGCTAAGAATGATCGGTTTCATGACATCTAGGATCCAACTCCCCGTCGATAAGAGTTTCCCGAATTTTATGATACCAGCGTCGATTGCGGGTTTGAAGAGGGTCTGGAGGGTTGCTATATCGTAGTTCCCCACCTTAATTTCGTGTGGAAACATCACACCATTGACATTCCAATGAAAGCTCCCTGGCTCTTCTAGGTTCCACCAGCTATTCTCGAAAGTGACCTCGACTAGTGAAACGTTCTGTATAAGAATAGGGTCGTCGAAGTAGACAGTATGGTCAGCCGATGTTGTGGTGACATGTAAGAGAACCATCTTACGTGTTGAAGGTATAACTATATATACGTATAGCTTCAACATGAGGAGGTCCGGAGGTCTTTTCAGTTACCATTACGAAGGGAAGGACGAAGAGGAAGAGGTCCCAACGCCGAATGCTAATATACGGTCAAAGGTTGAGAATCGAGCTAGGAGAGAGAATCAAGCTCGGATAGATAGAGAAGACGTGGAAAGTAGAGAGGTCGCAGCCCTGAATACAAATCTATTAGCGAAGTTCAAGAAACGATACCCACATGCAGACCTTCACAAGTTCTATGTCTCTACGGAAGTGAACGGTCCAGGCAAATATTCAACGAGTATTTGGTTTCGAGATGGAGATTCTAGCTATGTCGTTTACGGCAATGATGTCTCAAAGTTACCTACTACGATTCAAAAACGCATCGATAATGCGTTGTGGGATGTGCATAAAGGTTTCCCATCTACGTTGACCCTAGATAGGAGTGCGAAATATCCTATTACAGCAGTTCCTTTTACCGAACCGGCGCAAGATATCGATCTCACTAATCTATGGATATATGCCACCCCAACGAAGAAGTTCGAAGCTGGCGTTCCAAATATATTCAAGGAGACCGTCGTAAAGCATATGACAGCAAATGAGTCCTACCATTGGTTACATGGTCCGGATTTCAAATACTGGCCTCAACAATTGAATTTCGCAACGTGGTGTGCAACTTCCGGATGTGGAGTATCGTTGTTTGACCCCATTTTCAAAACGTATCCACCAGTCGTTCAGGGGTTCCTACGATTCCACGTTTATTTCACGATACGAAGAATTCTACATGAACTTGGTGGTACTCATGGAGTTCCTTTACCTGGTAACTCTCATTTCAAGCAAATGGATAACCTCTATAACAAAGCAGCTCTTGAGAAATTATGCATCGAATTTGGCATATCTCGAACACCAGACTTCCGATGGCACGGAGGTAGGAATCACGGATTAGGAGATGTATTCCTTTTGTATGGCGATGGCTACAAGAACGTCCACGTAATCCGAGGCTACGACAAAGAAGCAGATACATGGCCCAACCACAATAACTTATTTGCAGACGAGGGAGGTAGGGTGGACAAGGGCGATCTAGTATCCTTTATTCGGAATGACGAACACGAAGGAAAACAATACAATCGGTTTACACCACCAATCGGAAAGGGTTTGACAGATGTTGGATTGGGTAGGTTGAATAGATCTGTCGAGGCTTTTGGACATTGCGTACTTGGTGCACAAGCCGACTTGAACGAATCCATCATAGGTAGCCATAACGTCAAAGAAAAGTTTAAGAGCTTAGTCGAAGACGCTATTCTCGAAAACGATTTAGTGGTGAGCTACAAAAACTATCTTACTGCTATAACGGCAACACATAAGAGGCTCGATCTAGCGATAGCTATAGGCGTACGATTATTGCCAAGCGATCTAGAGTACTCTCTTAGTGAGAAAGATGGTTATAAGAATCCAATCCCGAAAGCTACGAAAGATATGGTGCTAGGCACTAACGACATCAATGTAGAAGGCAAAGGACACTCACCTCTTCTTATGGAAGGATCATCAGATACGAAATCGTTGCCGCATCTCGAGACGCACAAGAAACAAGATCCTGTACTAAAGGCTGTCACGCACAAGAAACAAGATCCCGTACAAAAGGCTGCCCCACAACATGAGATTAATCTCGCAGTGACATCCATTGCCGCAGCTGGAATTGCATGGATGTTGTTTCGTTAACGTCGTTTGTATTGCTCTATCGTGATCACCACTATTGCTACGATGAATAACCAAACGTTCTGTGCTAGTACTCCCAGAGCTTTACCAGCCATAGTAAATATGAAACTCGCAATCGATCCAATCATTCCAGGTAGGATCTGTCCAAGTTTCTTTCCCATTTCTTTCAACAACCCCCCAGTCGTTTGCAATCCCTTCTTTACTGCATCTGCTGCTTTATCAATACCAGTCTTTATTGGTTTCGGTACGGATTTCGACAACAGGGAAACTATCGTACTAACGATAGCGCCAATAGAAGTTACTACTGCAAGAACGGTCATTCCATGCTTTCTGAAAATGTATTTGATCCTTTCACGTAGCGACATACGTTCTAGTATGGCTTCTTCTTGACGTTCGAGTAATTCTATTTCGTTATGGATGTGTACTTTCTCTTCCTTAGCCGCTTCCTTCTGATCCTCAGTTGACGTTGAGTCTAGAAGTATGCTATCTTCTACTTTGAGATGTTCGGCGGCCTTTTCTTGACCTTGGATGACTTGTTCTTCTCTTTCTACATCCGTAGGGCCTAGGGTAAATTTGAGATCTTTACCCATACTTTGATATCTTTCACCCTTCACTGTGGTCAAAGGTATGGGCTTCTCTTTACTTCCAAGTACGTGAAGATAGATTCTACCCAGTTCCTTATTGGCCTCCCATATTCCAGTTATCTCAAGGACTCCTCCACGAATCCCTACATCCGCATAGTGTTTCCATACAGTATCAAATAGCATTTGTTTCAGTTCATCCGATGTGCCTGCTTTGAAGACTACGCGGCGATTGCTAAATTTCGGATGTTTGATTCTATCCTCATCCTCCGCAACGAGTTCGTCGAAGTAATCGTTATCTTCTTTAGAAAACGAGGTTTCCCGATTCTTTGGTCGAGCACCTTCCTTGGAGAAGTCGCGTCTAGTTTTCAGGTTTAATGATTCACTCGGATCCACATTCGTAGAGTCTGACGCCAATTTCCGTGCTTCTTCATTGACAGTATCATCGTTGTCGTAGTCTCTTCCTCTTTCAGCTTCATCAGTTCTTTCATCATACCTACCCTCAGAGGCCATGTTAAACATATCTACATATATAGTTATATTCAACATGATCTCATCAAAGTTGGATCCCACACAAGTACGAAGAGAGCCTCGTGCACTCAAGGCTCCACGAGACTTGTATAGGAAAACTTTCACTCGATCATCTGCCAATCCAGGTGAGACTCTATACGTAGAAGTCCCAAAGCTAGCAGAAGATGTAGTACTAGTACCTGGCAGCTTAGCACTATTGGGCGACATCGTACTATCTGGTGGACATGCGAATAACAGAGTCGTTTCGAACGTTGGACGCTGCTTGGTCATGCGTAGAATCTGTAGGATGGGAGCTGAAACAGTAGAAGACCTTGTCAGGCCAGACCTCCTACAAACATACTCCGATATATACCTATCTACGCAGGAGAGAGAGTCTAGAGTACAACAAGGCATTCAATCAGAGAACTTGAATAAGCTACGATCGAAAGCTGGTGACGCAAGTACTTCGTCTGCTGCAGACAACGCGCTCCTAACTGCATGTGGTTCAAAGTATAGGATTCCATTAGATGTTGACATTCTGACACAACATGGAGTTCTATATCCACATGCCTTAGAAAGTACCATTACGTTCGAGTTAACTCTAGCGTCTGCCAACGAGGTTGTAATTGGATCGGATACGACGAAGATAGGTACGTACCAACTTACCAACATCCAACTAGAATACGAAGCAATCAGGAACGAAACGCTGGCTAGTAGTGCACTTCACAAATATGAAATAGGTGCTGCATTCCTATACAACTACGCTGTTCACTTCAAAACAGTAGATATCGCTAAAACGTCCGATACTTTGATATCTCAAAACATCAATGTTCCACGACGATCCTTTGCTGGACTGCTTCTACTATTCATAGATCCACCTACCATTGGCACGCGAGATAGTGAAGCATTCTCGAATCCAGATATATTGAAGGTAGAAGTAGATGTCAATGGGATTCCCAACAGACTCTTTCCAAGCGGCATGCTTCCCCTAGATTTCTGGGAGGCTGCAAAAGGCTGGTTTGGTACACCCAATACTTCCATGACTCCAAAGAAGTTCTTTGAAAATAGATTCTCTATCCTAATCGATTGTCGCACAGCAAAAGATTCCACCGTTCATGGTGATGGCTTGGCACAAACCGGCAGTGGAAAGGACATCGACATTCGCATACATAGAACTGCAAAGGGAAGTGGAAATGTGAAAATGCACATCTATGTCCTTGCGGATGCTCAGGTCACGATATTGAACAGATCTCTGCAAAGTATATTATACTGATGGATTCTCTCGTAGAGCACATACCTTTCAACGCACTCATAGTAGGTCCGACGAATTGTGGGAAGACTGCGTTTCTCATAGAACAACTTCGTGGAGCATTTCGTGGTAAGTTCGATTACATAGTACTGATTTGTCCTACGTATGCCCACAACAAAACTTATCGTGGATTTGCAAATCGAGATCCTCGTTTCTTCGTCATATCACCACCGCAGGATGCCATCGATGCTACTTTGAGTATTTGCGCAACATTTTGGTCAGGTACCAATACTCTATTGATTCTTGACGATTGCGCCTCATCGAAGGACGTAAAGAAACGAACTGACAAGCTAGTGGACTTAGCCTTTTCTGCACGACATATAGGGATTTCCGTTTGGGTGCTGTCCCAACAACTAACGAGCATATGTAAGCCCTTCCGTGAGAACGTAGCTATCGTAGTAGCGTTCCATACAGCATCGGCCGTAGATGGCAAAAGGATATTTGAGGATTATGGAGGCTCGCAAGAATGCAAAGAGTTACGAACGATACTTGGATCCCATAAGTTTGCTCGCATGTGCTTCTGTCTCCGCCATCCTTTCGAGGTAGTGTTAGAGCTCCCAGCATCTATAACATATTATGACTGATAAGGAAATACTCGAGATATTCGGTGAGGACGTAACAGGTCCACCACCAACCGATCTAGACGTTACGTCAGACAATCGCGAATCACTTTCGATCTTAGCCGCAACAGGCGTAACAAAAGAATACTTAGGTAAGAACTTCTCCCTAGGAGACATCTCTAGACTTCCTGAGAAAGAAGTAAACAAGTTGTATAGGAGGTATCAGGCCGTCCTAGCTCAGCAAGTAACGAAAGGCTTAGTCGACGGTGTGACGCGTCTAGCTACCCGCCTAGTTGCCTACCTAGTACCAATAGATTCTCAAGAAGCCCTGATCAAGGACCTACAAGAAGACCCTCTAGTCCGCAACGAAATCAGTGCTGCGACTGGTCTACTATCGCTCAAAGCAGGTCGCCTTGTAGCTCTAGCTAGCGTCCTATTCCACATATCCGGTCACGTAGTCATTCCTGGTACAACTGTTGAACCTTCACATATATCTACTATACCGAATCAAGATGGAAGAAGCGGACCAGATAACTGCGAATCCTCCGACGACTGCACCAACTAAGATAAAAAACCCAAAGCGCGTCGCAGCTGGAAAAGCCCTAGCGTTAAGCAACAAACTCGCTAAAGAAGCTCAAAAGAGAGAGTTGATGCGCGAAAGCGAATCATGTAAAGAAGTCGACGTAGAGAAAGGTCGGTTCGAAAGCCTGACTATCCTCGCAGTCATTGGTACTGGCGCTACATTGTTTGGCACGTACTTTGCGTACAAGAAGTATGTAGATGGTAATAAGCGTGTTGCCACCGTTAGCACGACACAACCTGTAGCTCCGGCAAAGCCAACGGCACTAGACATGGAGTAACACTTAAAGACTCGAGATCATAGTAGTATATATCTAGATGGAGAAGGAATTGACGAAGACGGCAACCGATGCAGTCAAAATCGTTGGACTCGCTGCTGGTATTGGGTGGATCGTAAAAAAGACTACCAAGGAATCTATGCTTAGCGATCCTTCTTCTTCCATAGTGAATTACGCAAAGTGGACTGCCGTGATAGTTGGTAGCTTATACGCAAAGGAATATCTTGAGAAACAACTTGAGAAAGAAAGAAAAGCCCAAACCTAAATCTTGAGAAACAAAAGATCATACCATAATGGCGACAGCAATTGGAATGGCCTTTCTCGGGGCTATATTGAATGCAACGGCATTTACTGGTGGTGGCATACTAGCTAGAATGCTTGGAAAGGCTGGTGATGTAGATGCAGAACGAGAGAGACACGATAGGGCCATCGAAAAACTAGACCGCGCAATGGCAGCGTATAGAATCAAACGTCAAAGCTTATATGACTATGCACAAGAGCAGGAAGGTCTTGAACGCAAAGCACACAACGATCAAAGAGATACCAACGAAGCCTTAGTGCGATCCGATAAGTTACGTAAGGAGCTAAAACGGCTCAAAGAGATGAAAGAACCCCGCTTATCTGACTACTACAAACCCTCAAACAATCAGAAGACTGGCGAGTTGCTCTACGTTGGTGGTGGAATGCTAGGTGTTGGATACGCTATTAGTAAATGGCTATAGATACTACTACTAGCTACTAGTAAGTTACCTAAGCTACTAGTAAGTTACCTAAGCTACTAGTAAGTTACCCTAAGCTACTGGTGAGTTGCCCTAAGCTACTAGTAAGCTACTAGTAAGTTACCCTAAGCTACTGGTGAGTTGCCCTAAGCTACTAGCACGCTACTAGTAAGTTACCTAAGCTACTAGTAAGCTACTTAAGCTACTACTAAGCTACTACTAAAAAAAAAAAGGAAGAATGAAGAGGGTCACGCAACGACTTTCTTTATTCTTCCTTTTTTTTTTTTTCATCTGTTGAAGGTTAGAATGTATAGATGTATGATGGATTCTAAACTTGCGAATATCTTCTATGGGCCTATGGGCTATTGGAAAGGTCACACTGCAATTGGCAAGCTATCGGTAGCAGCGAAAGCATCAGAAGACGTGGCTAGGAGTTGGTTGGAAAAGCAATCTATGTGGCAAATATATCTACCACCACCAAAACACATTCCACGACCACATTGGACTGTATCGAAACCAAATGAAGTCCACCAAGCTGATTTGATATTTCTACCACACGATCGTCCTGGACGTGGAAGGAAACTATATAAGTATGCATTAGTGGTAATCGATGTAGCTTCTCGATACAAAGAAGCCGAACCTTTGGCATCTAAAGATAGTGGTGAAGTTGCTGCGGCATTCGAACGAATCTATAAACGTAGTCCACTAGAATGGCCAAAGACTTTGCAAGTAGATCCTGGTAGAGAATTCATGGGACGTATGTCTGAAACGCTAGAACTACATGGTACGAAAGTTCAACGAGGTGAGGCTGGTAATCATAGAGCGCAAAGTTTTGTTGAAAGAGCAAATAGGACTCTAGCTGAGAGATTGTTTGGATATCAATATGCACAAGAGATGGTGCTTACTTCGGAAGGATCAGATGAGCGTAGTAGAGAATGGGTAGTTCGTTTACCAATGGTTATCAAAGCCCTGAACAGTGAGGTGACTCGGTTGACTGGTAAAGAGCCTTCGAATTCTGTAGTGGCGCAACAAGTAGATCTGAAGACTCCTACGTATTCGCGTACCGTTGGATTGAGAGAAGAGCGTCTACCATTCGACGTTCTAGTTCGATATCTTTACGCACCAGGAGAATTGGAAGGAGGTGAAAAACGTAGAGCTACTGATCCTGTGTGGAGTTTGCAGATATACACCATTTCGCGAAGCGTAGTATCTTCGGGACAGCCTGTGCTTTACTACCTTGCGAAGGAGAAGGATGCACCCAAACGTGGATTCGTTCGTGAAGAGCTACAAGTTGTTCCTAGGGATACGGAACTACCACCAAAAGGAATTCTGTTTGTACCTAGACGCTAAACAGCGTACTCTATTGGCTCGGTGTGGATTCCATCGGGAAGAACACGTCTTTTGTCGTAGTAAGCCGATAGCCCAAGCTTCCATTGGTCGTAGGTTACCACACCTTCTGGCAATAGTCGGAAGCCTCGGTTTTCCGCCATGTCGATACTACCCTGGAGGGCTGCTTTGAATCGATCCCACGAAATGTCGTTGTGACGCCTAGACATACCTTTAGCGGAATACTTCTTGCTGCCACCCGTATCGACGTAGTAGGCTTTCGAGCATAGGGCAATGGCGCGATGTCCTTCGAATTCGAGTTTGAAGAGTCCTGGTGTACGACTGCTCCATTCGTCCCAAGCTAGCCATTCATTCCTTTCGGCTTCGAAATCTTCTCGCAGTTCCGGTCTTACAACCTCATCGAGGCTATTTCCCGAGATGGCAATGTAGGCACTGTCTGTGTCCATCTGTATATATTCGAAATCATTGCGATCAATGTACTTGTCGATGAAGTCATAGTAGAACTCAAGCATACGCAGCTTTGCGAGCTGGTACACAGCGATACCTACTTGGAAAGGCCTTTTGATTCGGATCTGGTCTTTCCTACTCTCGAGTTCGTATGCATCACCAATCTCTTCCAGGTCTTCGAACCAAACACTTCGCAATGCTTTGTCCACTACCTTCTCATCTTTTGTATAGGTGACCTTTGTTTGGCGTCCCAAGTCTTCGAGCAACTTTCCATAGGCGCTGTTTCCTAGCAGCTTGAACACATCTGCCAGCAAAGCCTCACCTTTATCTTCATCTCCCATACGACGTGCCTCAGTGACTTGGTCCACGAACCATCCGAAGATTTCTTTGGGTTCGTAGTCTATCGTGCGGTAGACAGCAGTGATCACTGCGCCATGATCTACATACCAAAGTAGAAGAGGAGCATAGAGTAGCAACTTCTTTCCAGAGAGACTCCCAACTAGCTTCTTTTCCTCGCTGAGCTTTCTACCTGTCTTTGTGAGGTAGGCCAACATTTCTGGAGGGATTGCTTCTTTGGGGATTTTCTTGTTGTAGAAGAAGGGTGGCATCTCCTCAAATTCCTTCCACAATTTCTTTGGTATCTCGATGTCTACTTCTGCATATCCAAACCACGTTCCACCAAGTAGACATTCAACGAATCCTTCGGTGGCTGGACCTGGATCGTCATAGTGCACAACCTTTTCTTTTCCACAAGGCATTTCGAATTCCATGGTAGAAAGATATAGGGCGTTGGCATCGTATCCAAGAATCTTACGACAAGTCTTAGTTCCTCCCTGATGACTACGAATCTTAGTTTTTCCTGATTCGTGGAGTCTGGTGAACACTATGCTTGGACCTCCCACGACAGCGTCTTTCAGCATGCGGTAGGCTTCCTTACTTGGAGCGTACAGCTCAGCTCCCCTTTCTACACTACCTCGAAGCAGGAACTGTAGTGAGACTCCTGGAATGGACACTGCATCTTTCAGCATGTCTACTCCTTTCTCGTGATAGAAATCTCGCATCTTTTCGAGTGCCTCTAAGAATGGAACTACATCTAGGTCGTTGTAGTATCGTAGCCAGTCTGCAAAGGTTTCCATTCCTTTGTCGAGAAAGGTGCACTCACAGTCTTCGAACTCTGACATAGATAGTAGATGTTCTCTTTTCAACTTCGAACCCCACTCTGGATAGTCTGGTAATCCAATGTGATCCAACTTGTCTGGAGAATCGAACCACTCATATGGGAAGAAACTCTTTTGCAACTCACAGCCATAGGCAGCGACCCAACGTTCATAAGAAGTTCTAGGTCCAAGGTAGTTGATCACATCAAGGAAACGGAAATCTGGGGTCAATAGGAACATAGTGGAATTGGCTTTCTTTGCTACCAGGATCTTTGAACAGGTGTCGGCAATGATTCCTACGAAGTGCTTCCTGATCAGATTGAGATCGTACCTGCCAGAGTTGAATCCCACTACTGGAACTTGTCGGATCCATTCGTCGACCTTCGCTTGTTGTTTCTTTGGTAGGGTGTCAAAAGAGAATTCAGGTGTCTTGGGGCAGAACTGTTCTGCAATGACTTCTTGGATCGCTTTCGCTCTTAGCTGGAGTTCTTCGACAAAGGCTTCGATGAGTTCTTTTGGATTGCGTCGACAGATGTGGGTTGACTTTCGATTGTATGTGTCGGCAATTGATACTGATATGGGAACGTGAACGTTTTCGATGGTCAGGTGGTCCGTTGGTTGTCTTCCTTTTGTCGTGTCGAGATAGGCTTCGAAATCGTAAACTATGAAGTGTGGGTAGACAGTTTGTGTTGGTGTGGGGACTGGTTTGTTTTTCTTCTTTGTGGAGCAGCCCCAAGCTTCCACTACTGTATAACCAGCTCCTTGTAGCTTTGCCGTTCTTTCACAGGTCTTGAGATAGAGCCTCCTTTCCCTAGGGAAGCATTTCGGGCAGCCATGGAAATAGCATCCATGAAATTGAAAGATGGTTTTCGAAATAGGTTCGTAGCCGTCGACCGGCGCTCCTTCTATCCAATGCTCTCCACCATGCCCACAAGCTGCATGATGAATGTGTTGTCCAATCCTTTTGGTTTCGCGTTCCAACCAGCATAAAGCGACTTTGCTGGCTGTGCTCTCTGGCCAGAAGGCTTTTTCGTATGCCGACTGAGGTACTGTGATTACTTTTCCAGGGCAAACAATCTTTGTTTCTCCACGCCTGCAACGATCTGCATGACGGTGAAGGTCTGAGGCTTTCGTGAACCGTTGCTTACAATCGTTACATACGTAGATGTGCCCTAGCTTGTTGATGTTCTTGATGTAGAAGGCATGTCCGTCGTATATCCCAATCGTCATCGTATTCTTGTAGTGAGCTGCATGTCGCGTCAGATGCCAAGCGCCGTCCTCCGTGGGTTCATACACCCGAATACCGATTCCAAAGTGCAACTCGACTTCCTCCAGCTGGTCTAAGGAAGTTCTGGGAACGTCTTGTGTGGGTGCTGTCAGGCGATAGAAGTTCTGGGCAAGTTTTCGAGCTTTGACGCAACACCTATCTACTCTTGCTCCTTCATGCATGGCAAGGCAGCGCCAAAGACATAGGTTGTCGCCATATCGATCAAGGGCAAGCATTCCTTTCTTAAGGCGAAGCCATTGGGGCAGTGGACCTGTTCCCAACAAAAGCTGACGATCGATCACGACTTTGACATCTACGTAGATCCAACGAACGAAGGCCCATTGGGTATTTGGTCGAGTGATGTTGTCGGGATTCAATCGAGCTGTCTCCTTGCTATTGATCCACTCTTCTGCATCTTCTAGGATGTTCACCCATGGAGAGCCTGGGACAGTCTTGGAGAATAGAATCACGCGTCCGTCATTGACATTTCGAATGCGATAGGTGTAGCTGTATCGCAGGTAAAAGCTGGTGGTTACCTTTGCAACTAACTTTTCCATGATCCTAGGAGTCAAGTCTCCTGCCACACCTTGGAAGAAGCGCCATCGGATAGTACGGCGACCTATCTCCACTCCCTCAAGCATTCCATCTCTCTCCTCTAGAATAGCACCTGCCTCTCGAGCTAGACTCCGTGGAAGTGGTTCACTACGTGGTCTCACCATTCTCCCTTCGATATAACTATATATTACGATAGCTTTAACAGGTACTCGAGTTTGGATTTTTAGGTGTAAGGCTGTTGCAGCGATATAACTATATGTAATTATATCTCTAATAGGATTATCAAGTTGGATTTTATGTACAAGCAATCGATGTCGATATAACTATATGTAATCATATCTCTAATAGGATTATCAAGTTGGATTTTACGTACAAGAATGTCTAGTGACACTTTGAATGACCCTTAGTTACCCCATAGTAGTATAGTCGGCGTCAGTTAAATACAACTTTTTCTTGTACAACAAAACTCAAAAGGTTGTGAATGTTATGGACGCCTTTTTTCTTGCACAAGGGGCGTCATGAAGTGGATTTCTGAATTCACTTTATGACGCCCCTTGTGCAAGAAAACAAGGCGTCCATAACATTCACAACCTTTTGAGTTTTGTTGTACAAGAAAAAGTGGTATTTAACTGACGCCGACTATACTACTCAGTCAGGTGTGAACGTGTCAGTCTGATATTTTACTGAACATCAACATAGTTTTGAAGCAACGTTTGTCATATTGAAAGACGTGCAAAAACTTCTATACTCTTACCAGAAAACTTCTACTGGGAAAGTGCAATTCCTTTCGAATTAAAAGAGCTTTAAATGCATCGGGTTCGCGTAAATGCGAATTAATTACGCTCCCGCAGTATTTGTGTCAGAAATGAGACACGCGTCTGGCTGACAGTTCACGATTGACGGGGACTTTTATTATTCAAGAATCTTGACTTTTTGACGCCTCTGCCACGCAGGGTATTTACCAAAACCATCTTACTGTACATTTGTAAAACTGTTTATCATGAATTCGAATTTGTCACGCGTTAATCCTGGTGAAAGAAAGGTTAAAATACAAAACTGTGCAGTTGACACATACGCTTGCCGAAATTTCGGATCACGATATTTCGGATCACGATATTTCAATAACCTGGTCCGAATTTTCGTTTGACAATAAACGAAATATCGTCGAAATGTCGCTTGCATGTTGCCAATATTTCGCCTTGGCATTAAAATTTTCGCGTATCTGATCGATTCTTCGTCGCAATTTCGAACGAAAAGTTGCCAGAAATTTAGACGAAATTTCGGCAACATTCGTAGGAACAAAGAGCAAAAATCGTTGAAATACGTTTGCATGACTTTTGCACAATACTGTAGTATGTAAAATTGATATGTATTTTATAGATTTAATAAAGACATTATTATTATAAACAGTTAATTTTAGTAATGTACTTACTGTAAATGAAAGGGGTGAGGAGGATGTTGTAAATGGAGGTGATGGGGGAATCTTCTTGGCATCCTATATGGATTAAATGAAAAGAGAAAATGAAGGGCTGTGTGTAAAAAGGGTGTAAGCGACGCTTGTTCCCGTTCTAAATTCTCCCATAGAAAACAAAGAAATTGACAGAGAATTTAGAATATGATCAGGACACTTACATCCTTTTTGCACACAGCCCTTCAAATATTATAGTGCTCTACAACTATTGTGGCTATACTCTACAGTGGGAATATCATTTAATAATGGAATACAAAGATTTATAATTTCGACCACTCTTATTTTGCTGAGCATTCTAAATCTCTTAAAGTGGTGAATTACAACCACTGAAACTAGATGGCCAATGTTGGAAAAAAATGCTCAACACCTGCTTTTCTCATTTATTATAGTTTAACCACTGCAGCATTTTGCCACAAAATGTTAAAAATTGTGGGGGGGAAATTCCCAAAGTTAAAGATGTGGCTTATATAGCCAAGTACGTCCCCAAATTTTTTTTAATGCTCCAAAACTTGTGAAAACGTGGACCTTCACCTTGTTGTCCACCATATTGGAACCTTCAAAGTCTACATTCAAGATGGTTGCCAAAACCAGACGGAGGAGGACTTCCACATGTGATTAGCAATTTTTTAGTATTTCTTTTCAGGTTGATAAACTGCAAATGTCTTAGGACATCGTCAAGCCATTTTAGATAATCTGAGAA
This sequence comes from Actinernus sp. WN-2022, assembly GCA_030867875.1. Classification (NCBI taxonomy): domain Eukaryota; kingdom Metazoa; phylum Cnidaria; class Anthozoa; order Actiniaria; family Actinernidae; genus Actinernus; species Actinernus sp. WN-2022. The sequence goes on from JAOWCC010001589.1 coordinate 138,005,437, forward strand.
GATTTGAGATCCAGAAACATTTCCGAAAAGTGAGGAAACGTTGCTCCAAACTAGACTTGGTTTTAGCGAGAATCATGGTGCGGCTTAGTATCTTGACTCCGGCCACAACGTAAACTGAATAAAATAATAATATTGTTGTTTGGTTAACATCTCTACTGGTAACGCTTGATGTTTATTATAAGTGAGACATTTTTCAAAGTTGGGGTAGTGGTAAACTACAGTATCTGGGTATCACGTTTAAATGTCACATTATCTCTGCAATAATTATTATAATAGTTTTCCCTGTACATATACAATGTACTTATACAAGTAGCTTTACTTATCAAATAATGATCGCTTTACATAGAACTCTACAACTGCAAGAATCAAATGCACAAAGCATTCAAAATTAATTTTGATTTAAACAAATTTACTTTTTTTACATTCTCACCATTATTAGCATACTGTAATTATTATTGATAAGACAAAGTCATCATTTTTGCTATTTGTAATTAACATATTCCAGGAGCACGAGGCTTCTGCATAATTATTCTAATCTCGATATCAACCATTATTAAGTGCCCACAAATGGTTCAAAAGAACTTCTCAAACTCATTAATAATTCATGAGATAGTCAACCAATGGAGGAACTGTATTTGGTCACATGCATGGGTCTTGATACAGGGTGAAACCCTTGTTTGAAGCTTCGTCAGGTGGATGCATCTTGACATCCAATGAAACACCAGTTCCAAACGCACTAGTGTTTGATCATATTTCCAACCCTAGTGATCAATATTTCTTAATCATCATATTCATGAACCACTAACTAATTACATACTGATAAACTACAGTAAGGAGCGAAGAAATAAAGAATGACATAGAAAGAAAAAGTCTGCCTCCACTGGAGTTCGAACCACGACCCTTCCGACTGCTTGTACTAACTCTTGTCAACTACTCTACTAGTACGCTAGTTTAAATCACTGCCATCAAAAAAGAATAATAAGCCATCTATCGAATAATTAGATACAACAGTCAAACGGTAAACAATACTTGCTAATGAAGTTTGAAAAGAAACGTATGTAAATTGTCGGTTTTGCATTCGCATGAGAAGACATGTTAAACACTCATTGTTCGTCTTTCATCATGGGATTCCAAATATTTCGAAAACAATAAAACCCTCAAGGCTACGTGTTTGACATAGTTTTTGACATAGTTCTTAAAACACCTTATATACCATATTTCCTCACATTTAAGCCACACCCTTTTTGACCTTTCAGATTTTGAAAGTAACAAAAAAATTGCCTCAAAGTTGGGTGTGTGTCTTATGAGGTATTCTCAAAATATTTTTTTCACAATGACCCAAAAACAAAGCCAGACAAACAACAGGAACTGCACATTATTCAAACAGCACAAGTGTCAGAGATTTTCTACTCAAGGTCCTTTCCTTCACTTTACAAACTTTTTAAGAAAACTAGCAGTCCATTTGCTTGTCATCTTCTCCACTGATTCCTCGAATGGTTCCTACAGTATTGTGCAAAAGTCATGCAAACGTATTTCGACGAATTTCGCTCTTTGTTCTTACGAATGTCGCAGAAATTTCGTCGAAATTTCGGGCAACTTTTCGTTCGAAATTTCGACGAAAAATCGATCAGATACGCGAAAATTTTAATGCCAAGGCGAAATATCGCCAACCTGCGAGCGACATTTCGACGATATTTCGTTTATTGTCAAACGAAAATTCGGACCAGGTTATCGAAATATCGTGATCCGAAATATCGAAGAAAATTCGGCAAGCGTACGTGTCAATTGCACAGTTTTGTATTTTAACCTTTCTTTCACCAGGATTAACGCGTGACAAATTCGAATTCATGACAAACAGTTTTACAAACGTACAGTAAGATGGTTTTGGTAAATACTCTGCGTACCAGAGGCGTCAAAAAGTCAAGATTCTTGAATAATAAAAGTCCCCGTCAATCGTGAACTGTCAGCCAGACGCGTGTCTCATTTCTGACACAAATACCGTGGGAGCGTAATTAATTTTCATTTACGCGAACTGACTGATCTGATCCGCATTAAAGCTCTTTTAATTCAAAAGGAATTGCACTTTCCCAGTAGAAGTTTTCTGGTAAGAGTATAGAAGTTTTTGCACGTCTTTCAATATGACAAACGTTGCTTCAAAACTCTGTTGATGTTCAGTAAAAAACATCAGACTGACACGTTCACGCCTGACTGATTGCACGTGGAAATTCAGAAGAGTTGAGATTTTAATACACAAACATTTACAATGATTTCTGCCAAAACCTTTTAATACTAGTAATAACAAGACAAGGATCTACTGTAAATGTGAAACTACACTGAAGCAAAAGTTTATTTGGTGTTATGCTTTGCGCTCAGTTACAACGAGTGAGTCAAGCTTTAAAGCGGGCCACGCACCGCCGGGAACTTAAAGCGAGCAGCCGTTGTTTTGTTTATTTTACGGCTCACGATATTTCGATAACTGCATGGTCCGAATTTACTTGAAAACTTTATGCAACGACTTTTACAAAGATCTGGAAGGCTGAAGGATCTGAATATTATTGTGGATATACGGATAACGTTTACAACATTGAACACTTTCCGAAGTTGGGACGTGCACGCGATTTATAGTAACGCATTCCTTTCGTTTATTACTCTTCCGGCCTTCGATTCAAACCGGGTTCAAAGCATCGGATTTCTATTCTTAGCGGAGCCATTCTTAGCCTGATTATACTGACTGAACTGAAGTAAACGCTACAGTTATCCTCCTGTACCGTTCGAAAGTGAGCCGTAATTTGTTGAGTTAGTCAAAGTCCGAATAAAGTTTACACTCAGGTTGGTCGAATTGACCGAGCCGGAAAAGGTAACTTGATCTTTGACGGGCAAGGATCGAAATTTCGAAGGATCGACATTTCGAAGGATCGACATTTCGAAGAAGCGAAGTTTCGTGAGAATATTCGCAGAGTATCAAACGAAATTTCGCACGATATTTCGTAGAGTGCAGCGAATTTTCGTGCCAACATGTCGCAGAGCACTGCGAAATGTCGCACAGATTAAACAAAGGGCTTAACGAATTTTCGTCGAAATATCGCCGAAATTTCGGATCGTGAAAATTTTCGTTCATTTTCGCCGTAAAGCCCCGAAAAGCCCTGAAATTCGCCGAAAGGTGTTTGCAAGACTTTTGCACAATACTGTAACTGGTCTTGGAAGTCCTCTAATTTTCAAATAAACTATCATTCTTGTTGAGATCATGTTCTGCGGTTCGGTAGCTCACGCTCGATCGGACTTCGAGAAAACCCTCACCCCAGGTCTGCCCCTCTCGTGAAAATCCAAAATGGCAGACCACAGACTTGTAACATGTGCATGTAGTTACGGCAGAAAATATTGCATCTCTTGCTCTTAAAGGAATGAGGTTCCTCAAATGTGCTGTTAATTAATGGAGGAATAAAAGCAGAAGAAGCAGACACAACAACACCGGAGTGCCATGCCGTGAACTTTGTGGGAAGTGTGAATGTAGTTTAATTCACCACACAACTACATGTACTCAACCTTTATGGAAAATGAAAAAGATGTCCAATAAAATATTCTGGAGTTCTTTTATTAATATGGATTTGTTTTTCAAAGGTGAGGAGGTTCGACTCTCTAAAATTCTATGACACTGCCGGAAGTGACATTTTCGTGACATTTTCCGCAAACTGATTTGAACAATCATTGTATTCATAGTATAGGTTGTCAGTGTTTGTTTTGCTTTGAGATCGCCTGTATCGCACCAGACATTTTCTACCTTCAGAATAAAATGTTTTGTAAGTTTTTATTTCATTTTCGTTTCGTGTCTGAACAGTTTCACCTGATGTGGGAAATGCTTTGAGTCGAACTCAGCTGCCGAAGTGATTTTTTTATTTTAGTCTTTTTAACTTCATCACTTTGTTATGAGTTAATAAAATATCCCACCTGCTAAAATATGTTTTATAGTGCTTGGCAACCTGTAATGGGACGGTAAATTTAGTTGAACTTCAGTGAACTTCTGCATTCAGTGCCGTGCGCCGTGACTCGTGAGAGTCGATGAACTGACTTTATATGGCTGACTAGTATCTAAAATAAATGTTTCAAAATTAACTACTCAAAACTCTCCGTTAACACTAGATGGTAAATTTATTTTAGTTGAATACTTCTTTCTTCAGTACTGCCATGTAAACCAATGAACTGACTAGTAAAACAAAAGTTTCAAAAGAAATTTCTCAAAACTTGGCCTAGACGAACATTTCAAAATAATTAAACTTCTCAAAATGCAAAACACTTCTCAAGTCAATGCATCCGCATAATTCAATGAACTAACTAAAGACTTCTCGAAACGTCGGCAGCTTTACGATTTTGTTGGCTAGCTGTTGGTGGCTCAGAACTTTTGGTGGCTAGCCACCTACGGTTCAAGCCGTCTAGTGGTTTGGTGCCACTAACGGTAAATGCTAGTGGTTGCAAAGTTTTTTAGCAGGACTGTACCGTACGTGGTTGGGAGACCAAATGCATTTTACTGTACATGATTGAGAGACCAAATTAATTTGGCCACATACAGTGGAATATGTTTCACCATCTGCAGTAAGCAGATGTGGTTCATACGGTGTGAAAAACTTTGACATGAACTGTAAAGTAGTCTAGTACAATAAGTCTGATTTCTTACAATTAATGGAGTAGACATTCTTTCTAGAGCCTCTAGAATTCTCTTTGCCGTCTGGCTTGCTACGCCTCCACTTCCAGTCCCTAGAAACATCACATAAATAGAGTACCGAAGTGATGACGTCATAAATAAATAAATTTCCCTTTAACAACATTTGACCACAGTTGCAGAAAGAACACGATAAAAGAACATTACATAGCAAAAATGAGGTGAATAAGATGAAAAGCGGCCGAGATATGGGCATTGGAATATATAATATTCTTTAACAAAACAATGTATTTTTGTCCTGGTTCCTAAGTTTATGAACCAGTACAAAAATACAGTGATTTGTTAAAGAAAAGTATATATTCCAATGCCCATATCTCAGCTGCTTTTCATCGTATACACCTCATTTTTGGTATGTAATGTTCTTTTATATTGCTCTTTCTGAATCAGTGGTCCAAACATTCTACATCTAAATTTTGCAAATTTGTGACGTCACACTTCGGTACTCTATACAATAATGACAACAACAATAACCTAGTATTTCTGGCGTCAAAATATGTCCTGATATTTCATCCACAGACATTATCTGACCCGAGAAGAGAACAGTTCCCGAGAGCAAAGCTTGAGGGAAACTGTAAGCTTCAAAGATCAGATAATGTCCAAGGACAAATATCAGGGCATACATGTATTTCGACACCACAATATAAGTTATCATCATCCTTCAAATATTTTCTTTGATATGCACTTATATGCTAACAAGTGGTGTATTTACTGATATCTCCAGCTCATGGAGAGAAAATATTGGGTCATGTGATGCATTCAACCAATCACGCGCAAGAAAAAATATTTTTCCCAAGCTGTTTTTAATACTGGCTAAAACACAGTATAAATGCATATGCCCATAAAGGAATAAACTTTTAGAGTGTGTAGTGGGATTGGAGAGGCAAAAAAAAAGAAATGAATTAAACTCAAAATAATATACATGTAGTTTTGCTGTTGTAACATGTAAATACTTCTAAGAAAGTTCAGTTGTGGTATGAAAATGATATAAATCAAAAATCTCTCTCAAAATCGTTCACAGTTTTTCATTCAATCCATAATGCCCAATCCATAATGCCCAATCCATAATGCCCAATCCATAATGCCCCTTAATGCCCAAAATACCACTATTTTCAGGATTAATAACACAATTCTATTGTTTACACAATTCTGTTGTTTACCACTGTTAGGGTTTCTTGCCATTACTTTTCAGCTATCCTTTTTTAAAGACAACTTTGTGCAGACCAAGAAGATACATGTAACCATGAAGTATGCATGTATGTATTATTTAAATACTTATGTCTAACAGCTATTTCAATAATATTGTTAATGTTTTCTGGAAGATAGGGAATAGGGTATTAGTGAAATGGCATTAGGGAATAAGGTATTTTTAAAATCTTGGACAGCTGTACACAGGCTATAAATGGACAAATAAACCGTAAGCTAATTATACTAAGTCGTCCAGGTCATATAATGTAACTCGTAACCATAACTCATTTCGATCTGCGAATACCCAGACCCAGAAAATATTTGATGGTTTATACCTGATATGGGTGTTGGCTTGATTTGCTTCCTAACAGGTTGAAAAGGCTGCAACACAAAAATCACAATACATTTTCAAGATGAATTTCAGGACTTACATAAATTTGCAATCAAATGTCACCTAAGGTGAGGATAATATCAGTTTCTGTATCCTTTCTTTTCTGGAAGGATAACGGGCTCGACCATCACGCTTACTGTCTTGGATGAGAAAGCAAAACCACCGTAAAAGCCAGATTTTGATTCTTCAGATTTTGACACTCCCGAAATTTTCAACCAACAGTTCTCTGGTGCCAGTTGTTGAAGTGTTAGTTAGCAGCATCCAAATCAATTAAACTTTCAAAAACTGTTTCCTCAAAATTGCTCAACCATCTCCCATCAGTCGGCCACGTCATGTTGGTTAAAAAAATACACTCAGTACCTTTATTATTTATCATGTTACGTCATAAGCTATTAGTAAAGGCAGAAGCATAAGGAATGTTATACATTCTAGTGAAAATCTGAAAATTGTATGGAGACTTGAGCAGAAGAAATGGAATGTTTCCTTCTTTCAATGAACACTTCTCATGTACATTGTACCTTTAGTTAGTACATAATTTTTTTGCTAGGTGTATTGCCCGAAGTCTGCCCGCGGACTGCCCGAAGTCTGCCCGCAGACTACCTGCGGACTGCCCGCGTGTCTGCACACTTACTTTCGAGCGGCACTGTAGCAACTCAAATGAATTCAGCTTTCGTTTGCTAGCCTGGTTGACTAGAACGTTCATAATCATACTCGTTACACTCACAAGTTGCTGCATCAAGTCAAAACTAAAACAATGCAATCATCCACTCACAACGAACGAGTGAACCTGTCAAGTCATGAATATTCTGCAATAGAATAATTGTGAGTAGCGAGTGGATGTTACGTTACTCGTGAGCGGTACTGTAAACGTAAGCAGAAGAATAAGCCAATCATAATGCATCTTTCTTTCTTAGGCTCTTAGCAATGGAATTTAAATTCTCTGACCATTAATTATTTTCAACATAGAGTACTACATGTAGCATGCATGTTGATCAATAAGAGAAGTCACAATCTTTTATTGAAATCAACTTTAAACTTTAGAACATGTATTGCATAACTCTGCAGTAAATGTCTACTTGCAGAAAAATGCAAACTGTTATTTTTTCTCACAACTTTTAAAAACTAAGGTAGCAACTAGAAATTTCAAACCCTGATTACATGTAAACAAAAAGGAAATACACAGCACTACCTCCACATTCGTTGGGCAAGCAACCCTTAGTCTCTTTGTCCCAGACTTCTGTGATGCTGCCCCACCAAACGCTGTTCTACCAGAATAGAATGGTGATGAGTAGTATGGATGAACACTGCCCTGCGACCTTGGCCTTGGCTAGATGAGAATGAATGAATGACACCCTCATTGAAACAGCTTTGCATATAAATCATTCAATATTAAAATCTATGGTCATCTGTAAAACATTCAAGCAACTGAGCAGTGCAAATTTTGGCATTGCTTTTGAAGGGAGCCCTGGTTGTTGGAACAAGTTGCTGTTAAATTGTTGGCAATATGGTCTAAGTTGAAAATAAATTATGTTGACAAAATAAAAATAGATATTAGTTTTTGAAAAAAATTGACATGAATATGAGCCATGGGTGCTGCCATCTTGGATCTAAATTTCAAAAGCTGAAATTTATTTTCCTTTTTTCCAACATATTTTCAACTTAGACCATATTGCCAACAATTTAACAGCAACTTGTTCGAACAGCCAGGGTTTACCCCTCACTGATCTGTGGCTACAAGCTGTAGTGAACACTGTAGAACCTGATAGCAAGGTACAGTATGAACATCACTTGGAACATCATAGTTATAGAGTTTGACATCTACACCACGGAATCAAGTTGAGAGTCTAATAGTGTCTGATATTGAGTTCATTGCAACAGCTGATCAGTCATGTTGCCAAGTACGGTAGATAATATATTGACATGTTGCTAACCAGTTTGCCATATCTCTTGCCAATGTGGCAGTTCGGAGAGTAAACAAAAATGATTGATGTTTTGCTACCCCTCTTCCCATTAAAAAAATGGAAATTCTATGGGCACAATAGTACAAGTATTGTACTTTCTGGAATCCCAAAATGTGACCAATCAACAGTTGCAACAAACACTACATCTGACACTGTTAAATGCTCATCACTTGGAACATGTTCTACATCTACACCACGGAATCAAGTTGAGAGTCTAACAGTGTCTGATATTGAGTTCATTGCAACAGCTGATCAGTCATGTTACCAAGTAGATCATATATTGACATGTTGCTAACCAGTTTGCCATCTCTTGGCACCAAACTTTGTACAATGTGGCAGTTGCGAAAGTAAACAAAAATGATTTGAAGTCAAACACTTGAGTAAATCAGTAGACCGAGTCAAATCTGAGTCTGAGTCAGATCCGAGTCCGAGTCACAGTCATTTACACGTAAGGCAGTTGTTTATTTGTGAACTCTAGCCCTAGGTGAGTGAGCTCTCGTCATTTACTAACACTAATCTACTCTCGGAGACAGTTATTTTTTTTCTTTAAATTTCTGGTTAAGTTTATGTACAATAACTTCAAAAATGAGCTGAATGTGGAAATACCATGTCCGGCGCATAACCAGAAGATATTGTGAGTTCCAAAGATTAGTTTGTCCCAAGCAATCTCAGACAGAATAATGAAGCCTCAACTAAATTCCTAATGCTAAATAGCTTTCAGCCTGATCCCGAAGGAGATGTCTAAATCCCGAACGAGTGATGTCTAACCACGTGCTCGCTCAGTTTCGCGCGAGAATACAAAACTTGCCTTTTTTTCGCTCGTAAAGTAAACCGTAGCCGTGCGAATCAGTTTATCGGCTACAGAAATGTTCTTTTTGTGCCTAAAGAAATATGAAATCAACTTTATAATTATAACCTATACATTATGTGTAGTGTATTCATAGAACTTTGCACGTGCTTGGCAACTGTTGGAATTCTCTTTGAAAGGGAAACGAAAATGAAGAATACCAAACTGAAGTGTAGCCAAACGAAGGAGGGGGAAAACAAAGAAAAATGAGTGATATTCCAGTGACTCGGTCATTTTACTCGGACTTGACTCGGACTTGACTCTGTCAACTGGTGAACTCAAACACTTGATGTTTAAAACTATCCCTCTTCCCATTAAAAATGTTGTAATTCTTTGGGCACAATAGTACAAATATTGTACTTTCTGGAATCCCAAAATGTGACCAATCAATGGTTGCAACAAACACTAAATCTGACAATGTTAAGTGTTCAAGCTGATTCCACAGTACTTTAGCTAAAAAACTCTAGCTGCAAAAATGCAATCTCAATTTTTTAGTTTATTACTCACTGGTAGTGGTGATCCAAATGCTGTCACAGAGAATGCTGGCTTACTCTTGAAAGCAGAGACCTGATGTGGTTTAGATTCAGTTGGGTTTCCAAAAAGGAGAAGAGAAGTTGATGGTGACGGCAAAGGTGTACGGGAAATGTTCAGGGGTGTACTTGAAGTTCCTGGCACTGGAGTACTGGTATCAAATGAGGATCTTGTACATGTACTTGAAGTTCCTAGCATTGGAGTACTGGTATCAAATGCAGATGACAATGGTCTTCGTGATGGGCCAGGGTTTAGAAAGAAGGACGCTGATGATAATTCAGAATCATGTTTCTCTGCTGAAACTGCATTCATGAATGGCTCCTAAAATATTGAGGAAAATGAGATATTAAGTGTGTTTTCTTTGTAGAAAATCGTGGCTTTCTTAAACATTTTAGTTTGGGGCAAATTGGTTGGGTTTTGGAGACAATGCATGCAATGATACATTGTATACTACTTTATCGCCACCACAGGCTGTTCAGCTTATCAACAAAGGACAGAGACTGTTTTGCAGAAATGTAGCTTTTTTCATCTACAGTAAAGGTTATTTAACGTCAGTAACTCATTGCAGTCTGGTTAGACAGTCTGATAAACTTGAGGACAACATGGAACCTACAATATTACATCCTTATCAGAGAAGACAAGGTCTGACCATTTGCAGTTTGAGAACGAGATTGTTTCACAAAGGCATCTCCAACTCAGTTATTTTTAAGACCCTGAGCATTGGTCTGTAACCCCCCCCCCCCCCCCCCCCCCCCCCCCAAGACCATAGCTTAACCAGAGAGCTAACCAAGCACTGTACATACTGTATTTACATATAGCTTACTCAGGGATATCAGTAGAAGCCTATAACGGAAATAGGATAAAATAGGATCTACATCCTTGAGACATAAGCATATTCAAGATATACTAATAGTTGCCTTCATGGCTAATAATTAATGGCAGTTGCATGCCTAAATATTTAATGGATACTTTTGAATTGAGGTCTGCTGCATTTGGGCTACGTGGGTCAAAAAAAAAAATTATTCCTAGGGTTAACTCTACAACTTATGGCCTACATTCATTTTGATACATGACAGCCAAGACCTGGAACAACCTAACAGAACAACTTACATGTAGAACCACCATAAATCTGAACGATTTTAAGAACGCTATCCATACTAGTCTTTTGATGATAGTTGTTGTACACTTTGTATCAAAATATTCAAATTTATTATTTTTATTATTACTTTTATTATTACTATATTTATATCTTTATTGATACTTATCAAACTCAATAATTCATGAGGCAAAAACAAAGGAAATCACTGACCGATAAGTGATCTTTATATCTGATACAGATTTCATCCTGATTTACATAAACTTTGGCTTCGATTTTCTTGGCCAGAATAAGTTGTATCACCAAAATAACTGAAAACATGACTCTCTACATCTAGACGTTTGATAAGATAAAGAATTTGTGTCCGATCTTTATCCAATTTACAAACTCTCGCTTTCAGCTCAAGTTTGTAAATCGGATAAAGATGGGCCACTCATTCTTTATCTATTACTTACAAGTGTATTATTTTATATACATGTAGTTGTTTGCCACTGCATCATTTATTTATTTATTTATTTCAATTACCTTCGGAGATATTAGCATTACACTCCCAAAGATAAAACAGAGACATTCCAACAAACTCTAAACAGAGCTGTCCTTAAGTTTTTAAGTTGCTGGACAACTGTGAAAAATGGCTGGTTTTCTGTGCCATAAGCTATAGCTGACTTTAAGTTTCACATGAAGTGGCCAACGACCATCATCACAGTTGCTGTTGCCGTAGCCAGCTAATGATAGCCCTGTCTAAAAACACAAGGATATAGGAAAGACTCAAACTGACACAAAAGAGCTTCAGAACTCCCTCCCAAGAGAATTTCTAAACCAAACTGGTTCACATACAATGTATGAACAAGTTACCCTATTATAGAAATTTGGTGGATAATTTCTATAACAAGGAAATACAATATATCCACAATATAATATTACCTTTAGAAAAATTCCAGCTGCATGGGACCTGGTTATTTTTGTTTACTGTAAACATACATTAATTTTGTAGTGTTATTTGTTTGAGCAATAAAGTTGTTAAAAAGATTTTTTTGGGATACACTGTACATGTATGTCAACTTCTACATGATAAACTTTCTCCTCATGAAAGAAAAAAATTACTACTCAGATTGGCAGTGTATGCTTTACAGGTACAATGGAGAGAATTGATGAAGGGATGGCAAAAATTTTAGCAGATGAAAAATACTGCTTTTAAGAGAACTTTAGAGCAACTTGAAAATCGGTTCACTGAAACCAAAATCAAGTTTCTAGAATGAGCGATTGTAATCAACTTTTAATCTTTGCCATCCTCTATCGAAAACATTTGAAAGCAAGTGTTTCTCTTCTATCTCAGGGTGTTATTTTCATAATTTCATATTAAAGAAACCTGAATGTTCAATTTGATTGATGGTGCCCCTTTTAAATCATAGACCAATAGTGATTTTCAAGTTGTTCAAGAGTTCTCCCTTCACATTAAGTTTATCGTAACACCAGATTTATTGTATAAGATCAGGGTTCTCATTATTGGAAGGTGGTCTTCCAACAATTTATTGCCCAATAAGTAGCCCTCTTTTCTGACTTCTATTCCGAAGTTCCTCATAGTGCATATTTTCACCACCAATTTAACAACTATTCCCTGATTATCATCACAATGAGAACCTTGATAACAGCTTTGTTCCATATAAAATCATGAAATGACCAATAAATATTCCACTAAAATGGAAATATTCTTACTGTTTATAAAACAATTGTTGTGGACACAGTCTTAACCCCTAGGTGTCCAATTTAAACATCACAAACATTGATTTCTTCATTAACTCCAATATAACATCATTAAATGTGCAAAATGGCAATTTCTTAACGAGTTAAGCAAAAAATCAAGACATGTAAGTTATTCTAATTGTTGGGTTGTCTGATCTGATTGTCTGAGACAGTGTATAAGTATCTACATATCAAGTGAAATTGTAGGATTATGTAATATGAAAAGCATGTGCAGTGACTAGTGTGGTGTTTTGTTTGGTGTTGACTGTGGTCAAACGTTTCTGCCATGTCAAGTCGTATTATTTTTGATCACCAACGGCAAAGCTGCGAGTTATACAATGCCAATGGGGCAATGGTACCTTCATGAGACAGATTATTCCAGAGCCTGTGCTTCTAGAACTAGAAGATACCACATTTAAGTTATATAGCAAACTGTACACTTAGCTAGTTCTTCAAGACCTTAAACAAGCAATAACACGAAGTACCATACTATAGAATGAGGTACAATAGGAAAAAAGCATGTTATTCTCACTTGTAAAATGTTATCTGAAGCCTGTGCCTGTGGTTGTACATGGTCACTTCCCAAGGTCGGAGTGCTTGGTTTTGATACTATACGAACATCGTCTCGTCGAGTTGTTTCACCCGTAAACGCTTCGTTTTCACCCTGTCTGATTGTAGTAGTCTCTCTGGTCGTCCTGTATCTCGACGTTGACGCCAGGAAAGTAGAAAGTGCGCTTTTCCCATGAGCATGCGACGATACCCGAGTCCCTAAACCACCATTTCCAAATACTTTACCACCACTTCTTTCACCAGTATTTGATGAAGTTCCCTCAAAAACACCCGTAGTTTGGACTTCATAAGTCCTACCAGAACTTTCCTGAGTTATTGCTGTTGTGTCAATAAGTCTATCTTCTGCATTTGTGTCCTCTTCAACGTCAACTTCTTGAGATTTACTCTTTCCCGTCCAAAAATCCACGAGCCAAGAAGGGGAAAGAAAATCTTTGACTGCTTCTATAACTCCCTGTAAGAAGAATCAGAAACATCGATATTTGCATTTTTACATCCCTATAAACAACTGTATTTACTAAAACAATTATCAAACTCCCCCTTTTGGATAAATGTAGCACTGATCACAGGATTATATGGAAATTGTCCAGCATCAAAACTCAGGATCCACATGATACTCAGTTACTTGCCTTCTTACGATCACCCGGTCGAGCATACGGTTTCGCCGAATGTCGCTGCCGCGAGTGGCCACGTATTTTGTACGAATGTGATCCTCCAGCACCAGGCTGGTCCACCATTATGAAAAGCTCCCCCCAGTGATAAAACTTTATCGATATGAGTAAATTTTAAGTCTAAAATCTAGCAGCAAACTTCACACATTTCTCCCTTATTTCGCAGCACATGCGAAAGTTCGACCGCTCTTTTCAGGCGCGCTGATTGGTTAAAACCTGTCATGTGGTAATTCAATTCTGCTGTACTATTCCACCTGGCCGTACCCCCGAAGAGAAATTTGACCTCTGTGGAACTTATTTATTTTTAAGGGGGCGCAGTCCCACGACGGAGTGTCACGCAAAATCCAATTTCAAATGGATCGCGCCAAATTTCTCTTCAAATTATAGAGGTCCGCGTCTGCAGTGGTTAAGAGCTTCGCCTCTCACCTCTGTGGCCTAGGTTCGATCCCGGAAGTGGCACCGTACGTGAGTTGAGTTTCTTGGTCAGTCTCAACCTTTTTCTCCGTGTTCTCCGGTTTTCCTCCCTCCACAAAAACCAACACGCTAAATTCCAATTCGATCTGTGAATTAGCCGGGTCCGGCCTGGCTTTGATCATGATCTTATGGTTGCTTCAGGTCCCGTTAGAATTTTTTTTTTATGAATGCAAAGTAGTTTCAAACCAAGACATTTTTAACTGCAGGGCCAATACTATAGCTACGACAACTATATATTTCCATAGTATTGGCCCTGTAGTCTAAAATGTCTCAGTTATCGCTACGAGTGACGTCAAGAGCCCCAAGAGCGAGAATCTCCCATACTACCTCTAGGCTACGGCATTTTCACAAGTTAGGTTATTTTTAGAACGGTTTCCCGCTATCCTTTGGTTGCAAGCGTAGCAGGCATGTTGTTGGCATAACAAAAGACGCTAATGCGCATCTTTCGTTCCGCCACTGGTGTAACCGGCAATAATTGGCGAATTTTGTTTTTTTTAAATAGCCCAACTTGTGAACACGCCGTGTCATCTATATTGTCGATATGGACGCTCTTGGTTATAAGCTCTTGGTGACGTCCAATACAAGCATCTCACAAAAGATCCCTCAAAACTGGGCCTTGATTCTAACTGCTTTGTTTGGTCCTGCCACAAAGTTTTTAAAGTCTATATAGTCAAGCCTAAAAGCGGAATTAATTATTTCTGAATTAATTGTTCACACTTATAGTCAGGTCCCATGGGGTTTTATTACGTGGCTGCCATGTTGAGAATAAAAAGCTTTGTTTTCGCCAGCTAACCTCGTTCTGAAACTGCTCCAGTGTGAGGCTAAAGGGAGAAAACCTATTGTTTCTAAACAATATGGCAGCCGCGTGATAAAACCCCAAGCAGTGTGATTATTCCAGTCTAGTCTCTAGTTTCTCTTTCATTGGCATCTACCTTTCTAGAAAATAATATCAATAATGTTTCAACGGGGTTCTCTCGTCGCCGAAGTGTTTTTCAGAGAGGCCTGTAAAAAGAAAACAAGAAAACTAACTAGCTAAATGGTATAAGTATATAAGTATATAAGTATGACAATGTCGTAAGTAAATATAAAAGTTACACATAGATAATGGTTGAACATTTTAAAAGTATATAAAGCTGTGAAGTCGTTAGGTACATATAACGCTACAGCGTTTCCTCTGTCTTCTTAACTTACTTTTTTCTACCATTATTTAAACAAATACAATTCTTGTCAATTCTTATCTCTTTCTGATACATATTTTCGTTCGCTTTCTTTTGCGTCTTCAGTCATTTCCGTCTCAAACAAAAGTAAACAAATGATGTACATCCGTCGAGCAGACAGTGCTTCCAATAAATATATAATGACCAAAGCTTCGTGATTTTGTCAGCTGTCCGAGTCAGTAATTATTTCCATTTTTCCAAGGACACTACCATTTTCAATTAATATCAACTACATGATATTTAACATTCAGAAAACCGCCGATCAAAAAAGAAAACTCGACGTGGATATCACAGATATTCCAGTCTGCACGACCTTCAATTTATGTCGAAATGATTGAGCAACTGCTATCTAAAAAGAATACGGAAGAGAAAGAAATACAATAAACAGTAGCAAAACATGAGAAAAAGACAAGGAAGAAAAAGGTCACACATAAGAGTCGAACCCACATCTTCCTAGGTTCAGAATGCGCGCTATAAGCTCACTAGTCTATGAGTGGTTTAGAAAATTGCATGGATCGTAATGAAAGTATAGGCTTTTTCGTAATAAAGAAATAAAATATAATCGATCTTGAAACTTCACTTACTTATTTCGTGTTTTGTTCTTTATCTCTGGAGGAAATTTGAAGCCACTTCGCTTGAAATTGAGAGAGTTAGAGTGGTTTGATGTTTTTCTACTAATTCGAACCAGTTCAAAACAATAAACACGAGCAACTTCACGTAAGCCAGGGTAACCTAGGATAACACAGGTAGTCCAACATTACTAGGATCAAATACCGTTACAACAGGGTGAAGCTGGGATCTGTAGTGAGTGATTGGGGGAAGGTGTCAAGAGGGTGTCCTCAAGGATCTGCATTTGGACCCTTGATATGGAACATTTTTCAAAATGACCTGACTTATAATGTCAACCCAAGCCTCAACATGTATGCAGATGATCACCAGTTCTATGCTGCAGGCAATACTATTACTGATGTGCACGATAATTTGACAGCTAGTGCTGAATCAGCCTCCAGATGGTACACATCCAACTTCTTAAAGGGGAACTTTGACAAATACTATAGTATGACACTCGGAAATAAAAATGACCCCATGGAAAGTATTAAAATTGATGATTATGAAGTTAAATCTACTAACTGCTTAAAACTTCTTGGGGTGTCAATTGACAATAATCTTCGATTTAATGAACACATAAGCAATATATGTAAGAAGAGTAGCCAGCGTGTAGGAGTTCTTATAAGGCCTAGGAATCTGATACCTACAGATACTAAGCTGCAACTATTCAAAGCTGCTATTCTTCCGTATTTAACCTACTGTCACCTTGTTTGGCACTTCTGCCGGGCAAGTGATGTTAGAAAGTTAGAACGTATTCAGGAGAGAGCACTTAGGGCTGTCTACTGTGACAAGATGTCAAGCTATGGTAAATTATTAGACATGGCTAGGCTATGTACTTTACAGAATAGAAGATTACAGGACATAGCCATTATCATGTATAAGGTTAAAAGCAACATATCCCCTAACTATATCTGTAGCCTTTTCCAACGTCCCAATACTAACTATAATTTACGCAATAATGACTACATTTTACCTAGATTTAACACTGTAACTTTTGGTAAACACTCACTCAGATATATGGGACCCAAAATATGGGCCACTGTACCTAGACACATTAGGGAGTTATCTACTTTATCTGCTTTTAAGAATAACATACGTAGAGTGGACCTTGCCTCAAGGCTTACAGACAGCAAATGTGCCACCTGTATTCTATGTAATACTTAAGTGTCCCTACTTAATTTGTATCTATTGTAAATAATTTTATATGATTTGTATAATATTTTTTATTTTTTTTACTTATACTATTGTAAATAGCCACCATAGATTTTAGACCGGTAGTTTATAGTTATTAGTATTATATTTATTTATTGAATAGTGTCCCCATTTAGTGGTTGTTAAACTGCTATTTTAGCTAGGTTATTATTATTATTATTATTACCATTAAGATCTGAACTATAACTCCACACGAGTCAGAACACGAGTGAACATGAGTGCACTAGCGCTTCATCGGATTTAATTAAACAAAATCATAATAATAATAATAATAATAAATTGTGTTATCGACTTAGTTGTTCCGGGTTACCTGTGTCAGTGAGTTCCGTCATTGTATTTTCGGGCTACCTGTGTTGCCCTATTGTTGTCAATGCGGTACGGTTCTACACTCTATGTATTTTCGGGCTACCTGTGTTATCCTGGGGGAAACTCCATTAATTCAATAAATTGTTGTAAGATAGCTCACTTCCGGTTGCCGTCTCCATGTATTGAAATGTATTGACCTTTTAGACATGTCTCGTTCCAGTCTACGACCGCGCGAAACGTTGGTTGGACGTCAGTAATTACTTGTACTCGCAATTACTTAAACTCGCTTACTCGTAATCTATTCAGTCAACTTCTGTTCTGTCGTCGATAGAACAATAAAAATAATAAAACTAGAGGCTGCACGCAGCCTGAACTCCGGCGTATCCTTTGTAGCGCGGACGATCTCATACACCTGCGTGTTTGGCATATTACCAACGCACAATCAGATGCGAAAGTACGCACACACAGTCGATCTCGTCTAAAATTCCACACGAGTCAGAACACGAGTATTCACTCGTGAACACAAGTAGAACACGAGTGAATATGAGTGAACACAAGTAGAACACGAGCGACTTCAAGTAAGCCAGGGTACCCTAGGATAACACAGGTAGCCCAAAAATACTAGGATCCAAATACTATGATCTTCACACGAATCAGAACACGAGTGCACAGCGCTTCATATTTTAATTAACAAAACATTATGATTTAAAAAAATGATTGTTTTATCGTCTTAGTTGTTTCCGGATACCTGTGTTATCAGTGCATTCTGCACAGGCATTAGCAGCAGCTACTGAATCAGTAATTCAGAGCCGTAAAGAAAAAAAGAAAAGTTAGACCAGATTTTTTTTGCTGGAGCAGTTCAGCGATGCAGTAACTTTCAAGGTAATCTTCTTTTTAGACTTCTATGAAAAGACGAGAGTTCCTAAAACTCGAACTCAGTAAGAACTACCGTTCTTTGTGTTCACAGTCCGCTCCATTAATTAACTCAGTTTTTGTTTTGCGATGACATGTCCAAACATGTTGACGACATTGCAAAAGCCAATAGAGTCACGGCGAAGGTGCTACCGAAAAAGACCGGCCCTTAGCTTTGACTAAGCCTTTTTACAACAAGCAGCCTCGTAACGAATCAAACTCGGATTCTTTTTTTCGACATTGCCCGGCCGCATTTCGCCGCGGTCGTTACCGTGGACCTTAAACCTGCGTATTCTCTACTTAGGTCAAACAGCATAAAAGTAGCTTATCCTATTGACGATAGTCTGATCGTCGCGTCATCTAAGGGCGAGTGTGAACAAAGTGTTCGCAAAGTCATACGCTTACTTGACGAACTCGGCATTACAATTAATTTTACAAAATCTAATGTAGTGCCCGTTACAAACATCTCGTATTTATATAGGCTTCATGATAGATTCTGTTCTAATGACTTTGTGGTTAAAGTGCATATAAGCCCTGGCCAATTATATTTCTTACGAAGAGACTAGAGGCCATAGACAAAGGATTCCGGGGGAAAAGTTGATTTTATTGATTATTGGCCGTTCAAAGTTGCCCAAAAACGTGTCTTGGGTTGCCTGTGGACGAAAATCAAGCGCACGAGAGCGCTTTACAAAATTGGCACTGGGTCTAGTTTTGACGTCATCAACAGAACACGCTCGATGCGCCATTGCATTAAAGGCTTGCCGAATAAAGCTCTCCAAAACGTTTAGCGCGATATTATCATCGTTCTCGGTTATCTATTCAATTAGTTTGCAAATAAGCCAACGCTTTATACCCGCGAAGAGAAGAGTTCTGTTGATGACGTCACGTTTTATTCTCGTCCCAGTCTCCGAACGTGCGCGGAAATTATTCTACATTTGGAAGTTTAGTCGCTAAAAAAATAATGAAAACATTTTTATTTAAAAAAATTGGAATTTTTTCCTACCTTTTAAGGTCTAAGCTGTCAAAGAAAAGCATAACTGGCCAGGGCTTATATGCACTTTAATTTGCCTGAGGAAAAACTGAGCAAAATTGCTCTAGCTTGCTCAAGACCACTTCACACGGAGGTGGTCTCGATTCGTCAGGTAGCCGAGATTTCCGGTTAACTACTATTAGCTTTTCCGGCGGTTCGATTTTTGCCTCTTTTCTATCGCTCCATTGAAGCCTGCAAATCTACGTATATTTCATCGAGCGCTACATACGAGGATATAGTAGGCCTTACAGATTTGGCACGATCAGACTTGGTCTGGGTGATTGATAACATCATAAATTATAATGGTAACTCTTTGAAGACACTTCCATACACATGTATCATAGTCAGACACCAGTCTCTTGGGATGGGGCGCCCGACATCAAATCACTGGATCGGAAGTCATTGGTCATTCAGCGAGGACACCATATAAGCTATTTATATTTACTAGCGGCTTTCCTCGCCTTAAAGTGCTTTGCACAAAACAATGCACGCGTTTGCCTGAAAACAGACAACACTGCTGTAGTTGGTTATATCAACTTAATGGGAGGCATGGCATTTCCCTCACTTAATACCCTTACAAGAGTGTTATGGTTTTGGTGCCTCGAGTGTAATATTTCATACGAAGGTATTAAGACTAGGTGTTGTTAAAATACCTAATTCTAGCCATGATGGAATAAATCTAGCCGATTATTTCAGTTCATATGTCACCTTTTGTCATGTTGCTTTGAACAGCGCATAATGAGGTCATAATGCGAAGTAAGGATCAGGAGAATTTTAAATTAGACAAGAGGTACACTTACCTTGCAGGATAATTGTAATTCTCCGAGTCCATACGTAGCAATTATGACCTGTCCCTCTCTGATATAAACGAGGGCCCTACCATTAATTACTTTATATGCCAAAAGGTAACCTGTTTTCTTTTCAGCAGCACTGACTACAGCACGGTTACCGTACGGCATGCCTTGACGTTGAAATGGCTTCCCATTGTTTTTGCCCTGCTGATCCAATCAAAGTACAGAAATACGATACAGCGGGGTACAGCAAGGTTACAGCACACACCGCTGACAGCACGGTTACGGACTTGCCGTAGTTTGTCCCACTCATACGAAATCTTCTCTAGGTGTATTTGATTTGCATAACAATTAACTTTGAAGAGTGGTTTATTGCGCATGCGCGAATGAGGATCGCATAATGAGGTCATATTTGCGAGGTAAGTGTACCGCTTGTCTAATTTAATATTATGTTGACAACCAAACACAAGACACAAATATAATCATTAACAGTCACTGTACTGCAACCTTTTCAGTTCTAAGATCTCATGTTGTAATGGTCACTTTGCTAAATCAGTACAATTTTAAGGTCTTGTATCGTGATTATATGTTAACAACCAAACACAAGAAACAAATATAATCATTAAGAGGGATTGAAAGGAGCCCTTGGGCTTGGATTTAAAGCAGGAAAAAACGGCGGGAAACCAGTATCGCAGCGAAAGGTGCCGTTTTGTTTTGGACTTGCACTTGTTGTAGATGCAGAAAGGTCAATGCCAATAGAGTTCATTTTGTCTACAGCGTTCTGAATGAACAGCAATTTCTCGATCACTGGTCACTGATAATAGTCCTGTTTTGTATTCGAAAATTACCGCTGAATTGAATGAATACATACGCATGTACGCAGAGTTAGCCTCATTCTGAAGCTAAACATTCGTAAATACCAGCGAGAAGGTGCAAAACGCGAAACTATAACAATACGCAGAACTGTGAATAGCCCACCTTCTCGCTGGTATTTATGATGTTTCACTTCAGAATGAGGCTAACCCTGCGTACGTGCATGCGTCTGTATTCATTCCATTCAGCGGTAATTTTCGAATACGAAACTGGACTATTGATATTGGCGTTAAGCCTGAAACAAGTCCGAAGGCAGATGCCACGAACACCTTTCCCTCCTTAATTCGCTAGGGCCGATGAAGGAATTGTACCGCCATTTTTCTCTTTTAATTCTCCTGGATGGACCGCCTGAGTGTATTTCCCCCTTAAACTCAGCAAGAATAGAGTTATCTTGAAACCTGCGAGGAGCCTTACAGCAGACAGTTTTCGAGATCGAATAAATACCATTCCTTTTCGGGATCTAAGTTTTCACCAGTGACGACTAAAACGGCGCGCAATTTACAAATATTCCGGCAAAATAAATAATTTCCTTATATAAAGGAACAAATCCAATTTTCAAGATTGGTTTACATACGCATATGTACATGTTCACTTCGTGACCTTTTTAGAGTAACATTTCTTTGTCACGTTTAAGACGCTAGAGTGTGACAGCCCTCAGGAGTTCTTGACACAGCAGGCCTCATGCAAATATTATCTGGAACTTAGGTCAAAGGAGGCGTAAGCCAATTGTACAATTCAAACATCGATAGCATTTTTATGCCCTTTTATCACATCGTTAGACCTCAAATATTGCCACGATGTTCATGTATAATCGATCTTCCATATTCCCGAAGTAGATTAGCGAACATTCCAACTTTGTCGTAGCGTTATCGGTAAGACTGGTCCCTTTCAACAAAATACAAATTCTTGCGATTCATCGTTGCGACGGTGCCTCACGGTGTTTCTGTCATCAGACCAATCCCATTGGTTAATCTGTGAAAAACAAAGCGTGATGGCCAGTTGAAGTAACGATGGCAATGCCAAAAAATCGTCCCAAGGGAGGTGATTGTTTGACGGCGAAATATCGCGATTCGGCAAATTAAATAACACTTGCGTTTTCTGACTCGGGCCCAGGCTACTAGTAGCTCGAGTAAAAATACGGATTTATATCTAAAAATAAACGTTTTCCTTTTAGTCATTAGCTCTTACTGTTGTATTCCTTTGGGGCTCTCTTGTCACTCTATAAAATTCACACCTTAGCACAACCACACCACTTGACGCCGTCAACCAGCAGCGTGAAGTTCTCACGAGGCTACATTTTCCATTTCTAGAGGATTATAATTTTATAATTAGTGTTACTCATGCGCAGGTGGAAACAGATTTAACTACAAAAGGGTTTGATCGAGGTAAACGCCTAAGTCTCCGGCAACAGTACAGGAACCGGTGATATCTTTGTTTCCATTAGTGATATATAGCACTTTGGCAACTGCCATAGTAGCTGTGAAACACCAATGACGAGTACTTTAGATTTAGCCGGGTTAATTAGGAGGGAATTCTGACAGTACAACCCGCAGAGGTTCCTCAGGTTATCATTTCATGCAGCAATAGCATCAGCTACGCCACTGGAAGGAAATGTCAGGTTAGGTTTGCAGTCATCCACATAATATAACATAAGAAACTAAGTGAAGGTCGTTCTCATAATATATTGTAAACAGGACAGGGCCTAGTATGGAGCATGTAGGACACCATATTTTAGTGGAAGTGCCGGTTCAGAAACTGCATCCTCCACACGTAATCTCTGATATCGATCAAAGAGAGTTTTTTAAACAATCAAGCGTAGGTGCAGAAACTCAAAATTTTGCGGTTTTAACAGTAGGATGTCGTGTCGAATACTGTCAAAGGCCCTCGACATATCAAGTAGAACCACTTTCGAAACTTTCTTATTGTCCATAGCCTGTAATAATTCGTCGGTGACATGAAGTAAGGCTGTCTCAGTTGATTGAAGCTTTTTGTTACCACTCTGATGCCTACATGTACATGTTCTTAATTCTCTAAAAACAAAGTAACGCAACAGGGAACGTATCGAAATTTCAGATTGGTAATAAACGTCACCACTGAAGCCTAGTTTACGGGAGCCGGGGTGGCGCAGTGGTTACAAGCGCTTCGCCTCTCACCTCTTTGGCCCAGGTTCGATTCCCGGATGCGTTGAGTTTGTTGGTATCTCGGCGCCCTTGCATGCTCCGAGGGATTTTTCTCCGGGCCGGGTTCTCCGGTTTTCGTCCCTCCGTAAAAATCAACACGCTAAATTCCATTTCGATCTGTGGATTAGCTAGGACCTGGCTTTGATCAGCCCCCATGGTTGTTTCAGGTCTCGTTAGAAATTCAGAGTAGAAATTCAGCCGTTCAGAGGGTAATCCTATATATCCGGATTCGGTCAGTGTCGG
The DNA here is from genome assembly GCA_030867875.1 of Actinernus sp. WN-2022. Lineage (NCBI taxonomy): Eukaryota > Metazoa > Cnidaria > Anthozoa > Actiniaria > Actinernidae > Actinernus > Actinernus sp. WN-2022. The sequence continues at coordinate 138,028,990 of JAOWCC010001589.1, forward strand.
AAAAATGTTTTCTTTTACAATTTGCATCTCTGACTCAGTTGTTTATTTAGGACGTTCATTACAGATATTTCTTGGACTATTGTTACAACTTTTAGAACTGTCCAAGGTAGGAACTCTAAACAAAATAAATCTAAAGAATCACAACCGACAATTGACTTTCGCCGTTCGAAAAGTCAGAACGTATATATATACAATTCAGCCTCCCTATAAACGAAAAATATGCGAAACCGAGTTTCCTGTGGTGAGAAGAGGGAAAAGTAGGGGCCTAAAATTGTACTCAACAGGCGCGAGTTTAGGCTCGAGTGACATTAAATGAATGAAATGCTCAGTGGTATATGGAAAGAGAAGTAGTCAATAATGTGTTAAAATAATATGAACATGGCATATATGGGAGAATGCGAGGAAGGCCAGAAAGAACTATCAAAAACACTTTGCATAAAAGGTGAGGACATATGGTATGCACACAGCGGTCAAACGGGTGCGCATGCGTTAAAAGTCTTGCAACAACAACGTATTCCAAAACAAATTCAAAGCGAGCCGGCGGCCGTCACTGTTCACACACCCGTTTTCAAACCGTGAGAACTTTTTTGGTAAATTACGAAAAAGTTTGGTAAACTCGCAGTTTGAAGTTTGTTCAATTTCCCGTCGACTGTGAAAATAAAAAGCTTAACTTTCACGTATTTTTCTTAACTTTTGAGGGTAGAAGTTCACTGTAATATGTTTTAAGGTAAATTTTGCGCGGGAAATTCGCACGGCCGCCCACAAGACTGACTGTAATACGCACGCGCAGACGTTTGACCGCTGTGTGTATGGTATGTATATGACAAACCCCAACAAGAAATAAAAATAAAATTGAATGAGTGCCCATGGGTTCTACATGAACTTGAGGCATCCATTTGTGTTGTAGCGTCTCCTATCTAAAGGGCCGTTTCCACAGGCGATTTTGTGTGCAATTTTTGTCGCGATTTCCACTGCAATTTTGCTCGCCAGCGAAGTTGCACTTTCAAATCGCGCGTGTAAACTAGCGGCGATTTTTATGCAATTTTTGTCGCCTCAAAATCGCACTGGTTTCGAGCATGTTCGAAATTTGATGCAACTTGATGCAAATTTGCGGCGAGAAAAATTGTAGTGGGACGCGACAAAAATTGCATCAAAAATCGCCTGTGCAAACGGGCCTTAAGAGAGGTAGATAGCATTGATCTCGTGCCTAAAGTACTCCAGTGTTGATTACCCACGATCCTCGTTTTCTTACGTCGTCGATTACTGGTTTTACCGGACTTTACGAGCTATCGAACTCTTGGCTGCCTCACAGTTTTCGAAAATGATATGTCGCCACATAAATTTCATTATTACGCAATAATTGACACTTATTTGCTAGCAAATAATGCATTTATATGTCATTTCCAGTGCACTCCAAGTCGATGTTATATTTTAAGAGGCAACTTTCCTTAGTACCGCGAGTCTCCATTTCTTCAGTGTTCCCAAATATTTTCTGTCAGTCGTCATGACAACTAGTTTACGTTAAAAAAAAGTAAAATAAACAGTCTGTAGACAAGGCGTTTTAATATTCAGTGGTTTAATCACAGAATTGTCAAATTGTACATGTGCACAAATCAAATATTCAAGTGTCTCTATGCAAATATTTATTCAGACATCAGTGTTTCCTTAGAATTTCATGTTAATCATTTTAAAGATAGTGTTCTAACACGAATCCTCGGCAATCCGATTGGCTAAGCTACTCCCAATCTATTTAACAATTAGACCCGCAGCCCGAATGGGCTACGAGTCAATAGCCCATGAGGCGCAGCCGAATGGGCTATTTAACTCGTAGCCCATGAGGGCGAGAGGTCTAATTGTTTTAGTATAAACTAACTAGTCGGACAGTAGAAAATAATAGAAAGAAAAAAATTGAAGTTGAAAAACTGTTATTATTTCGTGAAAATGCGTGCGGTTTTCCTCTACCATGGGCTATCACAAATAGACCTATAGCAGGGTAGCCAATCAGAATGCAGGATTTGTAATAGTCCACTAGTTGGTTTATACTAATCTGCGATAGATAGTGAGTAGCAAAAAAAAAAACGATTTTCAACGGCTACCAATTCGTTTAAAACTGAACAACCAGTTGGTTTCTACTAAAACAATTAGACTTTACTCGCTCTCAGTTTCTACGGCTGATATTGACTCGGAGTACGCTCCTCGTCAAGTATCTGCCGATAGAAACTTCGAGCTCGTAGTCTAATTGCTAAATAAAATTAGTAAATTCATATAACATGTAGTATTCAATGCTGATTTATATGTACCGTTAAATAATATTTTTACAAAGTTTATGTGAGAATATACCTCCCGCAGAGGTTCCAACTTATAGACCCTTTGCACGTGACGTCATAGCCGCCATGTTGGTGTACAGTTAACAATAGCTTCTTCGTTGGCTTCTTTTGTTCTGTACACCAACATGGCCGCCATGCCCTTTGTCATTTGAATCTCTGGGGATTGAGTGCAAACCATCTATTGTCACACATCTTGGTAAGTAACGTATGACTGTTTAAAGAATAGCATTTTAATATTATAATACTAGATCAGACACGTACCTGCTCATAATTAGTAACCAGTCTACCTCGATAAATTCATCCTAACCTTATTCACTAAGCCGACTGTAAAAGATATAACTTAATATCTAAAGGTAGTGATACCCCTATCTGGCGCAAACAGCCATTATAGTTCAACACACAATTTTGGCGCGCTCTCATTGGCTAAAAGCGATCACGTGATGTGATAATGTTCGTCCTCCACCGAGTACTATCAGGCGTTTTAGTTCACAACATTTTGGCGCGCACTCATTGGCTAAAAGCGATCACGTGACGTGATAGTTGTCGTCCGCGGATGCAAACTATCAGGCGATAGTGCCCGCTGAGAGCGGAAGACAATTTTGTGATGAACAATAATGACAAATAGACTGTGTTTGTCTCGGAACTATCGGCTGATAGCTTCCCTTGGAAATTTGATGTTCTTAAATTAACTAGCATATAAGCCCTCGAACTTCGTTCTCGGGCTTATGTTTGTTTTAAGAACATCAAATTTCCGCGGGCAACTATCAGCCGATAGTTCCTCGACGGACACAGTCTATTTGTATAATAGTTCCTCGACGGACACAGTCTATTTGTATAATAGTTCCTCGACGGACACAGTCTATTTGTATAATAGTGCCGGCTGAGAGCGGAAGACAATTTTGTGATGAACAATAACGACAAATAGAGTGTGTCTGTTTCGGAACTATCGGCTGATTGTTTCACTTGGAAATTTGATGTTCTTAAAACTATAGCGTGAACAATTATTTACCGAAGTGGAGGTGACTAGGGGTGGATATTTACAGAGGCGCGAAGCGAAGCGGCGAGGTAAATATCCACCCCTAGTCACTGCTACTGAGACTGATACATGTAAGCTTTAAAACCTTTTTAAAGTATATTTAATTTCTATTATAAAAATACACGGCCAAATATAAAACAGCCCTCGTGAAATTGCGCGTGTATTGAGCTGCAAACGATCTATGCATTGTATGCTCTGTATCTCATTGGCTCTTGCTTCATCATCCTATTCATTCAGACCAATCAGATTTTGGCGTGATGCGGGAAGCCATTCAGGTGAAAATCCAGCCAACGAGTCGCCAGTGAGTAGTTTTGAAAAATATGAAGCACTCACGGAACCTCACCCAAAGCAATACGCAAAAAGGAAAAGATATCGGCAGGGGCGTATCCAGGGGGAGGTTTACATCCCGGTTTCGGAACCCTCTCTTTTCCTAAAGAAACAATTTTCCAAGGCAAGACATCCGTGACGTTTCCTATTTGCAGACATTTTGACTGAGTGTGTTTCTCATTCTCAAAATGCAGGAAATTCCAAGTAAGAGAACTTAGATTTTCAAAATTTCCCCGGGGAGTATGCCCCCGACCACTCTATGTAACAATGAGTTTGCGCTTGTAGCGCTCGTCCTATCGCGCTTGCGGTTAGCATCCCCGTCCCCTACTTCGAACTCTGGCTACCCCTCCTGATCGGTGAAAATGGCAAACTTTGAAGATGAAAACATAGCCAGAATTCATTTGGTCTTGTATTTTGATAATAATACTAATAACATGACGTTTGTCGCTGGGCCGCAAATGGTACTACGCGGGCTGAAAAACACGATGATGCCCTCCAAAAGTCATGTTATTCTGTTATTTATTTTACTTTTTTTTCTTCCATTGTACATAAAGATCGGCACACACGAAGGGACAAGTCCCAGGGACATGTCCCGGGGACAAATCCCTTGTTGTTGTCAGACGAGGGGACGTGTTGAAGGGACATTGTGATTTTAGCAGACGCCATCTTGAAATAGAGTTCGTAAGGGCTTGTGGGAAAGTAAAATGACGCTTTACTATTGGTTTATTTTCTTTTTGTCAACAGGGACATGAACAGTTCACACGCAACACGGTATCTCCCTTAGATTGACTATTATCATCAATTGTCAAAATCGCTAGAATTGATTATAATCGTCAATTTAACCTCGAGGTTAAAACCAGTCAAGTATAAAGATAAACAATTGTCGAATTCCGAACGGCGGTAGACGCGCTTAGTATAGTGGTCATGACGTCCGTACTACCAAGCACTTAGGAGCGCTCAAAAAAATATTTTCTCTCGTTTACCTTCCTTTCTTGTTTACCTGTGAACCCTAGCTCTAGGTGAGTGAGAACCCGTCGTTTACCCGTGAACTCGTCCGATGGTTAGGGGTTGGTTTGTAGTTCGGATTAGGGTTTGTCTTAGAATGATGATTTCAATCAATTCTAGCGATTTTGACAATTGATGATAATAGTCAATCTAAGAGAGATGACGCGTTGTCACACGAGGGGACAATCACATTTTGTCCCCGGGACTTATCTCCACAATTCAAACCAGTTTGATTTGAAGGGACAAGTCCCGGGGACAAACTTTTGTCCCCGCGACAAGATTTGTCCTAGTTCAGACGAGGGGACAAGTCCCTTTCATGTGTACCGACCTTAAAGATGTGACTGTGATTTTGCTAAAATTCTTTTTTTTCTATTATATATATCTTTAACATTTTATACATAATTATTACCCACACTACTTTTATTATTTATATTTTAAATGCAAATCATGTAAATGCATGTGTTACTCGCTCTAAACATATATGATTGGAGTTATCTTCTAGGAACGATTCCTTGGATTGACAAGGTGATCCAGAGGTGTTACACGAAAAATTTAACTTAAATGCGAAAGGCTTCAGATGAGAACAACGGAAGCAAAATTCGCCATGTAAATGTTTGGCTATGCGATGGAGGAATGGGGAAGAGTTTGCCGCAAGGTACCTAAACATAATTTTGAAATCCTCCAGATTGCACTAGTCAGATCTTCGAAATTGCTATTTTCCAACGTAAATAGAAACCGAAATGCTTAATTTCTAGGGTTTCGGTTCTAATCTTGCCCTATTAGCAGTACAAATAATGTTTGTCAGTTATCATTCCATTTGAACTGCTTCACGAGTATTCAAAGTGAATCATCCTAATTAATGACTGGCACCCGCTGGCAAGCGAGTCCTCCACGATGAAAAAGAACTGAATAAATGAATGAATGAAATGACAGTCGTAATGCATCGTAATGAAATATCCTGCTTCGCCACTCACCTCTGTGGTCCAGGTTCGCTCTCCGGACGCGGCGTCACATGTGAGTTGAGTTTGTTGCTTTCTCGCCCGTGCTTCGAGGTTTTTCCCCGGGTCCTCCGGTTTTCCTCCCTCCACAAAAACACGCTAAATTCCAATTCGATCTGTGATTTAGCCGGGTCCTGAGTTTGATCAGCCCCCAGCCTAGTCCCTAGGCCTTCTGGCTGGTATTTTGTCTGGTGGGTTAATGGGATCCCTTGTGACGTCACCAACTAACAGTGAGCAGTGACGTCACAAGCCATTACAAACCACAGGGATCCCATTAACCCACTCAGACAAAATACCAGCCAGAAGGCCTAGGGACTAGGCTGATCAGCCCCAATGGTTGTTTCAGGTCCCGTGAGAAATTCATAGTTTTTTCAGAGATTAACTCATTAAATAAATATTTTAAAAACTAGCAACAAAACAACCATTAAATTACTTTGCTTGCAGGAAAAACGTGCTTTCCTTTCTGGTTTGAGAAGATCTTTTAAAACTTGTAATCTGATAGATACTTAGCCGTTTTTGTCGACACAAGTTTTATACTACTCAATAAAGTCTTTGTGTAATTGTTATTACTGTGATTTTAGAACAAAAGCATATTTTTATAATTTATGAACGTCTACATTTTGCAGGACATTTCACTTCGATTGATCCAGGAATTGCAGTAATAAAATCAGCCCAATTCATGACGTTCCCCTCTCCTGACGGGCATTCATTAGCGAGATTTGAAATATTCCCATGGGGGAGGACATGGTCCCAAATATTCACACTCGTCAGGTTTCCCATAAAACTTTGAACTTCATTGAATCCCCCTGCAGGGTAGTCATCTGAGTCTTGACCAAGTACTACATCGCCTTGCTCGTAAACAAATCCCTTACCGAGTCCAGTTCCTTCTCCTGTCATGTTGCCGTCGATATAGAATTTCCAGTGGCCATCGGTATTCTCCCATGTCACGCAGATGTGGTGCCACTTCCCATCGAGAACTGCATTGTCAATTTTTTTATACCTGTGTAACATTTAGTATTTGTTGTAAGTGCCTAATGATCTGAGACCTGGCCTCAAATGTTCAAATCTCGATTAGCGTTTATCCTGCTAGACCCTATTCCAAAATGGCGAATCTTGTTTGAATAGTATATAGAGAGCAGTAAGTTCAAGTTCATTTTATTTGCACACTGATTATTAGTTGTATCAATAAATAATGTTTATGTATAAAAAGGATAAATAAATACGGAAGGCGGCTTAAGTGTTCTATAGAGTATGGTGTGTAGTGGTCAAAGTAGCAAAGCGTTCGTGTTGACCACTACCTTTGAGAAGACTAAAAATGCGGTGACAGCCTAAGTTTAGAAATACAAACATCAGCAAGGTAGATTTAAATAGATACTAGACAGTAAATGAGAAAAGCGAGAATGAAAATTACTTTTGATTACTTAATAAATATTGTTTGTAACACATTTTGAAACCATTAAATTTTAAACTCTTAATCGTAGTTGGTATGTTCTCCCATATTTTAGAAACCATAAACTTAAAAGTGTGTTGGCCATAATTCGTTCGTAAAAATGGTCTGTAAAGATTTTGATTTGCAGAATACCTGGTATTATACGAATGGACATCAGAAACTGGTTTGATAATATCATGAAAAACAGCAGGAATTTTGGCTTTGTTGTTAATTATTTGAAAAGCAAAGGTGGCCAATTTAAACTTAAAGTGCCCCTACGATCAAATTTTGACATATCAATGTTTTTGCATATTCATAAAGTAGAGTTCATATATTATTACCAGTTCAAATTGTTTTTCGATACAACGACAGGAAGTCTTATTTTTTTAGCTCCGAATATTGAATCTACACGTCCGCCATTACTGGAAGCCGTGCCCTTTGTTCAGCTTTAAACAAAGGTTTATTCACCGGAAATGATGTCATACACTTAACGCTCGCCTGCAGAACACAACGCCTGGAGGCATATTTCTACTAAAAACGTCTTCACGTACATAAGAAGAAAGTTATATTTATCTTTGCGAGGTTGGCTACTTTTTTATGCACGCTATTTCGCGCCACGAGGTTGTCGTGTTAAGTGTATGACATCACTTCCGGTGAATAAACCTTTGTTTAAAGCTGAACAAAGGGCACGGCTTCCAGCAATGGCGGACAGGATTTTACCGGTAAACTCTCCTAAAATTTGTGGTTTAAGATGCCCATTTGGGAATATTTTTTACTATTTCGGATATTTCTAATACTGATTGACCTATAGACACTGAAAAAGTGGCAAATCGAAATGGTAAATTTTCGTCGTAGTGGCACTTTAAGATATTGTCCAATTTTAGAATTCCGAGTAATTGAAAAAAATGGAATAGCACTTTCCCTTTGATTAGCGAAGAAGATATTACGTATACATTTGTTTTGTGTATTGCCCCAACTCATTAATCCATAGTTTAGATAAGGATATATAAATCATAGTATAGTAAATTTGTTTAATTGTTTTTAGGTCTACATAATGTCGTAATTTGTTTATAATTCCAATATTTTTAGAAATTTTATTATTAATATGTTTAATTTGAGTATTCCAATTTAAATGGTCATCAACGTATACACCAAGATACTTAATGTAGTTTTAGTGTGGTCATGCGAATTTTTGCAGTAGTCCTAGGTGAGGTAATGAGCATATAGTTAGTCTTTTTAAGATTAAGTGATAATTTATTAATAACACAATAATTAAGTACATATTTCAAGTTCATTATTTATGACAAATAAATAACAGTTGAATGCTACCACGTTAAAGAGTTTGCCAAGATTAGCAATATTCTGATTTTTAGGGGTGATTGAGATGTCAATATATATAGCACTTTGTATGGGTTTCATCAGAAGTCCATAACCAGAAGTGTCCATCTCCCATTATAGGGTTTGGCCCATCAGTTTACAGAGTAGTCTATTTATAGAAAGCTTTTCCCGCCCTCTTAGCCAATCATATTCTTCGAAATTTTATCAGCAGCACCTGATTGGCTAAGACAACGATTTCTTTTGTTTGTAACAGCTAATTATATATGCGACAAAATTTTGGCGGACACTTGGCGCGCGAATGCTACTTGCCAGTATAGAAACTTCTGATAATCAGCTATTTCTCATTTATAACAGACAAGAACTTGTGAGCACCACATGTTCAGGAATAAACCAGAACATGTGGTTCCTTTGTAACCTTTTATTTTCCTATTTGATCTGTATAAGACTTCGTGTTTACAGCAACGTGTGATGTATACAGAACGAAGCCAAGTTTTGCCTTTTGGTTCATAAACGCAGATTTTTGCACAGGCCCGACATTTTCCACCGTAGCTTTGTAGTTTGTGGCACCGCTTGGCGACCTGTATGTACCGAGCTTCAAACCGGGGGGGGGGGGGGGGGGGGGGCACCGCTTGCATAATAAAGGTAGGTATGCGAGCTGTCGTCTTCAGAGCCCGACACAGTTTGTAAAATAAAATGTAGTAGAGGTATTTTTATTAGCCAGAATTTCCATGAACTTTATGAAAATTAACCCGAATTGATAGTTGATTTGCTCCAAAACAAGACTTGGTTCAAACCGGTACCGCCGTACATCTCATTTACGTTGTGTACATGAGTGTTCCCCCCCCCCCCCCCCCCCCCCCCCTGGAGTCCTGACTCCCGCATCTGACCCAATGTCTGCCCGCGAAATTTGAGATTAGCATTTCTAAAAATAGACTACTCTGTAAACTGATATGATGGGCTGCCCCAATTGGCCGGTAACAAAACGAGCAGGGGACTGGCACAGAGTTTATCAGAATTACTCTAATTCTAAAATGAAGTTCATCACATGATAGAGCATGTTGAAATTAGCATGTGTGCCAAGTTTGACGTGATTCAAGTGAATCTTGCCTGAATTATAAGCAATTGAAATTTCTTTGTCCCTCCAAAATTTTACAATGAATCAGGAGCCCATTACCAGGAGCGTCCATCTTCCCCACTGTGTCTGTACCCCAGCACAGAGGTAGATGAGGCTATTTTTAGCATTGCGTTTCGCGTGAAAAAGAACAAAGGTAGGCTATTCTTAACCAATCAGATATCATTCTTCTCACTTTCAACGCGGGAATTCGAATTGCTGGTTTTCACTCAATCCCCAGAGATTCAAGTGTTGGTGCCCCAACAAAAGAAGCTAACGAGGAATCTATTGTTTAAGGGCACCAACATGGCGGCAACCTCTTTTCGCGGGAATTTCGAATCTAAAAATAGCCTCATCTACTCCTGTGCTGGGGACCCAACCCATAACAGAGGAACGCTCCTGGTAATGGGCTCCTGAATGAATGTATGGTTTGGAGCCGGACAACATTAAAAAATAAGAGTTTGTATGGGAAAATTGACATATTTGATGCCTTCTAGCATCGTCAATATTGAGCCAAAGTTCACCAAACTTTCCAGACTAGCTAAGTTTGATCTGTTCTTTTGGAAAATAATGCTTACTTTGACTAGTTATTAATTGAATTAGTTTTACTGACTCGGTTCCAGTCTCCCGATCGTTTTGTTACCAGCTAATACGGATGGACACTTCTGGTTATGGACTTCTGGTTTAAGCCAGTTTATATTCCTAACCAGCCTCGTTTTCGTGTTTTCCTGTATTTAAATGTCAATAACTTTGCAGCAATGAAAGACCAAACTCTCAAACTGCTCAGTATTACTTACTATGGCATGTTTTAATACAGGCGGCATTTACTTGATCTAGAGTCATTACCGTAACTTGCCCACTCATACGAAATCCGCTCTATTGAATATCCTAAGCATTTTGACATTATGCAAATTACAACAGCCAATTATTGGAATAGGCCCTTCAGAATCCTCATCGCATCTTCCCACCTACCCACATAAATCGCTGTAAATGTTGCAGCTTTGTATACGGTTTTCTAAGTGACTTTTTACAACAACATCCAATTTTCTCGCTTTCTGATTGGCTCTCCGCTATGTGCAATGTAAGTACGGATAATGAAAATGACGTCACTCGCAAGCAGTAGTAGCTTTGCAAAGTGCTTTCACGGCGAGGTTTGTGAATTCAAATGGATGTTAACTTCGCTTCCAAAAACAAGAAAACGAGGATTTCACATGCAAGCATTTCATCAGTAGGAGAAGTTAATCGGTGAGTCAAACTTCTTTGTAGTGTGTCATTTGGCAAAATGTGAGTTTTCTCTTGAGTAGAGAAAGCTTCGGCAAATTTGTGGTTAGTTCTCTCAGAGTTCAGAAGTCTTGAATTATAACTTTTCTGATCCACAATAAAAAACAAGAAAGGATTCCACAAGCGTTCCATCAATGACAGAAGTTAATCCGTGAACCAAATTTCCTTGTATGCTGCCATTTGTCAAAGAAAGCTTTCTCTCGGTGACGGTAATTAGAAGTGTTTACGTTTTGACTTTCAATGGCCTTTTTCGACTCGAAAGCAGTTTGTTACGCACTCATTTGAAGCTGAGCCGCTTCATCGTTGCGCTCGTTGATCCACTTGAGTTTTGCACATTTTATGACGTCATTTCTATGATCAATAAAAACATAATAATAATAGTAATAACTTTATTAACGTGTCTAAGGTATTTAGCAAAGAATGCTAATTGCGGACACAAATTAAGGAGTAAATTAAAACAAATATATCTATGTATCTATCTATGATTAAAAGGGTAAAACTGATCGATGTTCACATTCTTCTGTGACCTAATTCTAACTAAGTTATAAATACATATATCTGTATCTGTATGTCTATCTGTGACTTAAAACATTGATATACAGGAATGTAATAAAATCTGTGTTAAGATGATTACATAAATGTAAAATGTTAAGATTGACAGAGATGACAGTCCTTACAATTTTCATTTATTAAACTTGCTAAGCCCTTTTGTCTTATTTGTCTTTTGAATGACTTGAGGTTTTCACTACCTTTGACGTCCTGGTTTAGTTTAGACCAAAGATAGGGTCCCAGGTACCTCAGAGAATGTTTACCATATTTGATGGTATTAAATCTAGTTATTTGGAAGTCCTCCTTGCTACGTAAATTGTATTTAGTATCGTTTCTCTTAAATAATGCTTGTATATAGTTAGTAATGGCGATATCCTGAAGTCGTCTGTTGTACAAGTCAGTCAGTCCAGCTTCTTTTAATAAATCTTCATAAGAGTTCGCTAAACCCTGAGATGTTTTTCCCTGTGAATGATGATATTGCCGTTTACCTTACAAGATGACATTCTAATTATAATTCTAATCAGCCAAAAAGTTAAGGTACGTTACCATCGGCAGGTTCGTATAGTGTTTCTTCATGAAATTAATTTTTCATCCTGATGTTTTACTAAATGAATATTCTACAATATGAAACACAAACTAATCCTATACATTAAAAACTTCGCGAGATATTGAAAGAAACTTGTTTTTCGGAAAAGCAAATAAATGGGCAGCGTGTGATAATCCTATTATGAGAAAAGCGCCCCTCGAACTTTTTCGGGGAACAACATCCAGGAACTCGCTTCGAACCTTATTTACATATTGTTGTTTTCAGATTCGGAAACGAATAATAATACAGCCATGAAACGGCATTTCTTTTTCAAAGTGACATATTAGAGCCGTTTATACGAGCGAAAATAAGACGCGAACTGCTCGTATAAATAGCACAAAATTGCTGTTCTTATCTAAGACGCGTCTTATGTAAGAACAAGGCTTTTAGCTGTTCTTAAATAAGACGCGTCTTAGATAAGACGCGAACACTCTCGTGTAAATGCTCTTCGCGTCTTAAAGTGCACCTAACCCCTTTTGCAATTTTTATACTTATGAATCTTTGAAAGGTTTTGATTACTTCTGCGAATAAATTTTTGGCTTACATTGAATACTCTATGTTTTATACTTGTTTGAAATGGTGAAAATTTTACCTTTCCTGACCCATGACCGCGTAAGAAAAGCCTGGGTCGATTCTGGATCTTACGTCACCTCATTAATGTATTATTCTTCATGGCGCCTTTCCATCACTACAACATTGATATATAGAGAATATACACAGTCTGTGAGTTGTTAGTAAGGAAAACAGTTATTTTAGACAAAATGCTAAACATTTATTCAACTTATTGCAAAGTCGAATGAATTAGATGACGTAAGATCCAGAATCGACCCAGACTTTTTCGTACGCGGTCATGGGTCAGCAAAGGTCAAATTTTCACCATTTCAAACAAGCCTAGAACATAAAGTATTCTTTGTAAGCCAAAAATTTCTTCGCAGAAGTACTCAAAACCTTTCAAAGATTCATTGGTATAAAAATCGCAAAAGGGGTTAGGTGCACTTTTTAAGTAAGACACGAACAGTATGTGCGCATGCGTGATCCCACACAGGGAGCCCAATAACAGCAACAAAGCCCTTGGCTATGTCAACACAGGCTTGCGTGACTCGCGCGAAAGACGTGAACCAATTTATACGTATCCTTCGCGTCTTATGTAAGACACGAACGTACCGGGCTCTTTCTAGGTGTATCAACGTCCTCAATTGTATATGTCTGTACATACACCTATATACATGTATATACTTCCATATACCATCCTCAATTGTATACATACATCCATATACTTCCATATACCATCCTCAATTGTATACATACATCCATATACTTCCATATACCATCCTCAATTGTATATATACAAGGCTCAATTGTATACATACATCCATATACTTCCATATACCTTCCTCAATTGTATATATACAAGGCTCAATTGTATACATACATCCATGTACTTCCATATACCTTCCTCAATTGTATATATACAAGGCATCGATGCCCCGTCTGTAGCAATCTCTACACTTGTATACACTATATACGCTATATACAACCTACATACAAGGCAGGCCCTCTATATACACCCTGCATACAGTCACTGTATACATACTATATACACCTTGTATACACTGTATGGCTTAAGCCCCGTCTGTAGCAATCTCTACACCTGTATACACTATATACGCTATATACGCCCTACATACAAGGCAGGCCCTCTATATACACCCTGCATACAGTCAATGTATACATACTTGTATATACACCTTGTATACACTGTATGGCTTAAGCCCGTCTGTAGCAATCTCTACACCTGTATACACTATATACGCTATATACACCCTACATACAAGGCAGGCCCTGTATATACGCCCTGCATACAGTCACTGTATACATACTTGTATATACACTTTGTATACACTGTATGGCTAGCCCCGTCTGTAGCAATCTCTACACCTGTATACACTATATACACCCTACATACAAGGCAGGCCCTCTATATACACCCTGCATACAGTCACTGTATACATACTTGTATATACATCTTGTATACACTGTATGGCTAGCCCCGTCTGTAGCAATCTCTACACCTGTATACACTATATACACTATATACACCCTACATACAAGGCAGGCCCTGTATATACACCCTGCATACAGTCACTGTATACATACTTGTATATACACGTTGTATACACTGTATGGCTAGCCCCGTCTGTAGCAATCTCTACACCTGTATACACTATATACACCCTACATACAAGGCAGGCCCTCTATATACACCCTGCATACAGTCACTGTATACATACTTGTATATACACCTTGTATACACTGTATGGCTTAAGCCCCGTCTGTAGCAATCTCTACACCTGTATACATTATATACACCCTACATACAAGGCAGGCCCTCTATATACACCCTACATACAGTCACTGTATACATACTTGTATATACACCTTGTATACACTGTATGGCTTAAGCCCCGTCTGTAGCAATCTCTACACCTGTATACACTATATACGCTATATACACCCTACATACAAGGCATGCCCTCTATATACACCCTGCATACAGTCAATGTATACATACTTGTATATACACCTTTTATACACTGTATGGCTTAAACCCCATTTGTAGCAATCTCTACACCTGTATACACTATATACGCTATATACACCCTGCATACAGTCAATTTATATATCTGTATATACAGGGGACACAATTGTGTCCATACTTGTATATACACCTTGTATACACTGTATAGCTAGCCCCATCTCTAACAATCTCTAGATCTGTATACACTATATACGCTATATACACCCTACATACACAACATGCCCTCTATGTACACCCTACATACGTCTTCAGTCAATGTATATATCTGTATATACAGTGGACACGATTGTGTACATACTTGTATATACACTTTGTATAGACTGTATAACTAGCCCTGTCTGTAACAATCTCTACATCTGTATACACTATATACTCCCTACATACAAGACATTCCCTCTATATACACCCTGCATACAGTCAATGTATATATCTGTAAATATTACCAATGAACGTATTATTATTATTATTATT
The DNA here is from genome assembly GCA_030867875.1 of Actinernus sp. WN-2022. NCBI lineage: Eukaryota > Metazoa > Cnidaria > Anthozoa > Actiniaria > Actinernidae > Actinernus > Actinernus sp. WN-2022. Next base: position 138,044,047 of record JAOWCC010001589.1, read on the forward strand.
ACAATATATACCAATCTGCAGAAACTGTTCTTTAATTCTTTTCAACAACACAATGGTACCGATAATTATATTATGTTCACATCTCACTCAAAATTGATTACAAAATTAGACAAGCTTCCTTTGTAATTGGATAGAGATGACAAAATGGTACACTGGTATCTGCAAGTGGACATTTTAAATGATGCGTAATTTTGTAATAAGTGTTAATGCAATTATTTTACAGTATGGTATGGCGTATAACATGACATGTTAAATAAAAATGCCAATTATACGGTCATCTACAAAGTCAATAAGTTGAACATATATAATATATAATACAAGAAATCGGAATCTGTGGTATGGCGTATAACATGACATGTATCCAAAAATGACAAATATACGGCCATCTACAAAGTCAATAGGTTATGGTCAAGCCCGGTTAAAATTTAAAACCATGTGTGTTTAGTTTAGATTGAGAGTTAATACTTTTGACTGAAGCCTGAGCTAGACAATGACTGTTTGTAAAATTCCTAACATGCTGTGAAACAGGAAACAACGTGTAACAAATACGAATATAGGCCGATTTGAATTTATCATAATAATTTTGAATGAAACATCTAACTTCAGAAACAACCAGTAAAGGGTGCTTAATTGTGTCATAAAAACATAAGGCTATAGTATGACTAAGTGGAGTAATCAAATGAGCTCATTTGGAATTTTAATAACGAGTGGAGAATACGAAGGACTGGCTGTTTAACTCTTCTCATCAGGGGTCAAAAGTTAAACAGGGTTGTATAGTGGCCAAAAAAAGATGAATTTGACAATGTTAAAATAAAATGAGTTACTAAACAACCATATGTTTCAAACCCGTAATGTCAATTTCCAACTTTCTGTTGTATGCCATCACCTTTTCCTTTACATATGCGCGTGCAACTCATCTGCACCTGTAACATTTTTTCGTAATCACATCTGCATGCATGTATTACATTTCCCATTACATAATTTTATTCGAGTGCCACTCAACTGCACTTTCACTTTTCATATTTGATTATTTATACCTGTTTCAAAAAGCACCAAACAACAAGCGACATACAATTATGGTTGTTGTTAAAAGTCTGGTGAATTCATTTGTTTTTGGAGTCAAAGGCTTCAATGTCGCTCCTCCATGACAACCTTATTTGAGTTGCTTTTTTAGACTTTTCTCTGTTGTCCAACCAATGACATATCTGAAAAAAATGAAATCTACATTTCTGCGATAAAGGAAATACAATTTCATGTCTGTAATCATGCCTTTTGATTGGCTGATGCGGTCTAGAAGTCAATATATTTGGTAATAGTAATAGTATTGCTGTGTATTTTAATTTTACAGTTGTAAGGAATTTACAGGCTTAGCTTATTTGGTCTTTAATAAAAAATTCTCCAACATAATTTGAAGAACTCGACATTTTCGTGTTTGCAATAACAAAATGTTTGTTCTGCATGGGCAAAAATTGATTTGTAATAATGCTGAGGATTTTTAATCAAATCACACAATACATATATATTATAGCAGTGTAACAGTCATATGGAAATAGTTAATTATTTGTGCAACAAATTGTAACAATTTAATGCTTTTGCATACATGCCTTTCATGTTTGCGTCTGAGAATTGGGGCCGATCTGCACTTCCAACATTTTTGTGATATTGGTGCAAAATGATTGACGTACACGATTTTGCAATGTGACAAAAACTGGCTGTGTCTAGCAAATTTCAAAGGTTCCATCGGCCTACCTCTAGAGTGTGCCATTTGTGACAAACAATGCTAATTTCACAACAAGAGCCTGGAATGTCAGAATAATCCACAGTTGCAAATGTGGATCAAATTTTGATCTGCTTTTGTTGTGACTTTTTTCTGCTACCTTGGTTAAAGTTTCTTTAACATGATTGCTGTAAAATAATTGCATTAACACTTATTACAAAATTACGCATCATTTAAAATGTCCACTTGCAGATACCAGTGTACCATTTTGTCATCTCTATCCAATTACATAGGAAGCTTGTCTAATTTTGTAATCAATTTTGAGTGAGATGTGAACATAATATAATTATCGGTACCATTGTGTTGTTGAAAAGAATTAAAGAACAGTTTCTGCAGATTGGTATATATTGTAATAATAATAATAATACGTTCATTGGTAATATTTACAGATATATACATTGACTGTATGCAGGGTGTATATAGAGGGAATGTCTTGTATGTAGGGAGTATATAGTGTATACAGATGTAGAGATTGTTACAGACAGGGCTAGTTATACAGTCTATACAAAGTGTATATACAAGTATGTACACAATCGTGTCCACTGTATATACAGATATATACATTGACTGAAGACGTATGTAGGGTGTACATAGAGGGCATGTTGTGTATGTAGGGTGTATATAGCGTATATAGTGTATACAGATCTAGAGATTGTTAGAGATGGGGCTAGCTATACAGTGTATACAAGGTGTATATACAAGTATGGACACAATTGTGTCCCTTGTATATACAGATATATACATTGACTGTATGCAGGGTGTATATAGCGCCGGTATATAGTGTATACAGGTGTAGAGATTGCTACAAATTGGGTTTAAGCCATACAGTGTATAAAAGGTGTATATACAAGTATGTATACATTGACTGTATGCAGGGTGTATATAGAGAGCATGCCTTGTATGTAGGGTGTATATAGTGTATACAGGCGTAGAGATTGCTACAGACGGGGCTTAAGCCATACAGTGTATACAAGATGTATATACAAGTATGTATACAGTGACTGTATGCAGAGTGTATATAGAGGGCCTGCCTTGTATGTAGGGTGTATATAGCGTATATAGTGTATACAAGTGTAGAGATTGCTACAGACGGGGCTTAAGCCATACAGTGTATACAAGGTGTATATAGTATGTATACAGTGACTGTATGCAGGGTGTATATAGAGGGCCTGCCTTGTATGTAGGGTGTATATAGTGTATATAGTGTATACAGGTGTAGCGATTGCTACAGACGGGGCTAGCCATACAGTGTATACAAAGTGTATATACAAGTATGTATACAGTGACTGTATGCAGAGTGTATATAGAGGGCCTGCCTTGTATGTAGGGTGTATATAGCGTATATAGTGTATACAAGTGTAGAGATTGCTACAGACGGGGCTTAAGCCATACAGTGTATACAAGGTGTATATAGTATGTATACAGTGACTGTATGCAGGGTGTATATAGAGGGCCTGCCTTGTATGTAGGGTGTATATAGTGTATATAGTGTATACAGGTGTAGAGATTGCTACAGACGGGGCTTAAGCCATACAGTGTATACAAGGTGTATATACAAGTATGTATATACAGTGACTGTATGCAGGGTGTATATACAGGGCCTGCCTTGTATGTAGGGTGTATATAGCGTATATAGTGTATACAGGTGTAGAGATTGCTACAGACGGGGCATCGATGCCTTGTATATATACAATTGAGGAAGGTATATGGAAGTATATGGATGTATGTATACAATTGAGTCTTGGAAATATACAATTGAGGATGGTATATGGAAGTATATGGATGTATGTATACAATTGAGGATGGTATATGGAAGTATATGGATGTATGTATACAATTGAGGATGGTATATGGAATTATATACATGTATATAGGTGTATGTACAGACATATACAATTGACAATTGGCGTCTTATGTAAGACGATTAAGAAATTGCTAGGTATTCTTGCTAGGTATTTTCCAATCGAGATCACATCAGAAGTAATCTCCATTACCCAGAGATTTGGTCTTTGGAAAGTAGGCCGCAAAGACGTACGTCGATATGTTATGACCTTATGACCTGTTATAACGCTGGATGTAAAGTCATATGCATAGTAGACTGAAGTCGTTACCTACCCAACATGTCGTATAGCTTCTAGCATTGCTGCCTTTGTATCTGCGTTCTCATTATCCGAGTGGTTCGGACTTCTTCGTTCCTTTCGAGTTTTTCTCTTTTCGTTAGCGGTTTAATTTTCGTTCTGCATTTCGGCATCGTAAGTCCAGTTTTCTGTCCGACCACTGCAGACTAGAGAGCGTGTGGCAAGCGTTGTGTATTGATATGTGAACCCTATTATAGCCTGAATTTCAGCCGTCTCCTGAAATTCAGGTTAACTCTATTACAGTTTCCCGCAAATCTCCGAACCCTTTGTCGAGACTACCAGGAGTTCTCGCATCTCATTGGATGGCGGTATCGCAGTATTGACAGATAGACTGAGAGCTAGGTGTTTAGCTGTTTCCAGAACTAAAACGCGAATATCTCGGCTTAGACGTTCTTGCGTATTCTCTATCTTTGAACGAATTATGGAGCTCGGGGTTACAACAGAATGTTCATTGAAATTTGGGAGAGAGCCTCGCCACATATTGAAGAAACAAACGGTGTGCGGCTTTTTCAAAATTCGGAAAGATTAAAAATCCACACACTGTTTTGAAGGCTGCTATGTGTCAATTGACATTATGCAGTTAAATCAGCCATACGCGCTAACGCGTGGCCTGGTAATTCGTCTTCATAAACACTGCCCGTTTTGCATTTCTAGGTCTACTGTTCTTACCGATCTCAAGTAATTTTCGTCCTTAACAGACCCCCAGCAGAGATTTTAAAGATCTTCAATTCTCTGTCGATATATTTATATGTAAGTTGTCCAAAATACAAAAATATCTAATATTTGACTTTCTTAATCAGATGGAAGTCTCCTTTAGTGTCACGTGACATTCCCCAGTTGGTGACGTCATAAAACGAGTTCTTTGAAATGGGGGAAGTTTACACAGGAAAATTTGGCCTTGTTTTGCTATCACATTGCTTAAAATGACAATTGCATTGCATTTGCGCCTTTTAAGGTGGTATCGGTCACTTATATTATAAGATATTTTACTTTTTACTATGTCACGTGACCTGTTTCCTTTAATCAATTACTTCCGTTATGATCTGGACATGATTAAAAGGCGCATCGTTCAAGCCCTTATTATGAGTCATAGAAGAATGAAGAAAAAAGATTCATTTAAGTTCACTTTACGTACCCCGTTTTTGTCCCAAGGTTTAACCGTTAACGGTCGTTTTCAAGTCACGTGACACCACTTTGAAAGATACAAGTAGTTCATATTGTTACAAATACCGATAACAAACAGCCTACCGAGTTTCACAAAGATTGGATGGAAGCCTCCCTTTAAATAAAAATATGTCAAATTAACAGGCGAGTCAGGCCTTAATATGCTTGAGATTTCACTTTTTTCATAAAAACATCACACAGGCTCATTCTATGGTTTATAAGCTTTAAAATGGTATATAGGTTTATGCAGTTTTCCCAAAAACAACGCTCGTAAGAGATTTTTAACGAGAGGCACCCGTGAACCTGCAGGGACTGATTAGTATGTAAGAATCACTCGAAGGTGTTTCTCTACCTTGATGCCTAATTTTATGATGTTGGACTCAGAACTGACAATCGAACCCATAGTCTCGGCAAGAGCAACTAGTTCTCCGAAACTGGAAGCTTCGCTGGCTGGACAGGTGTTGAAGAATACGAGTCTGATGAGCTGACCGAAGGTTTTAGTGTTAAAAAGAAGCTGCGTCCTGAAGGAAAGAGAGCACTTGAGAGGGTTAGAGGAAAAAAACTACAGGAATGTCTCCCACCGCGGAGTCAAACCTTCTCTACACTGGTCTTAATGTGCGCCCTCCCAGCCTGCATCCCTTTAGTCAGTCCTTTCGTATTCGCCAGACCCAGGCAAGTGACAAGTGTTTCAGCTGCGGGAAAGCTTGGGCGAATTTTCCAGCATGTTCAAACCGTTACAGAACCAATAGCCGTGTCTCTACCAGCACGACCACAACCAACTGAAGGTGTAGTAGACAAGATCAGAAGTACGAAGATGCTGTGCAAAGGCTAGGCAAAGATGAGTATATTTTGTCAGAAATTTGTGATTCTTTGACAATGAGCACGTCGGAGCTGCTTGAGCGTAATTCAGCAAACTATTCTCGAGGGTAATAAAATTCCGTTTTGTACTACTCCCACCCTGCCGCGGTTTAGTAACAATAAGTCAGCATTTCAAAACAGTGAATTCGTATAAAAGGCTATTACTGATCTTATAACACAGGAAACCCAAGCTCTGTTTGAGTTTCAAATTATAAGGGTTTGTATGAGATTTTGGACGAGTATTTGGTTGTATCCGTTAGACCAGAAATACTGAAATAAAATCAATGAAATCTCACCTGAAGTCTTTATCTGTTCTTCATTGGGCTCTGTATGCAATTTTAGCGAATTCTTTTGAAATTTTACCCCTCGACCTCTCCAACTAAGAAAGAAGGCAAGGACGGACGCAACGGCCATTTCTCGATGCCAATCACTCGAACATCACGCACGAATTTTCATCCCAAATCAATGCCAACCGCAACTAAACCTCAAATAATAGCACAACAGTATCTATTCCAGGAGCCTCGTGCCATTTAGTTGAAATAATCCTCATTTCTCGAGCCTAAATCGAACCTAATTTCAAACAAATCCGCCGTTGGGATTCGTGACTGGGTCAAGTTGGTAACGCTTGACAACGGCTAGCTGCCCAAAGTTCACGGGCTCAGAACGTAGGTACATACCTTATTTTGAACACGCTTCCATATGAGTTGGCTTATGGTAAAGTGGTTTAGAGCGCACGCTTTTGATCCAACGACCGGAGTTCGAGTCCTACACCGGGCACTAACGGAGCTTGGGTTTCCTGTGCTTTTAGCTGTTGATTCAGTACTGGAATGCTGCTTCGCCCCTACGGTGGTCAATCCATTGAGTCTGTTTCGATTCAGTCAAGCGGTAAAAATAGGTTTTTGTTAGGCACCAGATATCCGAATGCTGGCTTATGTTATAAAGATGATGCCAAGACTATATGCTTGAATGTCTGTTAGATCTTTGATATATATTAAATCTGGTTATCACCATATTGAGATTTTCCCGCAAGATCAAGAGTTCTTAGGTTTATCCTGGTCATTCGGTGATGTAGCTGTTAAATCCGATTTACTGAATGTTGGTTTTGTCCCTAATAAATGGAAAGGTATGTGGTCCCCTGTTCAGCCCCTCAGGTGGTTACGGTATTCTTGGATCTGAATAAGAATATTTTGTCAATTCCGGAGGAAAAGTTTGATAAGCTGTTATTAGCAATCGATAAGGCACTTGCATGCCTGTAGCATTTGTTGGCCACACAGCTGGCTTCCGTAACGATAACTATTATTTCTAACACGCTTGTATTTGGTAGTATTTGTAAATTTATGACTAAAACACTATACATAGGGTAATCGATGCTAGACAAGGGTGGGATTCCATTGTAATTCTGGACGCTAATTCTTGTAATTACAGTTTTGGAAGCGTAACACACACGAATAAAAATGACTTTGGTTGCGCGAAATAGTGCCACAATGGCAAACTCGTGGATGTTTAAATTTAGTGCGTATTAGTGTGTTAGCACGTGGGTTGCCTGTGTTAAGGGATGCAGTCTCAACGTTTGGCCACAAAATTTCTACTATTAGTTCAAACATACCAAATGTCTTCTACACGGATATGTCTTATATATACCTATATCTGAAATTCATAGTCACAATACCAGGTATGCTAAGAATAAGAATTTCTATAGACCGCAAGCGAAAACTACTATGGCATGACTACTTTCAAGTTTTCTTTATCCTAAATCTGGCAATCGATCCCCACAGAAATTAAATGTCTAAGCTACTCTCAGTTTAAGAAACACTATAAAATATATCTTCTCAAAGCACAATTGCCCTAGTTATGTGTTAGGTATTAGTGTTTGTTGATAATATTATTAGTTAATAAGTTTAATATATTCGCTTTGAAAAATTGGTATCCTATTCTTTAGATAATCTTGCTAATCCTAATCCTAATAGGAGCTATCGAGGCTTAAGTCAACCGCAGTTCTAATATCTTTAACCTGTATTTTACTTTCTCCTGTGGCAGTGGTTAACTCGAAAGCTTCGGCTCCTTTAACCACTGCACACTCTCCTCCTGTTACTACCAATATTTAATACTATCTTTTATGTATCCTCCTCCTAAATATAATGTTTATCATACTCTTCGAAATTGTAATTGTAGTACATAGAGTGGAAAATAAAGAAAACTGAACTGAAACTGAGAGGCTCTGGATTATCAGCAAATTAAAACTCTGGATTACTAAAAACAGTCAGCATTTATTCAATATTTTTTTTTATGGGAAAAGACTCTTTAATTTTCAAGTTCTGGCGCAGTAAAGTACAACATGCTTTCAAACTTGCAAAACAACACTACTATGAGGATAAAGTAATTCATTTTGCCAAGTATAACTCAAACAAAAAGATAAAACTACTGACCGGCCAGGACGGTCATCAAGAATGGTATCATCAGTTTTTGAATGCTGAAATTAAGACCACATTAGTTTTGGCTAATGAGATCAATAACTTGAATTTCAGGCTTCGTGATTACAGAGCAGTTTGCGCCCTTGACTCCTGTTAAGGCCCAACTTATTACTATTCCACCAGAATTGTTTGTCTCACATAGGGAAGCTGGCATCTCCAGCAGGGTCCTAAGGAGTTCGCCCCCGAGATTGCTCCAGTTATCCAGGATATATATACAATCAGTCAGTCAGAGAGGGCTATGTTCCTGACTCCTTGAAGCGGTCAATTGTTTCTCCTATTCCTAAGATTTCATCGCCGCAAGATATACACTCTGACCTCGCCTATATATATCACTATCTAGTTGTCTTGCTAAAGTACTGCATGGGGGGTTTTACTCATAAGAGACTACTTAACCAGGTTGGCCGGGATATTGACCCATGGCAGTTCGCACGTAAGGGACACTCGACCACTTTGAACCACTCATGCGCTAATTTACCTGCTGCAAGCTATCTACGACGTTGCGGACACTGGGAATAATTCTGCTTCCGGATTAGATCCTTACTGGATTAGATTCTTCCTAACAAACAGAATTGGTAACTCTCTCTCCGCCTGGAGACATACTTATGGTGGAGTTCCTCAGGGAACAAAGCTTGAAGTAACACTTTTTGCTAATAAAAATGATAAATAGACTTCTTAGGGACTGGTAACTTAGATATAAATACGTTCATGACACTCGTTATACGTATTAATAATATACATGAAAAAATGCTCAATTCTGATAAGTTGAGGGCAATGCAATTTCAAGGAAACACAGTGCAGAAAAAAGGAAACATAGTGCCGAAAAAAGGAAAACGATGCAAATTTCTTTGGAAAGCAATGAAACATTTCCTTTCGACTTCTGAGAACACTCGAACACGAATTGCTACCAAATTGTATTCTATTGTATTGTATTGTGTTGCGTTCTATTGTTGTATTGAATTGTATTGTGTTGTATTCTATTGTATTTTTGGTAAAAATTCGTGTCGTCCTACATAAAGGGATTGCCACAATTTGAATGAATTTGAAAGTGTGAACTACTATGGTTTGTTGACTGAATAAATTACTTTGTCACATGACTCGCCAACGTCACTTCCTGACAATTTATATTATTAATGTATATTATTAATAAGTAATCATACGGTTTTCTCGTGCAATTTGGGATTAATTTTGATACTCTTTGAAAAACCCATGCCACTCGTGCAAATTAATCCCAAATTGCACTCGAAACCGTATGATTACCTATACAAATAAACGAGGTACCCGGTCCCGAAGCTGTGTATTGTGCTAATGTACTTAGGTTATTAAAACGTTTTATACTCGGTTCACAGAGTGAATATATTTAGTTTAATAGTGCTTATATTTTAAAAGTCCTTAACTTAGAATACGATGACTTTAGTAGTTTCTTATATTCGTAGCTGGACTAGTTATTTTATCAAATTAGTTTTCCTAATTAATCCGCTATGTTATCTCTTAGGGCTCCAGTTGATTGTAGTGAAATATTGTATAAAAATATTTATTTTACTGAAGGTAATTGGCAAAGGCCAATACTATACTACGTGTGGGCTTAAGTCTTGGCGTTACCAAGCAGCAAAGTTATGGAATGCTCTCCCAAACACAGCGCGACTGGCAACCTGCTACAAAGCTTTTAGAAAATGCGGTACTGACATTGATTTTAATGGTTTCAGTTAAATTTTTACTCATCACTACCTTAGCGCATTCGTCAGTAACACTCGCATATTCAGTATTTTTATTCAAAAGTGATTTTTTTTACTAAGCAATTTTACTTATACAGATTACATATTAGGATTTTAAATATATATATAAAGTAACCTCAGTATTTAAATGCACTCTAAATATTTACTGTTAGGTCGAATATTTGCAGAACATAACATATCTCCTGGTCGGCGGAAAGAGAACGGGAAATAATCATGCCGAAGTTTCAGGTCCGAAGCGTGAATTCAGAGCTATTTTTGAAGCTGCTGTTAGGAGATCTTCTGATGACCTAAAATATCGAAATAGCCCATGTAGAGGAGACATGATTACACATGATCTGTGGATTCAGGGCCACTATCAATCTGATCAATTCGTTTGAAACTTTGACATACTACATTTTTTTGTCAGTGATTTTTGTGGTTCTTTCTCGGAGTAAGAAACCCTAATATTTGAATTACAAATCATCTTCAGCCGTGTCTAAGAATACAATAAATACAATAATAATAATTAGTGTATGCTAATGAAAGCAAGATAAAAGTTCTAAAAAAGCGGTCATCGGTAGTGAAATCCCTCGTGACATGATAGTGGTGAGGGTTAGGCCGGATTTGGTTTAAAATCAGGGTTAGGGTTTGTTTCGATTCTTCCCAAGCGCTAATTATTTTTTATATAGTCGAGGGTGGCGCACTTGTGAGTATTTTCGTTCTAAAAATTTCTAAGCAGTCTAAGTGTCGCTTTAATTTGTACTTTCAGGAACCCCACAAGTTTGGGTTTCTTACACCGAGAAAATACCATTTTTGTCAGTGATTCTAAACATATGTTCTAAACCAACAACCAGAGCGATGAAAACATTCAGCTCGATATCAGTGCATAGCAGTTATCCCGTTCTGCCTCTGTGAAGTCTGAACTGATCAGTGTTATTAGACTGATATAACGTTTCAAAGAGCAGAATGAAAGGATTCATATGTTCAGAGCTGACTGCACAGATTGCACAAGAGCCTGGCTTATAGTTATATACGATTCAACAATTAACGTACGATTCAACAATTAACGTACGATTCGACTGTCGAATCGTTTCATTTAACTGCTGTGTGTAATGTTTATTTTTAGCTGATCCCGATGGGAAGAAATTCAGAAACTGCTGTTGTTTGGAGCTGCAAATCAGTAATAAACAGTTTCGTCAGACTTATACGATTTAAATAGCACAGAAAATAGACTTAAGAATGAAAGAATGCAACAATAATAAAACATTCAGTGATGCGAAACCAAGAATTATCGAATATTACCTTTCATAAAAGCATTCACTAAAGAAATTATACCATAAAACAGGATCCCGCCGAACCTTGAATAAAACTGGATAAGAGAATTTCAAGTGGAATAACTAAGAGTTTATTAGAAAATTTTAGAATCGTTTAGTACCCTAAAATTTGGCAATTATATGGGGTACGTTGATTTCTACCGTTTCTTAATCAAAATAATTTAAAAATGTATTATGATTTGTTGTCAATAAATTTATAAATTGTATAAACCTTTTAGCTATTTTAATCTCTTCAATTTTCCGCGAAACAGCGTTGAAAAATAGCGTTGAATTCTTGCTTCGCAGATGAAATTCGGCATGATAGTTCCGTCCGGGTTCAGTTCTGTTAACGTGAACATTAATTCATAACTAATCAGGAAAAATATTTGACCAAAACAGTGCATTTTAATGAACTTACCCCTTACCCATAATGCACCCGATATAGTTATATAGTTGAGGTGCGGGGGGTCAAAGTTTTTGCACTTTGCTGTATATATGTATATGTATGTGTGTATGTATATGTGTATACAGTCAATCCCAAAAAGGTTGTCCAGCAGAATATAATATAATACTATAATATCCATTGTTTTGGGCTACTGTCTAGGCCAAAACAATAGACCAAAGCAATAGATATTAAAGTATATATATATATATATTATATACACTGAAACAAGAAAACTCTGCAAAAGACTTACATATATCATATATATATATCCTTTATATTTCCATCAAACTTTCTTGACAGTTGTTGCTTTGATAGGCACAAAGAAAGATAATAGGCTTTGTTTTCCTTTGTGTTTGACGGTAACGAAGTAGCAAGTTCAACCGTGATTTTGGCATGCAATGTTTTGATCACACATTTTCAAGAGCAAAAGCGGTAGCCGGTCAGTCGCCTTTCTTTTGTTGCTCAATAATCTAAAGGCCGGTTTACATGACGCGTTTACTGATCCCGGGGCAAAATGTGTCACGAGAGGAAAATGAGTTATTTTGTATCTTTTTATACAGAAATGACTTTAAAGTATATCCGAATCGTTATTGCAAGAAAATTGCGGCTTTTGAACTGATCCAAAATACCCGTGTTGAACCAAAAGAATTAGTTTTGATTTTTTTTATTAGTACTACTACACAAATTTTTGCACCCATCTACCCATAATTTAATAATATAGAAATGAACGAAGGATATTTTAGTTTTTATTTTGTTAAAAAACGGTGCAGCGTTTAATGTTCTCGATTGAAACTCCGAAGCCACTTTGCGAATTTAAACAAAATGTCATAAGTTTTAAGATTTTTGCCTGATTCTGCTCAAATGTTCACAAATAGTACACAATTTATTGATACAACTGATAATGTCAAAATCTTGACCTACAATTGACGTAATTGTGACGTAAGTGAACCCCACTTTTTTGACATTTTGAGCCTTTACTCGAAATCTGGTCGAATGATTTCTTTCTTGAAAACAACACAATGAATTGGTCTCTGAATTTCTCACCACCTTACTAACGTTATCAAAGTTGAAATGACCGTAGCTTTCTGTCAATAGAAGTGATTAGAATCCAAACTGATTAAAAGTATTCCCCAAAGCTTACAAAATCTTGATGCCAAATATAATTGTACTAGCGAAAACAGAAAAAGGGTTGTGAATATTTCTAGTTTCGAGAGTAAAAAAGTCGAAAAATGGCAAAACCTCGAAATCTACAAATTTCAGATTTCCTAACTGAAAACTCCAGAAAAACTCCTCTTTGAAAAGTTATATCTCCAATTGTAGATATTCCTCAGCGATAGGATTTGGTGTGCGGTTGACTATTAAAATGGATGGCTACCTCGCAAGTCTTCTTATTAGTCTTCATATGAGACTTATGATTACGGAACCTAACCTTAAGTTCAGTACTTGTTGAACCAACAATATGTTGGTTCAACAAGTACTGAACTTAAGGTTAGGTTCCGTAATCATAAGTCTCATATGAAGACTAATAAGAAGACTTGCGAGGTAGCCATCCATTTTAATAGTCAACCGCACAATCTTTCTGATTTTGAATTTATTGGTATCGAACAAATTTTTAAATACTAATAATCAGGACAAAGTCCTCTTGACTAGGGAGGTTTTTTGGAGTGCTCAATTATGGACACTCAACCCACATGGACTTAACAAGAGACAAGAATTCAATTCGAAGAACCGCATTAGATACAATTAGTCTGCCGTTCTTCCGCCTTTGTTGCCATCGAGTTTGTACTACACTCACACCATTTGTCTATTGTTGCCCGTGTTTTGAGAGTGCATTTTTCTGCACACCACTAGCTTTTGATAGCCTATTCTTATACATGCCACTGTGCATATGGAGACTAAATTAGATTACTATTGTAAGATTTTGTTTAGCATAAGTCACGGCATATTTTTGTATTTTTATCTTTCTTCTTAATTAGGTTTCTTTCGCCATATTTTTATCACATGTACAGAGTCTGTTGTATCCATTGTTTGTATTGTATTTTACACTATAAATATCTTGGATTTTAGTTTTAGTTTAGTTCCAAGTATTTTTAAATTTGTACTTAGCATTGAAAAAGGCCGAAGGCCGAAACGTCTGATTAAATTTATGGACCAGTGAGGAGTTCGTCGAGTCACTTCATTTTACTATTTAATCTACTCTTCAAGTGTACAAGCGTCTTGTATCCAGTTGGATCCTCCTAGCTAGCGACATCATCGTTGGAAAGCCAAGTTTACTTTATTCATTCCCATATATATATATATATATATATATATATTTACATAGACATATATATATATATATATTTACATAGACATACATGTATATATATATATACAATCATCCACATCTGTCCAATTCGCTAGGTTGAACAAACATGGAATCATGATACAATGCGCCATCTCGGCTATCACCATAATGGCTTTATGGCAACTCTGCACTTTGGACACAGGATGTACGGATCATATATATATATAGTATGTATATAATGTCCAAATGTCTTCAGGCCAACAGCTAGTCCAGCCAAGAGGATCAATAAAATTGATTCCCAGTTCTTGTCCACAGTAATTGTTATATAAATTGAATAGAAAAATGTGAACGAGAGCAACTCAGGACTGTTATTAAAAATTTACTAAAACGTGTCGGCCTTCGGCCTTCATCAGTTAAAAAGGTTAAAAATACCTGCCAAGTTACAAGGTACTCTTATATACTAGAGCTAAGTGTGAATACCAAAGGCTTTAAAAATAACAAAATAGTTTTACATGAAAGGTGACTTAGTGGTACTAATTATAAGGACAATGCCTGTATTATAATTACAAGATAATCGTAAACCGGAAAACGCACGAACTGGGATGCGGTTTACTGACGGTCTGCTAAATTTAGCTATTATACTGGATGCGGTTTTTAGATTTAAACTCCTGCCTTTTGTTAAGACCATGGGGCTGATATATAAACAGTTGTGCAATCCAGTATGCCTCCCTATTGATCAAAATATCATTGGTCTTGCTACGGTCTGTGCAAACTAGTGCTTCTATACAAATAAAGGAAAAATCATTAAGCGAGTGTGGCGCCTTATTGTAATGAGTGGCCACTTCACACGTCTTCTTATTGGTCTTCATAGACGATTTGTGGTTGCGAAATCTAACCTTGAACTCATTAGAAGAAGAGCCTACATACTGTAGCTTACATTTGTTACAAGAGGCTAAATACACAACATTCTTCGAAGCGCAAGAAAGGTGTTGTTTGATGCGGTACTGCTTACCAGTAGCGAAACTAGTGAAATGGTCTGACTCCACAAAGTAATTATGGCAAAGATCACACCGCTTGATTTCAACCCCACTTGATTTCAACCCCGCTTGATTTCAACCCCAAAGATCACACCGCTTGATTTCAACCCCAATTTACCTGAAATTGGGAAAATTGTCCGGGATAATTTACATGTGCTTCATTCCTCACTTATCTTGAGGGAAATTTTCCCGGACAAAAACATAATTTCGGCTTTTAGAAGGCCTAAAAATCTTAAAGAGTTACTCGCGCCTTCTAAGTTTAAGGCTGATCGGTCAGCGCCTCTAGATCTAATCAACAACCAAGAGGGGTCATCTAACGGTTGCTTTAAGTGTAACAAGCGGTGTGATCTTTGCCATAATTACTTTGTGGAGTCAGACCATTTCACTAGTTTCGCTACTGGTAAGCAGTACCGCATCAAACAACACCTTTCTTGCGCTTCGAAGAATGTTGTGTATTTAGCCTCTTGTAACAAATGTAAGCTACAGTATGTAGGCTCTTCTTCTAATGAGTTCAAGGTTAGATTTCGCAACCACAAATCGTCTATGAAGACCAATAAGAAGACGTGTGAAGTGGCCACTCATTACAATAAGGCGCCACACTCGCTTAATGATTTTTCCTTTATTTGTATAGAAGCACTAGTTTGCACAGACCGTAGCAAGACCAATGATATTTTGATCAATAGGGAGGCATACTGGATTGCACAACTGTTTACATATCAGCCCCATGGTCTTAACAAAAGGCAGGAGTTTAAATCTAAAAACCGCATCCAGTATAATAGCTAAATTTAGCAGACCGTCAGTAAACCGCATCCCTGTTCGTGCGTTTTCCGGTTTACGATTATCTTGTAATTATAATACAGGCATTGTCCTTATAATTAGTACCACTAAGTCACCTTTCATGTAAAACTATTTTGTTATTTTTAAAGCCTTTGGTATTCACACTTAGCTCTAGTATATAAGAGTACCTTGTAACTTGGCAGGTATTTTTAACCTTTTTAACTGATGAAGGCCGAAGGGCGAAACGTTTTAGTAAATTTTTAATAACAGTCCTGAGTTGCTCTCGTTCACATTTTTCTATTCAATTTATATATATATATATATATAGCTGTTGGCCGAAACAGAGTCTGTTGTATCGAAACAGAGTCTGTTGTATTTCTGTTGAGATGCAGCTGTTGGCCTGAAGACATTTGGACATTATATACATACTTTTTAACTTTTTAAAACAAATTTTAACTGAAGAAGGCCGAACGGCCGAAACGTTTTTTAATTAAAGGATTAGTAAGAAGTTCTCTGTCTTCACCTCAAAACCATTATTCAACTCTCTCTCTCTATATATATATATACATACTTTGAGCACTCTTATGGATTGGGTGGAGAGTCTCGCTGAGACGTTCACTATTAGCACTGTGCTATGCTCGCTGCTCGCAGTTTGAGCACTCTGGTGACTTCACAATGCAATCCTACAATGTGTATCCGTACATCCTGTGTCCAAAGTGCAGAGTTGCCATAAAGCCATTATGGTGATAGCCGAGATGGCGCATTGTATCATGATTCCATGTTTGTTCAACCTAGCGAATTGGACAGATGTGGATGATTGTATATATATATTACGCTCACTGCTCATGCAGTTTGAGCACTCTTATGGATTGGGTGGAGAGTCTCGCTGAGACGTTCACTATTAGCACTGTGCTATGCTCGCTGCTCGCAGTTTGAGCACTCTGGTGACTTCACAATGCAATCCTACAATGTGTATCCGTACATCCTGTGTCCAAAGTGCAGAGTTGCCATAAAGCCATTATGGTGATAGCCGAGATGGCGCATTGTATCATGATTCCATGTTTGTTCAACCTAGCGAATTGGACAGATGTGGATGATTGTATATATATATTACGCTCACTGCTCATGCAGTTTGAGCACTCTTATGGATTGGGTGGAGAGTCTCGCTGAGACGTTCACTATTAGCACTGTGCTATGCTCGCTGCTCGCAGTTTGAGCACTCTGGTGACTTCACAATGCAATCCTACAATGTGTATCCGTACATCCTGTGTCCAAAGTGCAGAGTTGCCATAAAGCCATTATGGTGATAGCCGAGATGGCGCATTGTATCATGATTCCATGTTTTGTTCAACCTAGCGAATTGGACAGATGTGGATGATTGTATATATATATTACGCTCACTGCTCATGCAGTTTGAGCACTCTTATGGATTGGGTGGAGAGTCTCGCTGAGACGTTCACTATTAGCACTGTGCTATGCTCGCTGCTCGCAGTTTGAGCACTCTGGTGACTTCACAATGCAATCCTACAATGTGTATCCGTACATCCTGTGTCCAAAGTGCAGAGTTGCCATAAAGCCATTATGGTGATAGCCGAGATGGCGCATTGTATCATGATTCCATGTTTGTTCAACCTAGCGAATTGGACAGATGTGGATGATTGTATATATATATTACGCTCACTGCTCATGCAGTTTGAGCACTCTTATGGATTGGGTGGAGAGTCTCGCTGAGACGTTCACTATTAGCACTGTGCTATGCTCGCTGCTCGCAGTTTGAGCACTCTGGTGACTTCACAATGCAATCCTACAATGTGTATCCGTACATCCTGTGTCCAAAGTGCAGAGTTGCCATAAAGCCATTATGGTGATAGCCGAGATGGCGCATTGTATCATGATTCCATGTTTGTTCAACCTAGCGAATTGGACAGATGTGGATGATTGTATATATATATTACGCTCACTGCTCATGCAGTTTGAGCACTCTTATGGATTGGGTGGAGAGTCTCGCTGAGACGTTCACTATTAGCACTGTGCTATGCTCGCTGCTCGCAGTTTGAGCACTCTGGTGACTTCACAATGCAATCCTACAATGTGTATCCGTACATCCTGTGTCCAAAGTGCAGAGTTGCCATAAAGCCATTATGGTGATAGCCGAGATGGCGCATTGTATCATGATTCCATGTTTGTTCAACCTAGCGAATTGGACAGATGTGGATGATTGTATATATATATTACGCTCACTGCTCATGCAGTTTGAGCACTCTTATGGATTGGGTGGAGAGTCTCGCTGAGACGTTCACTATTAGCACTGTGCTATGCTCGCTGCTCGCAGTTTGAGCACTCTGGTGACTTCACAATGCAATCCTACAATGTGTATCCGTACATCCTGTGTCCAAAGTGCAGAGTTGCCATAAAGCCATTATGGTGATAGCCGAGATGGCGCATTGTATCATGATTCCATGTTTGTTCAACCTAGCGAATTGGACAGATGTGGATGATTGTATATATATATTACGCTCACTGCTCATGCAGTTTGAGCACTCTTATGGATTGGGTGGAGAGTCTCGCTGAGACGTTCACTATTAGCACTGTGCTATGCTCGCTGCTCGCAGTTTGAGCACTCTGGTGACTTCACAATGCAATCCTACAATGTGTATCCGTACATCCTGTGTCCAAAGTGCAGAGTTGCCATAAAGCCATTATGGTGATAGCCGAGATGGCGCATTGTATCATGATTCCATGTTTGTTCAACCTAGCGAATTGGACAGATGTGGATGATTGTATATATATATTACGCTCACTGCTCATGCAGTTTGAGCACTCTTATGGATTGGGTGGAGAGTCTCGCTGAGACGTTCACTATTAGCACTGTGCTATGCTCGCTGCTCGCAGTTTGAGCACTCTGGTGACTTCACAATGCAATCCTACAATGTGTATCCGTACATCCTGTGTCCAAAGTGCAGAGTTGCCATAAAGCCATTATGGTGATAGCCGAGATGGCGCATTGTATCATGATTCCATGTTTGTTCAACCTAGCGAATTGGACAGATGTGGATGATTGTATATATATATTACGCTCACTGCTCATGCAGTTTGAGCACTCTTATGGATTGGGTGGAGAGTCTCGCTGAGACGTTCACTATTAGCACTGTGCTATGCTCGCTGCTCGCAGTTTGAGCACTCTGGTGACTTCACAATGCAATCCTACAATGTGTATCCGTACATCCTGTGTCCAAAGTGCAGAGTTGCCATAAAGCCATTATGGTGATAGCCGAGATGGCGCATTGTATCATGATTCCATGTTTGTTCAACCTAGCGAATTGGACAGATGTGGATGATTGTATATATATATTACGCTCACTGCTCATGCAGTTTGAGCACTCTTATGGATTGGGTGGAGAGTCTCGCTGAGACGTTCACTATTAGCACTGTGCTATGCTCGCTGCTCGCAGTTTGAGCACTCTGGTGACTTCACAATGCAATCCTACAATGTGTATCCGTACATCCTGTGTCCAAAGTGCAGAGTTGCCATAAAGCCATTATGGTGATAGCCGAGATGGCGCATTGTATCATGATTCCATGTTTTGTTCAACCTAGCGAATTGGACAGATGTGGATGATTGTATATATATATTACGCTCACTGCTCATGCAGTTTGAGCACTCTTATGGATTGGGTGGAGAGTCTCGCTGAGACGTTCACTATTAGCACTGTGCTATGCTCGCTGCTCGCAGTTTGAGCACTCTGGTGACTTCACAATGCAATCCTACAATGTGTATCCGTACATCCTGTGTCCAAAGTGCAGAGTTGCCATAAAGCCATTATGGTGATAGCCGAGATGGCGCATTGTATCATGATTCCATGTTTGTTCAACCTAGCGAATTGGACAGATGTGGATGATTGTATATATATATTACGCTCACTGCTCATGCAGTTTGAGCACTCTTATGGATTGGGTGGAGAGTCTCGCTGAGACGTTCACTATTAGCACTGTGCTATGCTCGCTGCTCGCAGTTTGAGCACTCTGGTGACTTCACAATGCAATCCTACAATGTGTATCCGTACATCCTGTGTCCAAAGTGCAGAGTTGCCATAAAGCCATTATGGTGATAGCCGAGATGGCGCATTGTATCATGATTCCATGTTTGTTCAACCTAGCGAATTGGACAGATGTGGATGATTGTATATATATATTACGCTCACTGCTCATGCAGTTTGAGCACTCTTATGGATTGGGTGGAGAGTCTCGCTGAGACGTTCACTATTAGCACTGTGCTATGCTCGCTGCTCGCAGTTTGAGCACTCTGGTGACTTCACAATGCAATCCTACAATGTGTATCCGTACATCCTGTGTCCAAAGTGCAGAGTTGCCATAAAGCCATTATGGTGATAGCCGAGATGGCGCATTGTATCATGATTCCATGTTTGTTCAACCTAGCGAATTGGACAGATGTGGATGATTGTATATATATATTACGCTCACTGCTCATGCAGTTTGAGCACTCTTATGGATTGGGTGGAGAGTCTCGCTGAGACGTTCACTATTAGCACTGTGCTATGCTCGCTGCTCGCAGTTTGAGCACTCTGGTGACTTCACAATGCAATCCTACAATGTGTATCCGTACATCCTGTGTCCAAAGTGCAGAGTTGCCATAAAGCCATTATGGTGATAGCCGAGATGGCGCATTGTATCATGATTCCATGTTTGTTCAACCTAGCGAATTGGACAGATGTGGATGATTGTATATATATATTACGCTCACTGCTCATGGAGTTTGAGCACTCTTATGGATTGGGTGGAGAGTCTCGCTGAGACGTTCACTATTAGCACTGTGCTATGCTCGCTGCTCGCAGTTTGAGCACTCTGGTGACTTCACAATGCAATCCTACAATGTGTATCCGTACATCCTGTGTCCAAAGTGCAGAGTTGCCATAAAGCCATTATGGTGATAGCCGAGATGGCGCATTGTATCATGATTCCATGTTTGTTCAACCTAGCGAATTGGACAGATGTGGATGATTGTATATATATATTACGCTCACTGCTCATGCAGTTTGAGCACTCTTATGGATTGGGTGGAGAGTCTCGCTGAGACGTTCACTATTAGCACTGTGCTATGCTCGCTGCTCGCAGTTTGAGCACTCTGGTGACTTCACAATGCAATCCTACAATGTGTATCCGTACATCCTGTGTCCAAAGTGCAGAGTTGCCATAAAGCCATTATGGTGATAGCCGAGATGGCGCATTGTATCATGATTCCATGTTTGTTCAACCTAGCGAATTGGACAGATGTGGATGATTGTATATATATATTACGCTCACTGCTCATGCAGTTTGAGCACTCTTATGGATTGGGTGGAGAGTCTCGCTGAGACGTTCACTATTAGCACTGTGCTATGCTCGCTGCTCGCAGTTTGAGCACTCTGGTGACTTCACAATGCAATCCTACAATGTGTATCCGTACATCCTGTGTCCAAAGTGCAGAGTTGCCATAAAGCCATTATGGTGATAGCCGAGATGGCGCATTGTATCATGATTCCATGTTTGTTCAACCTAGCGAATTGGACAGATGTGGATGATTGTATATATATATTACGCTCACTGCTCATGCAGTTTGAGCACTCTTATGGATTGGGTGGAGAGTCTCGCTGAGACGTTCACTATTAGCACTGTGCTATGCTCGCTGCTCGCAGTTTGAGCACTCTGGTGACTTCACAATGCAATCCTACAATGTGTATCCGTACATCCTGTGTCCAAAGTGCAGAGTTGCCATAAAGCCATTATGGTGATAGCCGAGATGGCGCATTGTATCATGATTCCATGTTTGTTCAACCTAGCGAATTGGACAGATGTGGATGATTGTATATATATATTACGCTCACTGCTCATGCAGTTTGAGCACTCTTATGGATTGGGTGGAGAGTCTCGCTGAGACGTTCACTATTAGCACTGTGCTATGCTCGCTGCTCGCAGTTTGAGCACTCTGGTGACTTCACAATGCAATCCTACAATGTGTATCCGTACATCCTGTGTCCAAAGTGCAGAGTTGCCATAAAGCCATTATGGTGATAGCCGAGATGGCGCATTGTATCATGATTCCATGTTTGTTCAACCTAGCGAATTGGACAGATGTGGATGATTGTATATATATATTACGCTCACTGCTCATGCAGTTTGAGCACTCTTATGGATTGGGTGGAGAGTCTCGCTGAGACGTTCACTATTAGCACTGTGCTATGCTCGCTGCTCGCAGTTTGAGCACTCTGGTGACTTCACAATGCAATCCTACAATGTGTATCCGTACATCCTGTGTCCAAAGTGCAGAGTTGCCATAAAGCCATTATGGTGATAGCCGAGATGGCGCATTGTATCATGATTCCATGTTTGTTCAACCTAGCGAATTGGACAGATGTGGATGATTGTATATATATATTACGCTCACTGCTCATGCAGTTTGAGCACTCTTATGGATTGGGTGGAGAGTCTCGCTGAGACGTTCACTATTAGCACTGTGCTATGCTCGCTGCTCGCAGTTTGAGCACTCTGGTGACTTCACAATGCAATCCTACAATGTGTATCCGTACATCCTGTGTCCAAAGTGCAGAGTTGCCATAAAGCCATTATGGTGATAGCCGAGATGGCGCATTGTATCATGATTCCATGTTTGTTCAACCTAGCGAATTGGACAGATGTGGATGATTGTATATATATATTACGCTCACTGCTCATGCAGTTTGAGCACTCTTATGGATTGGGTGGAGAGTCTCGCTGAGAAGTTCACTATTAGCACTGTGCTATGCTCGCTGCTCGCAGTTTGAGCACTCTGGTGACTTCACAATGCAATCCTACAATGTGTATCCGTACATCCTGTGTCCAAAGTGCAGAGTTGCCATAAAGCCATTATGGTGATAGCCGAGATGGCGCATTGTATCATGATTCCATGTTTGTTCAACCTAGCGAATTGGACAGATGTGGATGATTGTATATATATATATATATATATATATATTTACATACACACATAGACAATACCTGTAAATTAGCTCTTCACAGCTAAGTGTATCTGTTCACGTTAAATAAAATTGCACTGCACTGCATTGTATTACAATAATTATTCAATTATATCGAGCAATACTTAACCAATAACGTATTAAACAAATCGCATATCAAGATTATAATTTTTTGCATTTACCCGTCCTGCTTGCCAATCATTAGGTTGATTTGATTGGCTTCTAACTCTACCAAGAGTGCATTGGGGACCGGGACCGGCACCGGCATTAGGGACCAGTCCTGCCCGACACTTTCTGTTGAGATGCTGATAGGAGACTGAGATGCGGAGCCATTTGTGTACGCGGTTTGCAGCCAAAACGACACAGTGAAGGCAGTCATGTTGAGAAACTTGTTATATAACACGTAATCCGAGTGTAAACTACGTGGAAACTGTAGGACGAAATTCCCTGTAGAAAGAAGAAAACATTTAATAATAAAAGAAATCAGATTGCAAGACAAAGTAAATTTTAACGATAACTTTTAAAAGAAATAAAGCACACGTTCGGAAGAATTAACAACGGAAAATGCTAATGTTACCTGATTTATCTCGACAAGCTTCGAATTAACCAATCATTCGACAGCTTTTGCATTTGAAGATTATTATTTGTTTTCAAGATATTTGGAATCCCTGATGAAAAGCGAACAATGAGTGTTTGAAATGTCTTCTCATGCGAATGGCTAAACCGAACATTTACACACGCTTCTTTTCAAACATTAGCAAGTATTGTTTACCGTTTGACTGTTAATTTATTTAATTATTCCACTGATGGCTTAGTTTTCTTTTTTGCTGACAGTGATTTCAACTGACGTTCTTCAGTGCTTGATATGACATGTGGAGTACCACATGATCGACACTGGGGCCATTACTGTTTTTGCTCCATATAAATGACATGCCAAATTGCTAAAGAAAAATGTCCTTTCCCATTTTTGCAGATGATACGAATGTTTTCTATTCGTGTAACAGCATACCAGAACTAGAAACTGTGATGAATGAAGAGTTTAAACTTATCCTCCAATACTGTGCCGTTAACAAATTATCAGTTAATTCAAGTAAAACAAATTATATGATTATAACCTCATCAAAGAAGATAGTCTCTAAAATTGAAATTGCTAATAGTGAGCAAAAAATGCTGTCTCAAATACTTAGGAATATACTGATAGATGAACACCATAACTGGGAACATCAAATTAAACATGTAAATAGCAAAATGGCAAAAAATATTGGAATAATAAATCAATTAAGATATTACCTTGATTTAAATATGTTAAAGCAACTCTATTATACATTGGTATACCTATATTTAAATTACGGTCTTATGAGCTGGGGGAATACTTATACAAGTAAGTTAGCAAAGCTCCGCACTAAACAAAATATATGTATTAGAAATATATTTTTTGCTTATAGCAGAGAAAGTGCTACCCAATATTTCAATATTCTAGGTGTATTGGAACTCGATAACGTATTCAAATTAAGAATTGCAGAATTTAGTTTTAAAATTTCGAATGGTAAAGATATTCCAACAATCTTTTCTGAATTTGTCACGCCAGCAATAAAACGCCACAAATATAAACAAGATTTGCTGCAAAGTTAAATTTTGTTAGACCGAAAGCGAGAACGAATTATGGAATTCATACATTGAAATTTATTTCATAAAAAAATTGGGAAACAGTTGATGTAGATATCAAACGATCAAGCTCTATTAATTTATTTAAAAAAACGATATAAAGCTAGCCTTTCTTCTCGAACAACAAAAATAAGTGACTATACCTTTTTCAAATATTTATCAGCTTAATCATTAACTTTAGTCTATACAAACGTTGCAGTGATCAACTCGAAAGCTTTTGCTCCTATGGTCATGCGCACTACCAACTATTTGAAATGTAATTTGTATTTATTTCTTCACTTTTCTTCTTCTTCAAAATGTACTGTTTTTTATTTATGTAACTAGAGCGAAATAAAACTTGAAACTTGAAACTCAGTAGTGTATTGGTCAAGAGTTCAGTAGTACAAGCAGTCGGTAGGGTGAGGTTTGAACTCCAGTGGAGACGCACTTTTTCTTTCTATGTCGTTCTTTACTTCTTAACTCCTTAATTGTAGTTTATTAGTATATAAGAAATATTTAATCCTAGGGTTGGAAATAGACATTTCCCGCATTCGATCGAACAATGGCACCAAGTCGAGATTGGGGTAGACAAAAATACAGTAAATGTGTGAAAATGTCTACTCCAATCTCGACTTGGTGCCATTGTTCGTGGGCATTGGAGCGGAATGCAGGAACGGTCTATCGTATCACAGTAGTGCGTTTGTAACTGGTGTTTCATTGGATGTTAAGATGCATCAACCTGACGAAGCTTCGAACAAAGGTAAGACCATGCATGTGACCAAATACAGTCCCTCGATCCATTGGTTTAATATCTCATGAATGAGTTTGAGAATTCCAATAGCTGTTATTACGGCTGAGCCAAATACCATGACACGGTCAGCGGTTTCACCCATCTTATCGGGTCATCGACTCGTTTGAGGCTGTTTCAGCTTTGAGCTTAATTGTTTGAGTGAAATTTTCCATGAAATATCCTCGTTTTACTCTGCTTTATCATTCCTGTCTCTTCATTCGATGCAGTAGTTGCGATTGTAAGATGCTGAGTGGCCTAAGGATGGACTAACCGATTTCATAAGGCTGAATGCGAAGAGGAGTTGTCGGACTTTACGGACCCAAGAAGCTTCTGAAGACGAGGCTTGTAAAAAAAAGTGCCCTCATATCACTCCAGTGGCCAAGAACAGACACCGCTTTACATTTATTCTTGCTTTTCTTTATAAAATAATCCATCTTCTTGGACCATTTTGAAATGGTTGACCCGGAAGCCTCGTTTTCATGAGGGCTGATGGGTGAAACCTCTGACCATTTGGCTCACAAACAAACACAAATAACAAACTCTTGACAAAGAACTGATTTAGCGTGGTACAAAGTTAGTTTCTTGCTTTTCTTTGTAAATTTAGTCGTCCATTGCAGGGGCGGATCCAGGGGTGGTGAAGGGGGTGGCTAGCAACCCCCCATTTAGAATTGCAAAAATATTTATGTAAAGCTGAGTGAAAATACAGCTAGTGAGCACGTTTTCTTGGATTGATAAAGTTTCGCATTATTTGTTTATTCTATATTTGATACCCGAGAAGGAGGATGGCCTCATCACTGTTTTAACATTCTTAATCATCGTGAACTGTATAACATTTGAGAAAAAAGACAAAAAACCCAGCGAACTTTGTTCAGATACACCTTAATATTACGAAAAACAAGGGTGCCGAATACTTAGGCTAACAATGTTGGTCCCAGGACCGGGAGTTTGATATCGACGATATCGTGAAGTTTCATCTTAAATCGCACTTCAACACTCAAATTAAAACAAATTAACACTCCAGTTTAACTTTCACCATTCAAAAAGCAATACAAATATCGTGAAATCTTTGCTAAAATCCATTTTAGCTTGGCACAAAGTCTTTAGCCTGTTAGTTTTTGGCGGTTTTGTAAAATATCTCCTCTTAAAGAGAACACCAAGAGTAATGATTCTGAGAAGTTTGGCTGTGATAATGTCAAATTAATGGTGTCAATGATATTGCGATCTAAATATGGCAGAACTAAATGTAGACTGAGTAGCCTCGTTTTCATGTTTTTCTAGTTTTTAATTCGTGGATGCTCGCAAGCGCAGAACGAGTTATTAGGGTTGGTGGGGTCGAGTTAATTTATTCATAGTTTTATGGTGTGTTTCTGTGTACATCGGGGACTCTCCGTTGGCTGTCCGAATAGTCCGAATAGTGTTCGATTTTCCGAAGATATTGACGGAGTTTTATGGTACGCGTCCAAATTTGGTCATGCTGGAGAAGATGTATTGATGGTGCCCTTCTAATGCCAGACACTTCAAACCTGGACAGACATGGTAGTGGGTCCCTATCAATTACTTAGTGGTGATGACGTCACGATGACGTAATTGGTCACGTGATTTTAAGTACATGCCCATATCTTCCTCATTTCTAATGCCAGACAGTTCAAACATGGACAGGCATGGTGTTGGGTCCCCACAAATCACTTAGTGGCGATGACGTAACGATGATGTCATCGGTCACGTCATATTAAGTACATGCCCATATCGCCCTCATTTCTAATGCCAGACAATTCAAAACTTGGATAGGCATGGTATTGGGTCCCCACAAATCACTTAGTGGCGATGACGTAACGATGACGTAATCGGTCACGTGAATTTTAATATATGCCAAAATAGCTCACTGACCTTCCACGAGTTGCCCTTAGGGGCCCTATGTTTAAATGATATCTTTGCAGCAGTTTAATTCTACACTATCAAACTTCTCCCTATTTCATACGGTAGCGTAGCTCTAAGAAATGCTGGTATTCATTTTCACGGTGGAGCCGACCACCCCCTTCATCGATCATTAGAGGTGCGAAAAGAATATCTGGTAAAACGTAACCTTTTCACCATTATTCATGAAACTTCGTATATGGAGTGGTACAATTCAGTACAACATTTTTGTTGCGATATGGAGGATTATTTTTATGACATCCGACAATCAATTACGTCAACACAACCATTTCACGAAGTTCAACGAGTCCGAGGTTTGAGAGAGCCTGTCAAGAGGAAATGTTTCTCGATATAACAAAAATGTCCCCCCCTTGCAGCCAGACTTATGGTTAAAACATGCGAAACTACCCGTTGGGACACATTTTGCTATTTTTGTTAAGCCAACTTTTGTGTAAATATTAGACTAGATAACGGGAGAAATCGTATGACTTTCGATTTCTTAATTTAAACCCATTGTGCATATATTGGCGATTGTTTAAATTATGACGTCACATTGGATGGCATCACTGAAACACGTATTGGAACATGATTTGGTATTAAAAAACGTTAGGGCAAACAAAACGTGCTACTAATTGCCAGTGTACTTGGTGATATTCCTGGAAACGTATTGGTACCATTTAGCAGGAAATACGAACATTATTTGATTTGATTCCTGAAATACGTGGGTAGCTCTTGCTTTACCTCAATCGATCACCCTTTAAAAAAATCATCGTTACGGCTGGGGCCTTCCGATATCCATGCAGAGTTCCAATTGTTGGCCCCGGTTTGGCCGTATGAAAGAGTTTATTTGTTTACTGAGAACCCAGTAACAAGTCGATAACGATGAGGATTTGTCACTTTATTTCGGCTTGATTACTAAATCCACGTAAAAACTGAAAACAACACGACAAAAGCAATATAACTAACTAGACAACAGTGAATAATACGGTACTTTAAATCATTGCTATACTGCAGAATGCACGTGCATAAATTACAATTGTGTTGTATTGTATTCGACACTCCTGTGGGACGCTTAAATCACGGCAATAGAATATTATACTAACAGAACGTGGGATGAGGAGAGAAGTAATTAATTAACGTGGTTTCATACCTCTTTCCACCGTTGTAGCGATAATCTTCAACCTCGATTTGCTAATTCTCGATTTGTGGTCCGTACCAGAAGACTACTGTTATGAACTATTTACTCAACTACATGAGGTCAAGTAACTTGATACTGTCGATAGATTGGTTAAGCGATACGTGAATCATACTGAATATCAATTATCTTACAATCATCTTAGCTAATTTGTCGTAGCGACAAACGATTTTCAGCATTGAAACCTTCCAAATAGGTCTATCAAATCTCCTACGTAAAGGAAACTAATTCAATATTTAAAAAAATCATGATCGTGACGTCATTGATTATGACGTTTCTTTTCTTTCTCACAGAATTGCCAGAAAGAAAATGTTTACAGTACTCCTATATTATATGCCATGCAAGCTTCATGAAAAATGGCGACAAGGATTTTACCCAATATTATTTACCCACCTCCAAATGATCGATTAGGAGGATGGTCGGCTCCACCGTATTTTACAAAATACGCTAAATGTGGACTGACTAACCTTCGTTCTCTTGACAAAGGCGTTCATTTTCGCATGCGATCTCGGTATACGATTACTGCAGACTCGTGTACTTATAATTGGACTTGGTTCCCCGGGTTGAAGACACCGGTCTTTATGACGTACTGAGGATATGCGGCAGTACCGTGTCCGGTTTTGAAGCAAAACTATTTCGCAATCCGTGTCGATGTTTTTTTTTTAATATTCGGCAATTGCGAGTTACATGAATACTTGGTGTAGACCTCTGGTTATAGCTGGCCACTGAGTAATAAATCGGTATTCAGATAGGCGGCGAACAATTATCATTATAACAAGGTCAAAAGCTATTAAGTTTTAACAAATATTTGAACAATCCGGGTTTTATAGGAACTTGCTTTGGTAAACCTGGTCTGGTGCTGGAGACGATTCCTACCATTTAGTTATTATACAAATCCCCACCTCCATCGGCTTTAGTCCTATCTATAACCATCCAGAAAACGAACTCTGTATCTTAGTCATTGACCCGCACAACTAATATGTGTTATGTCTGGGACAATTCGTGTTTTTATGTGATAACAAGAAATACATGCACACACGTTTCATTCAGTTAGCCCTTCTATAAGTAAAGGCTGGATTCAATAACTTCAGTTTAAAATAATTCATAAGACAATCAAAACCGTTCACTTCTGATCTAAATATAGCCATGGCTCTAAATATAGCCATGGCTCCAAATACAGTGTACCACATGACATTAAGGAGTTGGACACCTTTAGTATAAACATAGCCATCCAATGGATAACTCGTGGATACAATGTTACCGAATTATATTTTTAGCAAGAGTGCATTGCATGATGCATGTGGTAACAGAAAATATCCATAACCCCACCCCCTGGAGTTCTGTTCTAAGGGCGTTTCAAATAATGCGTAAATCCTGGAAAACAGAGATCATTATCTTTATTAATATTCGAACAAAATCCCACAATTTTTGAAAACCCAGCAAGAATAGGCCACCTATAATATTCAGAAGAACGAGAACCGCGACCGGGTTACTTGTCGTTTTTAAAATATGTTAATGGTTCAACTTGGCCATGGGTCATGCGAGATTATATAACTAGTTTTTCCAGATGAAAAACACTGAATGTTCTGATCGATTTTTAGAAGTCGTATTTGGCAATTATCTGAATGAAGAACCTCGAACAGCAAGTCATTAATGTAAACCCTTGAGTCACCAAAGTATAGTCTCTTGTTGCCGACAGATCAAATAAAATAGTTCTATGATTTACCAGAGCTCTTCATGCTCGTTTAATGGGTTCTTCATTCCCGACGGTCCCGATATACTTTGTAGATAGTTACCTGTAATCCCTTTTAATGCATCCGTTTAAAAGCATATCGAAGAAATTGATCGAATCAGGTGATGCAATTTAACCCAAGCCGGGAACTTTCCTGCTTGTTATTTGACCCTATCATATCCGGTTTCATCTTCATGGATTAGTATGGGCTCGCCGCGTAATTAACTTTCTTAAAAGGCTCCCAAATTGCGAAACATAAAACACCCAAACAACTTCATTTAGTATCGATCTTTTATTTCTGCCGGAATAGGAATGACCATTCACACAGGGCGAAGATACAAGACTTTCACAAAGATCCAAATCGAGATCTTATCGAAAAAAAACCATAGGTGACCCAACAACCCAGGGGAACCTAATTGTACCATGCAGGGGAACCTAATTGTACCATGCACCTTTTATTTAGCGTGGCGTAATCGGACTTTTACGTCGGTATCAGCATTAGACGTATGTAATCTATATAGACAGTAATGAAGGGGAAACCGGCGATGGAGACCTGGAATCGAACATTTCAGGCACGTGAATTCAAACATTGATTGATGAAACGTTAATATCGATATGCAAATATTTCATAAATCGAATACCGCTTTGTAATTATCAAGCTCATTTCCAGGCTCTCTGGCGTGCTAACACCTTAGTGAGTGAGTGAGCGAGCAAGCGAGTGAGTGACACGATTTCACGTATCCACGAATTAATAAAATGGCACTGTTGTGTTACCTGTATTACAGGTGTCGCCTTTGTAACACTTCTGACAGACACAACGATAGCCTTTAACGCCACCGAATCCTGAATGACAGGTCATGTTACGGGATGGGCACTTGGCTCCAATACAGAGATCCTAGAATATAAAGCCATGTGTGACATATCTCATAACGGTATACTGTGACGGTTTTCTTGTGACAAGTCACAAAAACCGCAAAAGCGCGTTACATGACGCTGATTTTTCGCCATGACGTCACGCGACAAGCGTCACAAAGATAACTAGTTTTATTACACATTTGGGGTTGATATCCGTGTGATAAAGCCGTGAATAAAAACCATATCAGTGAAGTGATACGATATCACTTCACTCTACTATTGCTTTTAGAAATACATTTTGTTATGCTTAATTTTGTGTTATTGTATTCACTTTAAATGTATAATAAACAAATTATTCGCATTCGCGATATGATACGAAAACCTCGTGAATAAAAACGATATCAAGCTCTTAACATGTAATAACCTCTATATACTACACTAGATATGTATGTTATCACACACTAAATTCCTGGGTGTTGAGCCAACACTTTTAAAGTGTTAAATTTACACTTTTTTGGTATAATTTACACCGAATTAGTGTAATATTACACCTATGATGTGTTAAATTTACACTTTTTTGGTGTAAAATATGATTTACACTAAATTGGTGTAAGATTACACCTATGATGGGTTAAATTTACACTTTTTTGGTGTAAAATATGATTTACACTAAATTGGTGTAAGATTACACCTCGTGATGTGTGAAATTTACACTTTTTTGGTGTAAAATATAAGTAACACCGAATTAGTGTAAGATTACACCTATGATGTGTTAAATTTACACTTTTTTTGGTGTAAAATATAATTTACACTAAATTGGTGTAAGATTACACCTATGATGTATTAAATTTACACTTTTTTGGTGTAGAATATAAGTAACACCGAATTGGTGTAAGATTACACCTCGTGATGTGTTAAATTTACACTTTTTTGGTGTAAAATATAAGTAACACCGAATTGGTGTAAGATTACATATATGAGTTTATACATTTACACCTTTTTTGTGTAAAATAAATTTACACTAAATTGGCGTAAGACTATAAGCGTGTTATTACACTTGCATAGTGTAATTCATACACCCTTTTAGTGTGAACCTGAGAATATTAGTTTTACTGCATTTTCGTGTAACGGTAACAGTAGCTCGTGTAAACATAAACACTTTGTTGAATAAATTCAGAGAAAATGTAGTCGCAATAAAATGCGTGCTCTGACGGGCTAAAGTGTTTTCTTATCAGAATATAAATCATGCACTAGTCTTTTTTTTGTAAAAGGAAGTTCAATTTGCTTTCATCCAAGTGGTGATCTGCGTCGGCGGGGAAGATACTACACTGGTATAATCAACTAAAAGTTGATTTAGCCCGGTATGTTAACCGCGAGTTAGCAGCTGACATTTCGAGCGCTAGCCCTTCATCACAGCAAAGGAGGGACCCATTCATTGATATGGTTATGATATGAGATGGAGTATATGCCGGGATTAGCTGGATCCTGGCCACACCAGGGGAAATTAAATTCCGTGTTCATCCGTCGGCACAAGAAGAAGGGAACGATTGCATTCTGGGATCGAATTGCGGGATGGCATTGAATTGTGGGATATGAGCGCCATTTTCATTTCAACGAGCACAACAACGGCGCTGTCTTCATAATATCTGTATAATTATGGCTTCAACCAAACGCGAAAGAGTCTACAAATCTCCTGGAAGATTAGGAGACTACGAAGGTAAGAGTAATCGTTCAGTTTGTGTAGTTTGTTACGAGGGAAAAGTGAATTTCCCTCCATTTGGGTTATCACACTTCGTCCAACAGACCTTTAGCTTTGTAGATCATTCAGAAATTGAGAATCAGTGGTATATTTGGCCGTATATTTATTCGGAAAACTCAACAAATCCATCCATGAACTTATCCAGTTTCTATAGGGCGACTCTTCTTGTGAAGAAATCGATCTACAGCTGTTGTAGATCAGAATTTTTAGCGAACGCTTTTACATTGGCAAACGCAAAGCACGCTTTCAAACGCAAATACCGCACGGCGCATGTTCAGAACTAGAATTATTGAAAATTTATTCGAAAATGCCCTTGTGATCAAGAAATATAAATCCTACAAAAAAGAAAAGATATAGGCTAACGGTTACAATATTTGTACGTACCACAGAGTTCAGTTTGAATAGACCAGGGTAATCAGGACAAACATAACGGGAAAATAATTTATACAGTGTACTACATTGTAGTTATAGTTACATGTAGTGTTTGTATGATATATTTTGCCCTAATTGTTTCCATAACCTGACCATGATCTAAAATGCTATGATGGGAACATACTACATGGAAATATTTGTGCGTGATTTGAGTTTACAGTGATTTGAGTTTATAGTGATTTGAGTTTATAGTGATTTGAGTTTATAGTGTTTGACTTGCACTCGATCCAGAAATAACTTAAACATTGAGTTGGGAATGCAAGCTGATTTCTTCTGTTGAGCTGTAACTTTGTTTTGTTGGTTTAGTTTTCTCTTCGTGCCAGTTTACAGTTTGTAGTTTGTAGTAATGATGGCAAGCAGTGTACTTTTAATACAAATTAGCTGCAACATTCACCAGAAAAATATTGACATATAGACTAAAGCCTGGTCCTCGCTAGCGTCATGCATAAACATAAGAACATACAATGTACGCATGCGTATTAAACATTTCTGGCTAAATTTTGTCACCACCTCTACAGAAAAAAAACAAATTGCAGACAAGTCGTCCTGGAGGTGTTTAATATGTATGCATATGTTCTTATACTTATCATTGTTGTTGCTATCATCAATACCTTATGCTTATGCACTTGTCATCGGCTTCCCCGAGTGGGAGGATCCCAGGCAAATGTGGGGACGTTGCTAATTTTGTATTGCAAAGCCCCTATATTTCCCTGCATGTGGGACACTTTTTTTTTCCAGCACAGTCCCCTGGCAGTACTAGTGGGGCAAGGCAAGTCCCCAACAGGAGTTAACCCATGCAATGAATGTGTTAAACTGACTACAATCGAAAATATTCTATTTAGAATCAATCCAGTTTGGATTTGAATTGCCTGCTTATGCTGCCCAAGTTCAATTTATTTACACTTTTTATTTTATTTTACAATAATTGCTTCTACTTAAAGCCTTTACATTTCTTTAGTACATTTGTAGCAAAGCATTTCAAGCAACAAAAGTTATTGTTGAATGGCAATTTAAGTTTTAACTTCTTTGTTTTCACATCATTTTATTCTTTTGTGGCTGCAATATACCAATAGTGAAAACTTTTGTTGATTGCATGAGCTTACATGTACAGTATCTGCCATGCTTGCACCTTATTTTTCGCAAAGTAACACATTATAAACGTGATAAATGTTTGAGTCGAACCATTCGGGAAAGCATGGATAGGAAGTTAAAACGCAGTTTGTTTATGGCGCAAAGTAATGCCAAGCTTTGCTTTTGAATTTTTGCGTGTTGACTTAAGCTTATAATCATTCAAGCACAATGAACTGAAACCTCAATTAGCTAACAAAGAAAGGAAAACAATGGCGTGTTGTACATTATATGGTTGTTGTTACTATGGACAGTATATTTCAAGAACTTACCATCCCATGACAAAACCCACAGCAGTGTGTTCCTCAACTAAAATCGCATATCGTGGGTGAAAATTTCATGATTCTGACAAAATAAATAAATTCTGTAAAACATATTCCTTAGCCTTTTTCTACCGAGGTCTTCAATTATTTATCATAGTCTAAATTTGGCTCTGCATGGTATTTTAATATTATGATTAGGGCTTTCCATTTCAAAAAGAACAGAAGTGAAATGGTTATAGGAGTAGAAATGATTGAAGGTTATCATGAAAAGATATATACTTGATATACATGAAAGTATCAATGAAAACAAATGTTGACAGGAGCTTATATGGCCATCTAATTATCTACTGTATGATGGACAGCCAAAAATGAAAGCTGAGATTATGACATAATTATTTAACAAATAATATTGCAAGTGAGTTGCACGTGCAAATATAAGCACTTTAATACAATAAACTGTTGTATTAATTCCATCCATGTCCTCCCCCCATTGACCCTCTGGCAACAACCCTGTGTACATTTATTCCACCCTATCGTGAATATCATGTGCATTTCTTGCTTTTTGCTACATGTATGTGAAAAGTCATTTCAGCAAAATCCTTTACTAAACATCTTTAATTTTGGGATGCTATATATTTCAGAAATAGAAATTTGGGCAAAGTATTTCAAAGCAGAGTCTCATACAAATACTGTTGTTCCTGCCATGTTTGTTATGATTACCCAGCATTCCCCTTTGAACTTAAAGTGGTCTTTTAGCTTACATGTATGTAGGCTCAGATACAGTGGTATTAAGTACCTCCATGCAATTGAAGGGCTGTGTGCAAAAAGGGTGTAAGTGACTTGATCAAGTTTTAAATTCCCCCTTAGAAAGCAAAATAATAATCTGAAGGATAATTTAGAACACTTACACCCTTGTTGCACACATCCCTTCAATTGCTTACAATAATGTCATCCTAATCAGGATTAAATTTTAAGTGTACATGCACAAAAGTACTAACATTTTTTTCTAAACTATTTATTACCAGATGAAAAGGTTATGCCTTGAGAAGGACAAGAAGGTAATTAATAATTTAGATTTAGTGGTTTGATGATCATACATGAAACTTACATGTATATTAATAAAATGAATGGCAATTGTTATGTGAATGGTAAATCAAACTTAATACAAAGAGGTTATTACACGAAAAGTAGTGTAATATGGCTGGGTATTTTTACGAGTCAGTTTTTTTTAGCGTGAAAGGCGATAAAAAATAAAACTGAGTAAAAATTATCAGCCGTATTACACAACTTTTTGTGTAATAAATTGTTTATTGTATGATGGCTAGCAGAAAGTGTTTATTTTTGCTTACCTTAGAGCTGTTTGAAGAAACTATCTTGAGAGCAGAAGATAAGTCTTTTTGGAAGCAAAAATAATGTTGGGGCAATGTTTTGCATGCTAAAAGCTGATTGGTTATTACTCAACAGCCTCATTTTGATTGGCTCGTGCGCTTACAAAACCGTTTAAGTGTTGAATAAACCTGTTTGTGACCTGTGTACATTTTTGTAATATTCTCGCATGCTTGCAGCAGACAGCAGTTACATTGTATGCAGCATGCATGCCTTGACTAATCTTTGTTTTGTCTAAATTTTAGCGAATATGGACCCAAAAAGAGAGGAGAGAGGATACTACAAATGTAAATGTGAGACAGAGAGCAACACAAGATGAAACAGGAACATGTCAGGAAAGAAGGATTGCACAGTTACCAAGGGTAAACCATGGCAAAGAAGGAGCAATCATCTAAAGTTACTGCAATTCCTGATGGAGAAACAGGACACAGCAGAGATTAAAAATTAATGAGTTTTGGAGCTCTGTCAAAAGAAACTAATGGACAGTACATGTGTGAAAAGGAGGGACGTCTTGACCCAAAATATCAGTGTTTGTGATATGCGTACTCCAGGATGATCCTACCCTTCAAGTAATGTAAAGGAAACAAGGCAAGTACATGTAGCAATCCTAGAATACATGTAAATATACATGTATTTATATTTTACTGCACCACTAGTTTACTTTTTCAGATTTTATTTATACTTTATGATACTGTTTTAAAAATAACTTGTTGTAATGGTCATAAACAAAGCCATACGAACAATAGAAACAGCACATTATTCGCAGTCTGAGCACAGACTCAAGTCCCTCCTTTCTTTTCCAAAGAAAACTAGCTGTCTGTTTCCTAGCCTGATTTTCAGACGGTACAAGGTCGTCCGCTCACTTCCTCCCCCTCCCCGTCTGATGGACTTCATAGACTTTCGTGTTCCTGACGTCATCGACCTTTGTTTTTACAATAAGCCAATATGAACATGCATAAGAATTGAAGCGTGAAGTGTAGAACAGTCGTGCAGTAGCGGCTTTTACTAGTTGGATCTATCAGCTTTCATGCACTGAAAATAACATTCTACAGCTTCAAACTTCTGTCGATTTCTCAGAATGGTATCCTGTTTGAGCTGCTGTGGTTCTTTGGAGAGCAGGAACTTTTTAAATGGACGTTTGCGTGCAGTATTTGCAGGACAGTGTATGAGAATGCATACAATAAATATCTGCCTCGATTCCATGCCGTAAAGTTTGTTACTCATAACTTAGAACTTTTACGCTTTTACTTTTATTTTAAAAACGTTTTGAAGCTTGATATGTATGCCAATTAGTTACACAAGACCCTAAAATTGTCCTAGTGTAGGTTTTTTAGTATCAGAGATTGTTTTAACCGGACTTTTTGTGCAAAGTTTAGATGCCATTGCCATACGTGAACTTACAGAAGTGTGTTCATAATTCTGAAAACATTATTCACCCAAGTGCCATGAAACTTTTTCCATAACATAATCAGTATGTGTGTTCACTCCTGCAGAAAAATCATACTATTTCATGAAAGATTTGGTCTTCTAAAAGCCAAAAACTTAGGAGAATGTTTGAGATCTATTAAATGCATGAAATTTATAAGCGGAGGAAGATTAGTGATTTACCAAAGCCCGTACATAGATCACAAACACATCGTTCCGATGAATGAACAATTCCAATGCTTTCTTCTGCTCTGGAATATAGCTTTGAAATCTTGCAAACTTTACAATTTCGGTCAACACACTGCTCAGTTCTTCCCCAACGATGCGAGCACATTCCTTAAATTCCAGACTTTGCCAAAAGGGTAAAGTTCGCTCTGATTGGTTGACATTATGACGTCAGGAACACAAAAGTCTATTAAGTCCATCAGACGGGGAGGGGGAGGAAGTGAGCGGACGACCTTGTACCATCTGAAAATCTGACAGGCTTTCTGTTTCCTTGTCATATTCCCCGCTAATTCTTCAAATAGTTCCTGCATGTATGTTGGTAAAGCCATTGGAAGCCCTCTAATTTTCAAATTATTAAAGTATTGTTCTCATAGGCCGTGTTCAGACTAGTAAATCTAGCTAGCTAACCACAGGAGGTAGCGGGCTTCTCTAGTCTGAACAGTTTTTCTGCTCTGGTGATTAGCTAGCTAGTGGTCGGTGGAATACTTTGAAGTTCCAAGCTACCTAGCAAGGTGG
Organism: Actinernus sp. WN-2022; assembly: GCA_030867875.1. NCBI lineage: Eukaryota > Metazoa > Cnidaria > Anthozoa > Actiniaria > Actinernidae > Actinernus > Actinernus sp. WN-2022. Next base: position 138,082,300 of record JAOWCC010001589.1, read on the forward strand.
CTTGAATAGAATCTAGCGCTTATTTTAAGGTTTTGAAATGTACACAAATGTCAAGTCAGTGTTATCATCCGATCTAGCCGACTTTATTCTAGCTCGCTACGTCCACGTTCACTACTCGCTCCAAGGTAATTTCTCTTACCACGACAACTACCGGGTGTATTGTACGTCAATTGAGCCATCATGGATAACGAGGATCGCCGAACACCAGTCAGTAGCAGTTTTTCGCACAGTTTTAATATTTTGGTTGAAATTTCAAGTGAGCACTTTGGCTGTCAATTATTTGCGATTACGAAACCAGTTAGAGACCAAATTTCTATCTTTTAGAGATAGAAACAAACCAGAAGAGGGAAAACAAAAAGTAAAACCTACTAAGTTACTAGGCTAGCTAATGTAAGTCGTGGCACATATGGAACTAAATCTCTAAAGTGCTCAGATTACGCATACCAGAATTTGGTCTGAACAGTACTAATTTATTAACTACATTTGTAGCTGCGAGGTAGGAGTTGCTGACAGATATCTCAAGACTCTAGCTAGCTGCACGATAGTAGTCTGAACATACCCATAGAGTTCATGTTCTACAGTTCAGTAGCTCACACTTGATTGGACATTTGAGAAAACACTTGCTCCAGGCCCCTCCCCTTAAAAATCCAAGATGGCAGACCATGTGTTTGTAACAGTAAAATTGATGGTTTTATGAAAGATCTTTAAGCTGTGAGAACATGTGTTTTGGAACAGTAAGAGTGACTGTAAAATGCAAGATATTTAAGCTGTGAGAGCATGTGTTGGAACAGTAAGAGTGACTGCAATATGCAAAATCTTTAAGCTGTGAGAGCATGTGTTTTGGAACAGTAAGAGTGACTGCAATATGCAAGATCTTTAAGCTGTGAGAGCATGTGTTTTGGAACTGTAAGAGTGACTGCAATATGCAAGATATTTAAGCTGTGAGAGCATGTGTTTTGGAACAGTAAGAGTGACTGCAATATGCAAGATCTTTAAGCTATGAGAGCATGTGTTGGAACAGTAAGAGTGACTGCAATATGCAAGATCTTTAAGCTGTGAGAGCATGTGTTTTGGAACAGTAAGAGTGACTGTAAAATGCAAGATCTTTAAGCCGTGAGAGCATGTGTTGGAACAGTAAGAGTGACTGCAATATGCAAGATCTTTAAGCTGTGAGAGCATGTGTTTTGGAACAGTGAGAGTGACTGCAATATGCAAGATCTTTAAGCTGTGAGAGCATGTGTTTTGGAACAGTGAGAGTGACTGCAATATGCAAGATATTTAAGCTGTGAGAGCATGTGTTTTGGAACAGTAAGAGTGACTGTAAAACGCAAGATCTTTAGCTGTGAGAGCATGTGTTGGAACAGTAAGAGTGACTGCAATATGCAAAATCTTTAAGCTGTGAGAGCATGTGTTTTGGAACAGTAAGAGTGACTGCAATATGCAAGATCTTTAAGCTGTGAGAGCATGTGTTTTGGAACTGTAAGAGTGACTGCAATATGCAAGATATTTAAGCTGTGAGAGCATGTGTTTTGGAACAGTAAGAGTGACTGCAATATGCAAGATCTTTAAGCTATGAGAGCATGTGTTGGAACAGTAAGAGTGACTGCAATATGCAAGATCTTTAAGCTGTGAGAGCATGTGTTTTGGAACAGTAAGAGTGACTGTAAAATGCAAGATCTTTAAGCCGTGAGAGCATGTGTTGGAACAGTAAGAGTGACTGCAATATGCAAGATCTTTAAGCTGTGAGAGCATGTGTTTTGGAACAGTGAGAGTGACTGCAATATGCAAGATCTTTAAGCTGTGAGAGCATGTGTTTTGGAACAGTGAGAGTGACTGCAATATGCAAGATCTTTAAGCTGTGAGAGCATGTGTTTTGGAACAGTAAGAGTGACTGTAAAACGCAAGATCTTTAGCTGTGAGAGCATGTGTTGGAACAGTAAGAGTGACTGCAATATGCAAGATCTTTAAGCTGTGAGAGCATGTGTTTTGGAACAGTAAGAGTGACTGTAAAACGCAAGATCTTTAGCTGTGAGAGCATGTGTTGGAACAGTAAGAGTGACTGCAATATGCAAGATCTTTAAGCTGTGAGAGCATGTGTTTTGGAACAGTAAGAGTGACTGCAATATGCAAGATCTTTAAGCTGTAAGAATATGCTAAGCTTTGCAAACAAAATGACATAAGTGTATTGCAAAAAACCTGATTATCTCTGGATAAAAAAATGAAAATGAGTTTACACTGCAAAAATGACAACTTTATGAGTTGCAGTTTTCCCTGAATAACATTCTGTAAACTCAACAGTGTTTTTGTAATTTAACTTTTTCTAGCCATGTACTTTCTTACTTTTGTCTTTTACAGTACGTAATCCATTTAGTAACATTACTAGTCAGTACCAGGGATCAGAATGGATTTGACAGATTATTCAAAAACTGGATTCTTAGGATTCATGATCCAAACATTTCTTTGGGAAAGCACAAGCAAAAAGAAATTCCATTTCACTTTAATCTACAGACAAATGCAATACTCCAGTTTCCTATTCGAAAATTACCGCTGAATGCAATGACTACAGACGCGTGTACTCAGGCTTAGCCTCATTCTGAAGTTAAGCATTCATAAATACCAGCGAGAAGGTGGGCTATTCACAACTCTGTGTATTGTTGTAGTTTCGCATTTTGCACCTTCTCGCTGGTATTTAAGAATGATTAACTTCAGAATGAGGCTAAGCCTGAGTACATGTATCTGTAGTCATTGCATTCAGCAGTAATTTTGGAATAGGAAACTGGTGTATTTAGGCATGGTTAAATATGCCTGCGTCGGTTGGTCTTCCTGTGGCACAGCTTGTGGGGCCTGGATTGGCATCTCTTGCAAGTCTGTTTTGGTGGGTTGTTCGTAGTTGCTTGTTGCATCGCTCGCAAGTGTTTGCTGGAATTAGTTGCTGCTTGGGGGACTGATTTAGCCTTCTTCGTGGGTAAATGGTTCCCCTCCCTCCCCTTTTTCTTTATGTCCACTTCAGTGTGACCCAGTGTACTGGGCTGGGTGGTTGTCTGTTGCCTGACAACCTAGCTCTCGAGCACTGACCCTACTTACAGCCTGGCTACTGAACCTCCAATACATAACATAACATAACATATTTTTTTATTAGCTCTTTGTACTACATAGGTACATCAGATTGTTGCTAATAAACTTTTAAAGTAGCTAAAAAATATAAAAGTAACTAATTAAAATATTAAGATCCTTGTATCGTGATAGATCTGGCATTCATGCATTCATACACGTATTTTGCAGCTATAGTTGAAACCTCCCTTGAGGGATTGATAATAGTTAAGAAAATATCGTTTTCTGACATACGGCTACTATCTAGGTTAGCAAGAGTTTTTAATTTGAATAAGAAATCATTCCTGATTGCCTCAAACGTTTTACATCTTATTAGGAAGTGTATTTCGTCTTCCATTTCTTTGTTGCAGGTTGGGCATATTCGATCTTCTGGTTTTAAATAGGGCTTAACATGTCTACCTTTCTCAATCTGTAGGCAATGATTGCTTATTCTTAATTTCGTGAATGTAATTCTGTGTTTAATGTTTTTAACAGTATTCAAATAATCTTCGAATTCATACTTTGTTTTGAATGTACGGTAGACCCGTAGTTTGTTGCCCTGGTTTGGGTTTTGCCTTTGATCATTAAATATATCGCTGAGCCAATATTGTAGTTCTATGTCTTTTAATCGTTGTTTAATGCTCTTTAGGAGTCCCCTGTACTCTAGCAAATTATTCTGAAGTATCCATATGTTACCGAAGCCAAGGCTCTGTATGGTATTTTGAATTTTAGAGCTCCAGAATGTTGGTTTATTTAGCTGTAAACTGTCAATATATATTATAAAAGTAAGTTCTGGCTCTCTGTTAATTAATATTTTTGTCCAGTATTTGATACTTCTGAATGTTGATTCATGCCTAAGGGGATACCTACCGAGCTCTGCTCTGCAAGCGTTATTGGCAGATGTTCTTGTAGTTCCTAGAAGTAGTTTACAGAATTTAGTATGTACTATTTCAATCGGATCATTTGTGTCAGATCCTTTGTTGTTGTCAATTCCCCAGACCTCGCTTCCATATAACAGGATGGGTTTGATTAAAGTGTCAAATAATTTGATCGTGAGTTTAAGGTCAGATCTGAAGAAAGTTCCCATTTCTTGTTTGAGTTTAAACAGAGCTTTTAGTGCTGACTTTTTTAGTTCTTGTTTTGCAACAGTGAAATTTCCGTATGCACTGAAAGTGAGCCCGAGATATTTATACATACGGACGTTTTCTAGTTGATCGTTATTATAATAAAAATTATAATTGTTCATTCGTTTGCCGTTATTGTTGAAAACAATGACTTTTGTTTTGTCTTTGTTGACGGTTAGTTTGTTGGAGCTACAATAGACTTCGAGACAATCTAGGAGTCTTTGTAGGTCATTCGCATTCTTGGATATTAAAACTAAATCATCTGCGTAAAGTATATTGCTCAGATTGACATTAGATATAAATATCGGGTCTTCCATGCCCGCACGGTCTAACGTTTGTGGTAAGTCACTTAAAAATAAGTTAAATAGGGTAGGACTGAGCATGCAGCCTTGTTTAACTCCAGCATAGCATCTGAAGGTTTCCGTAATAACGTCATCTTTTTTGACCGCCGAATAATCATTAGAGTACATCGAGTGTAATATTGAGAAGAAATTGCCATTGATACCTGCCTGTTTTAGTTTTTCAAATAATTTTTCTCTTGGTATGCTGTCGAATGCTTTTTTAAAATCGACGAAGCAGGTAAACAACATGTTGTTTTTCTTTTTTGGTTTACTTTTTACAAATTTGTCGATGAGTCCTTTCAGGACGAAGATGCTATCAACTGTGGAGTGTTTTTTTCTAAATCCGAACTGCTCTTTTTTTAGAATTCCTTTTTCTGATAGGTATCCATATAACCTCTGATTCAGAATAGATGTAAATAACTTACCGAGTGCGGATAAAAGGGTTATGCCTCTGTAATTCTCTATATTTGTCCGGTCGCCTTTTTTGTGAATAGGGATTATGAGGCCTATGCTCCATTCCTGTGGATAAATCCCTGATTTGAGAATCGTGTTAAATAGTGAAGTCAGGGGTTTTGTAAGTTCTGTTTTACCCGATATGAGGACTTCATTTGATATGTTATCGATACCCACTGCCTTCTTACATTTCAACCTTTCGATGGCCTCCTCTACCTCCTTTATCGTTATTTCATAGTCCAATACTCCTATTTGTTCCGTATGGTTATTTGGGGTGCTGGTCGTGTTCGTTGTGTTGTCTTTGTGTTGAGCATCCAATACACTTCAACACATATCAGGGTTTATCCCCCCCCCCCCCCCCCTTAAGCGGGACATTTAAACCTTAAACCAAAACAAACCCAATTATTAAATTATTTTTGTATTTTGTTTTGTTTAGAATGATGGTGACACAGATGCCAAGAAGAAAGTACCTCACCAAAACTTACGTTGACTGGATATTCTGGAGATACAATGTACCTGCTTGCTATGGGAATACAGTGTAGTTGTTTCCAGATTCAAAGAACTGCAGTGATTACTCTGATTGCAAGCTTTTATGCTTTTAATGCTGTGTACCCAAAGAGGCAGACTGGGCATAGTAAGAACATTTATATGGTCTTAGAATATCTTATTGGGGAACAAGGGAGTGTGCTACACCAATGGAGTAGAAAATATAAATACGAGCAACATACATGTATGCCAATACAGTGATGTAGTTGTCATTAGCAGTACTTGTTCTAGACATGTACATTCAAATTAATTTGCTTGTTCAAGAAACTATCAACAAGGGCTGCTAATGATCAGTGCATTACTGTGTTAGCTTATGTTGGTTGTGGTGATGTAATGAAAACCAGGCTTATTGCCAGCATATACACACGTTGTGCATGAACAGTATCCACTCTTGTGGTATTTACTGCTTTGTATAGATATGTACATGTACCTTGCAAACCAAAATATACCAATGTTTATTTAGAGTGATGTGCAGATTGTTGCATATTACTAGTTGCTGCTTGTTTCACAGGTTGAAGGTAGTAACAGCATGAGGACGTGTAAGAATATTATTGACTATATATCAACCTAAAATAATGGTTGATTCACCCATTCATAAATTGGTTACAATAACAGCTCAAAACCACTTGTCGCCCTGACAATTATTTATCAAAGTACATTGGTCGTATCAAATAACTTTCTTATTGGTTGCAACAGCCTATACATGTAGATATTGGTCAAAACAAACAATAATGGGAAATGTGTATTTCTACCAAAGGTTAAAACTACCATTATTAAACTGCTTCTCTCAGACTCACATTGCAATATTTTGGTCTTCACAATGTATTAGGTAATATACAAACAGTTGCTATTCAATATCAACTAGTGAACAGGTTACACCCCAAAAGCAAATCAGTCTTCACAGATATAAGCAATTTCCACCAAAGAAATGTTTACACATTATCTTGTGTAGTCTGAACACTTTTACCGGTGTATTTTTACACTCGGAGTGTAAATTTACACCAGTGCAGTGTCCCCACAGCTGCAAGCGATTTACACCATATCTGGTGTTACCTGAACACTTATACAAGTGTATGTTTACACTCGGAGTGTAAATTTACACCAGTGCAGTGTCCCCACAGCTGCAAGCGATTTACACCAAAGAAGTGTTGAGGCAACACTTACACAAGTGTATGTTTACACTCGGAGTGTAAATTTACACCAGTGCAGTGTCCACACAGCTGCAAGAGATTTACACCAAAAAAGTGTCGAGACAACACTTCTGGTCGTGTTAATTTACACTTCTCGTGGTGTCCCCACAGCTGCAAGAATTTACACCGTTTTTGGTGTTGGCTCAACACCCAGGAATTTGTTGTGCAGTATTACGTGACAAGCCTGACATAGACAATATTAGTTATACTGTACATGTACTTGGTATCTATGTTATCAGTATTATGCGACAAGCGTGACATAGACAATATTAGTTATACTGTACTTGGTATCTATGACATCAGTATTATGTAACAAGCGTGACATAGACAACATTTGTTTTCACCATATATTATTGATTACAGACCATAAGGGGAATACTTGTACTGTAAAAGAAGAAGAAAAATTAGGGAGAAGGAGTGGCGGAGAGGCCCAGTGAAACCACAGGGCTTATCTATAAAGAGTCTTCTCGTAGTCGTTTTTCTTTCAATCTTAATTTAACAATTGTATGGCCTTAATTTAAATAATCATAAATGTGATCATTTACGTGAGTTAATAACTTTGCAAGTAATGATAGACATTAACTGGATTGCATTTGGCATTGGTTAGTGATCAAATATTCAGAAAACTCTTTTTAAAAGAACTTGTTGTCGTTAGTGATGAGATACTGGTAGGAAGAGAGTTCATGTTTTTGGTCCTTGAAATAGGATTGTATACTGTTTGATATTAGTGCTATAAGGGTGGATTCTGTATTGTGATGCATTTCTGGTATTGTAACTTTGATACTGGTTATTAGTTGTGAATAGATTAAGAAATGATGAGGGCAGCAAATGGTTATGATAAGAGAACATAAATATAGCAATGTTATGAGAGGCAATACTGAAAACTCTTTTTAAAAGAACTTGTTGTCGTTAGTGACGAGATACTGGTAGGAAGAGAGTTCATATTTTTGGTCCTTGAAATAGGATTGTATACTGTTTGATATTAGTGCTATAAGGGTGGATTCTGTATTGTGATGCATTTCTGGTATTGTAACTTTGATACTGGTTATTAGTTGTGAATAGATTAAGAAATGTGAGGGTAGCAAACGGTTATGATAAGAGAACATAAATTTAGCAATGTTATGAGAGGCAATACTGAAGATGTCAAGAATATTTAGTTGAGCAAAAAGCGGAAGAATGTGCGAGGTAATCAGTGTTAGTTATTATATGAACAATATGCTTTTGCAGGAGGTATAATGATGACCAAACTATGTTACAATAAATAATGATAAGATTAGGGACAGTTTAGAATTGTGGGATAAAAAATACCTAGACCTATAAGTTATACCAATAGATTTGGATATTTTTGTTGATATTTGACTGATGTGACGTTTGTATGAAAGATGTTCATTGATGTATACGCCCAAACATTTAGTATCATGTTCTAGAGTTGCCGGATTATCGAAAAAAAGAGTTGAATTGGGTTGAATCCTATTTTATTTTGGTCTAAATAAGATGTAATTAGTTTTATGTTGACAGTATATACGTAAGTTTATTAGCTTTCATCCAGTCACTTAATTTAGTAAGCTTATTAATTTTATTGTTTATTGTACTTAATAATTGGTTATACTGTACTAGGTATCAAGTATGTTATCAGTGTTATGCGACAGAAAATATTAGTTATACTGTACTAGGTATCTTTTTTATCCGTATTACGTGACAAGCATGACATAGACAATATTACTTATACTATACTAGGTATCTTCAATCGTTGCCAACAGGTTTTGGGACACTTGTCACCTGGTCACAACTTGTATTATATCTCTAACGATTAATACAATGTACCCTAATCTCTATATTCTCGACAATTTATCAAAAACTAAACGTACCCCCCTCTCCCCAATCAATGTTGTGATGATAAATCATGACTTTGACAAAGCAAAAACCAACATTGAAGGGGAGGGGGCTAACCCCAGGGGAATTGACAAATTTGGTTGTTACCTGGGTCGGGAATTTGACATAGCCGCCATCTTGAAAAGAAATAGAGAGATCGTGGAGACAAGTTACTATTCGGATCTGAAGGGACTGGAAACAAGTCGCGACTCAATGCCACGCAAAAGAAAGTGCCTGTCCCTACTAAATATCATGCTGGAAGCCAGACATTAATTTAATCTCAATGTAATAACCAGTCACAATGGTGAATGTAGTCAAATAAGGTAGGAAAATTTGATCTGGAGGTAGGTCCCGGGGGATGGGAAATTGACACTGACATCCCCCAAAAAGTCAAGTCAAGTTCCCCTGGGGTTGCCTCCACCCTGGGGCTTAACATTGATAGGTGCATAATTCTTTGGCACACGTTATTTACATTAAGTGATATCTCGCTATCTAAGAAGCCTTGGCCTAATCTCAATCAAATGGAATAACACCCCGGGGTGTTATCAGTATTACGTGACAAGCCTGACATAGACAATATTAGTTATACTGTACATGTACTTGGTATCTATGTTATCAGTATTATGCGACAAGCGTGACATAGACAATATTAGTTATACTGTACTTGGTATCTATGACATCAGTATTATGTAACAAGCGTGACATAGACAACATTTGTTTTCACCATATATTATTGATTACAGACCATAAGGGGAATACTTGTACTGTAAAAGAAGAAGAAAAATTAGGGAGAAGGAGTGGCGGAGAGGCCCAGTGAAACCACAGGGCTTATCTATAAAGAGTCTTCTCGTAGTCGTTTTTCTTTCAATCTTAATTTAACAATTGTATGGCCTTAATTTAAATAATCATAAATGTGATCATTTACGTGAGTTAATAACTTTGCAAGTAATGATAGACATTAACTGGATTGCATTTGGCATTGGTTAGTGATCAAATATTCAGAAAAGTCAAGTCAAGTTCCCCTGGGGTTGCCTCCACCCTGGGGCTTAACATTGATAGGTGCATAATTCTTTGGCACACGTTATTTACATTAAGTGATATCTCGCTATCTAAGAAGCCTTGGCCTAATCTCAATCAAATGGAATAACACCCCGGGGGGGGGGGGGGGGGGGTACTGACATGAAAAATTGGTATGTATGTGAGGCCAAGAGGCTCAAACCCTGACCCTGTTTGACCCAATCCGAGCTCCAAAACCCTGATTGCCCCCTTTTTGAAAAAAAAACCTGATTGCCCCTTCTTTAAATTGTTTTCAAAACACGGTCGGATATATATCCTGGCCGGTATACCGCGTACCGGGATTTCATGCAAAATACGGAACATTTCAAGTCGGGACGTGGCATTGGGTAAACAAATCAGCAGATGAAGTACATAGATAAAATTAGCGGCGTCACGATGTATGGGAACCTCAGTGCTTGCATGTGGGCAGGCGATCAAAATGCGGCAACAGAAGGTCTTTTTTTTGACATAGTAGCTAAAAAAAATTAACTGCCTAACAAATACTGAACCCCGACCCTGACTGCACCCAAATTATACTCAAATCCTGACCCTGATCTGCCCAAATCAGGTCAAAACCATGACCCTACCTGCCCAAACTGAGCTCAAAACCCTGACCCACCCGGGCGGCACATACATAATACGTCACAAACAGGAGTACCCCCCCCCCCCGGGAATAACACAATACCTCGATTGCACGGTAAACGCACTCATTGCAATCCACAAGAGCACTTGGATGCACTTCGTCGTTAGAAGAACTCAGCTCGCATTTCAGTGAATCACGTTTGAAGTTGCACGACGTGCACTCAGGTTCGAGGTAGCACTGAATCTCGCAGACGCCTGGGTCGTTAACAGTGAGGGTCTTGATGACGTGACCAGTGAATTCCTTGTTTGGGACTGGAGACTTCCAATTCACTGTGCGACACAAGTCTTAAATGATAATAAATTAATGGTATGACGTCACTGACACTGGGAAATAATATGAATGATGAAATGATAAAATAAAATTTTAAAAATCCCTTTTTCCCCTTTAATGTGGCTGACTTCCCACCAACAATGCTATTTGATAAAACTCATGTTTCCCATGAAATTTCGATTCCCATCATGATAATAAAAACATGAGTAGTTTTCGCTATGCTGGTCTTGATATATTCAATTAAACTGTATAAACAACATAGCGTAAATATCATAGTCATTTTAATCCAAGTAAGAATTTCATTTGAGCAGTAATACCAAATAGCCTATTCTTCCTTTTTGCGAAGCAACTCGTGACAAAGTAAAATTATGCGGCGTCTCACGCTTTGCAATAAGTCGAGGCATATTTATATCTGTATGGGCTGAGGTAATAAACACTAATGAATGTTCATCAAATGCTGATACGGGGATGGGCTCTCCTTAACGGATTATTCTCTCAAATTCTCACATTCGAGAATGCCGGAGAAGAATCTAATTTCACAGTAGCACAACTGCCCACTTTAGAAACGAGTTGGGGGGAGTAGGGCAAGTTTGGTTACGCAAAGGTGCTTGGGATCGTTACTGGGGACACCCTAATTGCAGAATACAAAGAAACACAGCAAATATCGAAATAGAGGTAATCTGCTAACTCTGTTGCCATCCAATTCAGATCATGTGATGTAAACACACATTACTCTGGAGAATTGACTCTTTGAAAATTAATTTTATTCAGAGGCATGACTGCATTATGATTAGAATGAAAAAAGAATAATTCCCCAGAGTAGCATCTGTTTACATCACATGACCTGAATTGGGTGGCAACAGCATTAGCCGATTACTTCTATTAATACTACACATCAGACGTGTGAGTTTACATGTAATAATGATATGTTATATATAATAATGTAGAATAGAACTATGTAAATAATAACTTGATAAATAAATGTATTGTAATGTAAAATATAATAATAATTGCCACAAATATTCTGCTAATAATTGTTGTTATATTAATTGAAAAAGACATATGTTAAAAAACGATCTTTTAAATCTTTCAGTCCTGACTTTGGGAAGAATAAACCGGTGCCCGCGCTCTCGAAGGATTCTCCCTCTCTTAGGTGGCAGGAGCTCATACAGGGCATGCTTAGGATCATTAAAGATTCTTTTCCACATCTTAGTGTCAAATATAGCCAAACCGAAACACCTATCAATACGTTCAAGTTATTTGCTCTGATAGGCAGAGCCCCATACTTCAATACCATATAAACATAAGGACATTATAAGAGAGTCAAATAGTTTGGTCAGTTGGTCCACAGAGTACCCATAATATTTACAAACTCTAAGAATGTACAGTCGGCTGTTAGCTTTACATAGTAGGTTATCTATATGGAGGTCCCAGTTACAGGGGTTGTCTTGAAATGTTACTCCAAGTAATTTCAACCAACTTTTCCTTTCAATCCCTGTTACGGGTGCCGGAAGAAGTTTGGGAGACTTTCCTCGTACGACCATCTCCCAGGTCTTATAGAGATTAAGAGTCGTACGATTATTGGACGACCAGTTCTCAATGTTATTAACTTCTGCAGCAGAGGAGTCGTGGTTCTTTGTATCTGGCACCGTAAGGTATGACTGCATTATGATTAGAATAAAAAAGGAACAAGTCCCCAGCCGTAGCATCTGTTTACGTCAAATGATCTGAATTGGGTGGCAACAGAGTTAGCCGTTCCCTCTAACTGTTCCCAGTAACGATCCCAAGCACCTTTGCGAAACCGAACTCGCCCCATTCCCCTACTCGTTCCTAAAGTGGACAATACTGAGGCCCACTGCATAAATGGCGTTCAATTTGAATAACCATTGTTTAGGAATCTTTAGTAACATTCGTGTGAAAACGGCTTTGTGTGACAACGTGAACATGAGGCTAAAATGGACATGCAATAAGGGAATCGACTAACTCTGTTGCTACCCAGTTCAGATCATGTCACGTAAACAGATGCTACCCTGGGGAATTGTTCTTTTTTCATTATAATCATAATAAAGAGATTATCTCCTTCTCCCAAATGCATGTATTCTCTCCTTCTCTCAAATGCATGTATCCTCTCCTTCTCTCAAATGCATGTATCCTCTCCTTCTCTCAAATGCATGTATTCTCTCCTCTCAAATGTATGTATCCTCTCCTTCTCTCAAATGCATGTATTCTCTCCTTCTCTCAAATGCATGTATTCTCTCCTTCTCTCAATGCATGTATTCGTAAACGTGACCTTAGTGTTTTATTAGACAACGGATGTAATGGTTGTTCCTCTGCAATACTGGAATTAATTTATCGATTCATAATGTATTTCATGTTATAATTGATTAACTATTGAATGACATTTTTAAGGTACAATATTTGATATATTTTATATATCTTAGCATAGGTGTCCCCTATTAGTAGAGGGTTTTCCCTCGGCTATTGAAATTTTGACACGGAAATAAATTATTATTATTATTATTATATATTATAAAACATAAAAGATGGTTCTCCTTGTTCTATAACAAAATAATGCACTTTCGAGGTCTTGAAAAGCTGCTAAATGCACTCGCGTTTCGCTCGTGTATCCGCAGTTTTTCAAGACCTCGAGCGTGCATTATTTTGTTATAAAACAAGGAGAACATCTTTTATTTAATCAATAGACCACACATTTCAATGTGTTTACTGGCGAAATAAAGCACGCGGGATATTGGGAGAACACAAGAAATGCATGAAAATCGCAAGCCGAAGGCGCGTTCAAGCATTTCAAGTGTTCTCCCAATATCCCGCGTGTTTTATTTCGCCAGTAAACACATTGAAATGTGTGGTCTATTGCTTTTATGATATAACTACGACACAACGCAGGCAGGCGTGCCGATTTCTGTGTTTACCGTCACAATATATCAGATTTTGAGTCTATAAGCCAATCAGAGCGCTCGTACTATCTGGGTTATATTATAATTGTTAAATGTGTTACAAAAAATCTCAGCAACGATCGCCCAAAAATTTCCCTCTGAAAATTAAAGTGCGAATCTTTATACATACATACATACATACATACATACATACATACATACATACATACATACATAGTTTATTCAAGGTACAAGACAAAAGTATTCACAAATACGGATACGGATTCAAAATCAACAATGATCTATGAACTAATTAATTACGTAGAACTGATACTGAAAAAAGAAAAGAAACACCCTTAAAGTGCATATGAGCCCTAGCCAGTTATCTTTGATATCATTTGTACATGAAGTGGATAGTCCAACGGTAGAATATTTCTTGATTTGGGTGTTGCGTCTTCGAGATATAAAGGTTTATATTTCCAATATGCTAATGATGTGATGTCATCACCGACATTTGCTGAATATCTTTGTGCTTGTGAATTAAGCTATTTTCTAATTTAGAATTTTTGGGGGGTAAAATCACTTTGATAAGCTTCAAGAGGTTAACCCTATGAACGATTCCCTAACCGAAAATTAAATCACTGACAAAAAACAAGCATGGTACGTAAAACAATAATACAAGGCTAAATAGAGAATATATATAATATATCCTATAGTTAAAATATTAAGTGCTGACAAAGGCTAAAGTGTCTGTTAAGTATTCAAAAAAGATTTAAGTCTTGCCCTAAAAAGTTTGTAACTTCCTGCTTCAACTATTGTGCCAGGTAAGTTATTCCACTCGCTGATAGTTCTAACAAAAAAATGAGTATTTGTAACAGTTGCATTTTGCAGATTTAACGCGTTGCTTATAGCTGTGGTTTGCTCAAGTGCCGGTTGGTGCCCGTTCAAAAAAGTCTGCAAAAAATCTAGTTTGTTGATATAAAAGACTGTCTTGTAGCATTCAATTATAGAGAAATATAGATGATGTATATATTATGATGCCAATTCGGCGGTCACAATAGGTCACAATACCCGAGAGCCACCTGGAACGCAAAGAAAGTGATAGTTATTTTGACCGCGCGAAAATGGAAACGGGAGACTGGTACGAGAGAGGGGAAGAAGGGCCTGCAGCCATTCCTTACAGGAAATATTGATTGGTCAATTAGCTGTCATCGCGTCGGTGTTACGAAATGTTGCTCGTTCGATCCTATACTTCCGTTGCACTGTACGGCACAAGTCTTAAAAAAAATAAAAAATAAGTAACGATATGACGTCACGGATAGAAACGTTACATTTTGTGCTCTGTTTCTTTCAAAAATTGAAACAAAATTGGGCCGAATACTGAAATCGTGTACAATCATCATTTACTAACCAATATTATTTTGCATAATTTAGAATATTTTACTTCAGTTGCGAGATCATTCATATGACGCAGAGGTATAGATTCCTTTTCAATAGTTCAGTGTTAAATTGGGCCTTATAAGACTGTTCCTTAGAACCCCGAAAATAACTAAGCTAAAGCCTGGACGGGCGTACCTCAGGACGCACTCACAGGAGCTTTCATATGTTATGTCATACCTTCGTGAGCGAACGTTTGGACTATTTTCATGGAATGCCATAATGAATTCAACAAAACTGAAAAGAAACGGTTCCTTCTTTAATTGGTTTTAAAAAAATCGTATTTGTCACCCAGGAAACTGAATTTGTTAATAATGAAACTTAATGTTGTTATATATATATAATGTTTATCAACTAAGAAGAATTGTGAAGGGAGTCAAACCGTTTTATCGTTCTGTGAGAATACCGAAAAACAACCGTCTTTTATATTGTTATTGTAGGTCATGTACACAAAAAGTTCATTTCTTTCCTTTAGAGCAGAAGTGCTTTAAAGTCCGGTTTCCACGAAAGCATTTTGGCCACGTCACTCTTAAATTCGGGTACGGTACAATTTTAGGCACCTTGTTTTTGTCGTGTAAATGGATGTTCCGTGTACGCATTCCTGAAACTCTAGGGTTCTGAGACCTTGTGAAAAGGTCGTCTCCGCCCGCCTGTTTGGAGTGGCCGGCCTAAGATTCTTCATTTTACTGAATGTTGCTATTTTCCAGCAACCGGCTATTTACTAGCCTGCTATAGCAGACGTAGTTTTTCACCCTCATAAATTCGAAGAAATAAATACTCTTTTCGATTTTTTTTAGAATGAAAAACTACGTCTGCTGTAGCAGGCTAGCTGTTTACTGAAACTGTATGTTCGCCATGGAATTTCGTTTCCTATCACTGCTATGCAAGTCGAAAAGCTGCATCACTGCACGTGCATTAAGATAGCAACCACATTTTAGAACTTGATATGTAAGATATAATTAATCGATAAAGCTGAACATTCGCATGATGATGAGTGATTCTGGTACTCTTAGGACAAATGCAGCGGGTAAATGTTTAAATAAAATAAAAAAACATTCCCATACCTTCTTCGTCGGCGAAAGTTAACTTGAAACCAGAAGCTATTTGAGCAAGGATGAGGAAAAATTGAAGGACAAACATTGTTGAACAGCTGAAATAACAGGATGGTAAACGTCCTATAAAGTTAACAGCTAGTCATACTTCTTCTGTCTTTAATTATTTATATAGAAATGGTAACTCAACTTCATGTGGCGTAAACCCCCGGGGGGGGGGGGGAGTGGTACTCGTATGTTATATGGGTAGGTATGGGCGGTCACGAGGTTGAGAACCGGAGCCGGCCAGTTTACGAGAAAAGATAGCTGCGAACTCGGATTTACGAATTATCTCCCTGTCTGATTATTCTGAGTCGTCTATAACCCGGAATTCGACATATCTTTTTACGAAAAGTACGGACCCGGAAATCGGAATTAACTTCGAACCCCGATCCAGTACCGGACGTCATCGACTGTATGACGTGTTTGTTTATGCCGTATGTGCTACAAGACGTAGACGCTGAAGTCTTATTGCTGCCAGCTGGCTTTAAAAAGTATTTCCTCACGTGCAGACTATCTCTGAAAAGCAATTCTAGGAAAGGAGACATACTGACTGATAACAATATCTGACTCATATTTCACCTGTTCTTCAGCGTCTCCACTGGCTACCCGTAGATATTACTTCTTACATATAAAGCTCTAAATAATCTGGCTTCTACCTACATTCGTAATATTAAGGCGCTATATAAACTGAATGTAGAATTATTATTATATTACTTAAAGGCGAACGGACTGAGGTTTTCTGCAGAGAATTAAGGATCCATGCAACAGAAAAGCTGTGGGCAACCGTGTTAAGACACCAAAATATACCGTTCATTAATTAATTATCTCATGCAAATCTATTAGCGATTGTCTTTAAAATACTTCCAATAGTGTCTACTCAATGTTGTCAACGTTGTCAAGCGTGGGTCGTTTTCGCTAAGGACTGGTCATTAATTTTTGATGACCTCTTCTCCCAATTCCCCCTCTAGCTCACTATCGCTCCACTCATCCACCTCTAACTTGCTGCATGAAAATTGGTGAACCTCCACCCCTTTGCAACATCCCTCTCCCCTCTAATTAATGACTGGACCCCAATCTGGTATTGATCTACTCAGTACTAGTAGTATAGGTAATCAAATGGGGGCGAGTGAAATTAGGGATAAATTTCACGCGTGCTTGTCAAAACTGATCGAAGTAGATTTTGACAAACACAAGTGAAATTTATCCCTAATTTCACGAGTCCCTATTTGATTACCATTAATATTATGGAATGCAAATTACGATCCAGAAAAACATTATTTTAAGCGCGCGTAGGCGGCGTTTGAAATTTCACATGTAAAATTACAAATTACGCGTGAAATTTCAAGTTGAAATTAGGGTTAAAAGGAAAAAGTTTAAAACGGATAGAATATATGCTATTATAGTGCTACGAATTAAATTAAATAACGTTTCCTTGACACATGGCCTAGTCTTTTGGCGTTATAACGATTTGAACTTATGTAAAGATCTACTGACCTAGTTAATATGACACAATTAGAAATTTCTTTGTTCAATAGATACATCATCTAACTTGCAAGTTTGTCCATATTTAAATATACGCCTCGATACAATTATGCATGTCTAGTTATCAAACTATCGTTTCTACATTCCCTCTTCATATAAATAGCCATTTAATGTCTCTTACAGGCACTTCCAGAAGTTCCCAGACTTTGGGTTCCAGCGGGTAAATCAGTGCCCTGATTGTTCCTACCCTAACGATGTTTCATTTTCTTTTTGCCAACAATGTGGAAAACCCTTCTTCTCTGCCTACTGAAAGATAAGTCTGGACATCCGTGCCATTAACCAGAGGCTTGACTCACTCAATGCAGTAAAGCAGAACAAGGCTTATCATAAACAGAAATCAAGCCTCCTAAGAGAATTTGAGCGTTTCCTACACTCCCTACCCTTAGCAAAGACCCTCATGTCTGCATGTTAAATTCCTCGTATGGAAAGATCACAAAGGAGGGAGAACGAGAGTGCACAACCCCATATGCAAACACTTTGGAATGTCGAGTAACGTTGTTTGTTCATGCCCCAGCAGATTAGCCGCTGGCACAGTAGATAACTTGATCGGCAAACTCAGGTCGATATTTGTAGAGGCGGGGAGAGGAGATTGGAACGATTTGCTTAGCATGGGGAATCCAGCAGCTCACCATTCAGTTAAACAGTACCTCTCCCAAGTACGCGAAGAACAAGCGAAGGCCCGTGTATGCCCCAAACAAGCTATTCCAATGTTCTTCGATAAAATGTCCAAGCTTTGCCTACTCCTCAGGAACTTAGTTTTGTCTAGACTTTTATGCAGGAGATCGAGGCACCGACTTAGGAAGGATATTCACCAAGGAAATCATGATGCTTCCAGAGGGAGAGGGGTTTTTGTTCCGTCACACTTTCGGAAAAAACGCTCAGAGGAGGAGGAAAAACTAACGCATTCAAGATTAAAAAATGCCAGATTTGCAATGTTTGCCCTGTAGCCACCTAAACCTTTACATTAAGTTATGCGACCTTATGGCAGTTAACCTTCGGGACGGCTGTTTTGGTACTTAACAGCAAAAACGAAGTCTCTCAAGACCCATTCATTGGCAGTGCTGTGGCAAATAGATTATCACTCCACTTACGCGCGGCGGGTATTTATGAGGGCGAAACAATGCACAGCTTCAGAAGTGGTTAATCAATCATGTTGGTACTACTTGGCGTATCTCCAGAAGACGTGGCCACATATGTTAGCTGGCAATCTCTAATAACAGCAAGGTATTACACGCAAACTAGCAAGATCATGAAGTCAGGGGTCGTGGCTTCTACACAAGCATGCAGCACAGCATCAATTGCAGGGGAAATTCCTGCTGCCGTAGCAGTCACCCAAGCCTTCAGGGCTAACAATGAAATAAAAAGCTTACCACTTGCCTTTCCTTAGGGTATAACAGTTTATTTATATTTATTTCGGTTATTATGTTTTGTTTTGGTTTGTCTTTACTTTTCTGAGTTTTGGGAATAGTGAGAGATTGCCGGCTTTATCGTTTAGTTTTTAGCTCCTCTCAGTATTTTCATTGGTGAAAATGCCTCGAAATTCATCCGTGCGTATATTACGTAACTGTTTACGCAAGCGGCTATTTGGTAGGTACGTGTTACATCATCACGTGGAACTTGCGCTTATTTAACGGCGTACTTTCCCAGATCCGTGGCAGTTTGAAAAAGATACGCAAACCGGTAAGTTTGGCGTAATTTTCGACCCACCCTCCTCCCCTTCGGCGACGCATTCTTACTAATTTTTGTGTAGCTTAAAGTTTGCATAATTTCACGGTAATATATTAATCACCTTGTCGGCTTTGTTCCAGAATCGGTAATGCATTTTACACTTACACCTACTTATTTAAGCAAAATAAGCAAAATATAATCACCCATAAATTAGTAAGAATTCAGTTCGCGGGCATGCGGACTCAGCCGCTCACCGCCTCGGTCATATCCTTTCTCCCATAACTTTAACACGCGAGGAGAATGAGAGGCATTGTCCTACCAATGAAAATGGTGTACTATGAACGATTCCCCAACAAAAATTAAATCACTGACAAAAAACAAACATGGTACGTAAAACAACAAGAGCCCATCTGGGCTTTCACTCGGGCCACATGAGATTGAAGATGAAATACACTTTCATTTGAAATCCTCTTAGTAATAACCGAAGGGAAGAATTATTAGCTGAATTTAGCAGTCTTTAGGAATGGCCGGTAGCGCGGTGACATTCATTCTCTGCTCCCCTAGTATATATATGTAATTGAATATTTTTGTTTTTCTCGTGTATGTAAATTAAAGAAGTTGACCTCTACTTATTCATGTAACACACGCTTACAATTTGGTCTGCTGTTCTGCAGGTTCAAAGTCCTATTAAATAGATGAGTGTCTCAAATGTATGTTTATATTTGTCCCATATTATAAGTTGTATCCTGTCCACCTATGATGGAGCTATCACTATATTTCTCTACTGTTCTTTCTACCCTGCGGCTCTTTATCTCAGCTCGCTGATCGCGTCCATATTGGTATTGTTGGATTAAAGATCATTAACTGAAATGCCTGTTGGTTATGTACTGTTTAAAACACGAACAGCAGTGTTTTATCAAGTTTAAAAATTCGAGGCCCGAGAATTTTTAGACTTGATAAAACACGTGCTGTGAGTGTTTTAAACGGATTGAAAAACGCTTTAAGAATGCAATGAAAGAAAGACGCACATCTCAAGGGAATGGTTACTTAATGAACCATTGAACCTTTGTATTCACAACGCCATGCAAAATATTCGAGTAATCACCGCCTGCAATTACGAACATCTCAAGGGAATGACATAAAGAAATTATCATACTATGTTGTTTGAAGCGGCGTTTCGCAATGCAAGAAGAACCTGCACTTGAAAGATTTGGTGTCGTGGTTTACCTCGATAAAGTTCAAGACTTGGAAAGCGATGTGACTGACATGACGGCAGACTCTAAATTTTTGGCTCCGGCACAACATATGTAAGTTTAATGCACGTTTTTATTATTTTACGGCTTTGAGTTTGGTTTCATAATTGGACTGAACTAAACAGTGGCTCGGTAAACAAGTAATGGTAGTTGGATAACTTCATTTTAAAAATATTATCTGTGTATCTCGGTAGTCTGCTGATATTAGTAAATTTAGTGCAAAATTTATTATCTAGGTACCTTATGTTCCGTGTACGTTTTTCTATCTTTGGGTCAGTTATCAGTGAATTCTTAATTAGGATGAAACTTTATATAAAATTTCATGTTCATTAGTATTCTTTAAATAAAACGTTCATCCTAATTAGCAATTCAATGAGAAAGCTGAAACATCAATAGAAATTCCATTGTCTCAACATTAACCCCGTTTCCCCCTGGGACAGAATTCAAATCCCTCCGCGATGATTTTATCAGGTATAAAGGAGCATGCACGTGACTGATTTGCTTCATCTGATTGGACAAAATGTCATTAATTATTCATGAGTTTTTGAACTCTATTTAAAAGCTTTTACCCTCCTTCCCAAAACTGCAGTCTGCTCATTATATTACAGAACTATAAAGGGAACTGTTGGAAGCCTTTCTCGAATTTCTCGAACCAAAACCTCGGCCGTGAGAGGATTCTTGTTTACCTTGAGAGTTGAATATTGCTTCGTAAATAGACTTGGTAAAAAAGTACACTAACTATCACAAAAAATCGACAAAGAAATGCAGATATAAACACGCAATGATTTCAACCTCACCGTACCTTTATGACCTAGCAAGACACTGTTCAGTTTCACTTTCCCTCTTAGCAACAGTGTCGCTCGCCAGCACAGAATAATTTATGATGACCCAAGCAATATTCAGCTCTCAAGGTAAACAAACAAGAAACCTCTCACGGCCGAGGTTTTGGTTCGAGAAATAAAAGGCTTCCAACAATTCCTTTATAGTTCTTTGATATAATGAGCAGACTGAGGTTTTGGGAATGAGTGTAAAGCTTTTAATTAGAGATCCAACAGGCATTTCAGTTAATAATCTTCAATCGAAGAAATACCAATATGGTCTCGTAATAGCTCATCATGTTTAGCAAGAACAGCAGATAAAGTTACACAGAGGCACACAAATTGACATAGCTCCATCACAGGATGGACAGGATACAACTTATAACATGGTACAAATATAAACATACATTTGAGACAATCATCTATTAGTACTCGGAACCTGCAGTATAACAGAACAGAAGACTAAATTGTAAACGTGTGTTACATGAATAAGTAGTGTTTAAATTAAAAGGTCAACTGCGAGAAAAACAAAAATATTAAATTACATTTATCCTAATAAAGGCTAAAGTGTCTGTAAAGTATTCAAAAAAGATTTAAGTCTTGCCCTAAACAGTTTATAACTTCCTGCTTCAACTATTGTGCCAGGTAAGTTATTCCACTCGCTGATAGTTCTAACAAAAAATGAGTATTTGTAAGAGTTTCATTTTGCAGATTTAACGCGTAGCTTATAGCTGTGCTTTGCTCTAGTGCGCTTTGGTGCCAGTTCAAAAAAGTCTGCAAAAAATCTAGTTTGTTGATATAAGACTGTCTTATAGCATTCAATTAAAGAGAGATATAGATGATGTATATATTATGATGCCAATTCGGCGGTCACAATAGGTCACAATAGGTCACAATAGGTCACAATAGGTCACAATAGGTCACAATAGGTCACAATAGGTCACAATAGGTCACAATAGGTCACAATACCCGAGAGCCACCTGAAACGCAAAGAAAGTGATACAATGATTTTGGCCGCGCGAAAATGGAGACTGGCACGAGAGAGGGGAAGAAGGGCCTGCAGTCATCCCTTACGGGAAATACTGATTGGTCAATTAGCTGTCATCGCGTCGGTGTCACGAAATGTTGCTCGTTCGATCCTATACTTCCGTTGCACTGTACTGCACAAGTCTTAAAAAATAATAATAAAGTAACGATATGACTGTCCCGGTAGAAACGGCGTTACATTTTGTGCTCTGTTTCTTCCAAAAATTGAAAAAACAATTGTCCCGAATACTGTGAAATCGTGTACAATCATCATTTACTAACCAATATTATTTTGCATAATTTAGAATATTTTACTTCAGTTGCGAGATCATTCATATGACGCAGAGGTATAGAATCCTTTTCAATAGTTCAGTGTTAACTTGGGCCTTATAAGACTGTTCCTTAGAACCCCGAAAATAACTAAGCTAAAGCTTGGACGGGCGTACCTCAGGACGCACTCACAGGAGCTTTCATATGTTATGTCATACCTTCGTGAGCGAACGTTTGGACTATTTTCATGGAATGCCATAATGAATTCAACAAAACTGAAAAGAAACGGGTCCTTCTTTAATTGGTTTAAAAAAAATCGTATTTGTCACCCAGGAAACTGAATTTGTTAATAATGAAACTTAATGTTGTTATATATATAATGTAGCTGTTTATCAACTAAGAAGAATTGTGAAGGGAGTCAAACCGTTTTATCGTTCTGTGAGAATACCGAAAAACAACCGTCTTTTATATTGTTATTGTAGGTCATGTACACAAAAAGTTCATTTCTTTTCTTTAGAGCAGAAGTGCTCTAAAGTCCGGTTTCCACGCAAGCATTTGGGCCACGGCACTCTTAAATTCGGGTACGGTTGCCAACAATTTTAGGCACGGCACCCTTAAATTTCGGGTACGGTACAATTTTAGGCACGGCACCCTTAAATTTCGGGTACGCTTGCCAACAATTGTAGGCACGGCACCCTTGTTTTTGTCGTGTAAATGGATGTTCCGTGTACGCATTCCTGAAACTCTAGGGTTCTGAGACCTTGTGAAAAGGTCGTCTCGGCCCGCCTGTTTTGGAGTGGCCTAAGATTCTTCATTTTACTGAATGTTGCTATTTTCCAGCAACCGGCTATTTACTAGCCTGCTATAGCAGACGTAGTTTTTCACCCTCATGAATTCGAAGAAATAAATACTATTCGATATTTTTTAGAATGAAAAACTACGTCTGCTGTAGCAGGCTAGCTGTTTACTGAAACTGTATGTTCGCCATGGAATTTCGTTTCCTATCACTGCTATGCAAGTCGAAAAGCTGCATCATTGCATATGCATTAGGATAGCAACCACATTTTAGAACTTGATATGTAAGACATAATTAATCGATAAAGCTGAACATTCGCATGATGATGAGTGATTCTGGTAATCTTAGGACAAATGCAGCGAATAAATGTTTAAATAAAAAAAAAACATTCCCATACCTTCTTCGTAGGCGAAAGTTAACTTGAAACCAGAAGCTATTTGAGCAAGGATGAGGAAAAATTGAAGGACAAACATTGTTGAAGAGCTGAAATAACAGGATGGTAAACGTCCTTATAAAGTTAACAGCTAGTCATACTTCTTCTGTCTTTAATTATTTATATAGAAATGGTAACTCAACTTCATGTGCCGTAAACCCCCGGGGGGGAGGGGTACTCGTATGATATATGGGTAGGTGTGGGCGGTCACGAGGTTGAGAACCGGAGCCGGCCAGTTTACGAGAAAAAATAGCTGCGAACTCGGATTTACGAATTATCTCCCTGTCTGATTATTCTGAGTCGTCTTTTACCCGGAATTCGACATATCTTTTTACGAAAAATTCGGACCCGGAAATCGGAATTAACTTCGAACCCCGATCCAGTACCGGACGTCATCGACTGTATGACGTGTTTGTTTATGCCGTACGTGCTACAAGACGTAGAGGAAATGGCTGAAGTCTTATTGCTGCCAGCTGCTTTAAAAAGTATTTCCTCACGTGCAGACTATCTCTGAAAAGGAGACACTACTGACTGACAGCAATATCTGACTCATATTTCACCTGTTCTTCAGCGTCTCCACTGGCTACCCGTAGAAAAACGAATAACTTATAAGATATTACTTCTTACATTTTAAGCTCTAAATAATCTGGCTCCTACCTACATTCGTAATATGGTAGAGTACTATACTCTACCATCGTAATCATAGGTCTGCCAATAAGTTCCTTCTGAAGGTTCCTACAGTCAATTTAAAGAGCTATGGAGAAAGGGCTTTTTCTGTTATTGCGCCAAAACTGTGGAATTTGTTGCCACTTACTATTAAGTTATGCCCCTCGGTGGAAGTCTTCAAAGCTAAGTTAAAAGCATATCTATTTAAGGAAAGTTTTTATTAGTTTAGTTATTGCTTAGATCGTAAGATTTTATAGTTCTTGTAAATTAACTTGCCTGTTTTCCAGCTATGTAAAGCGCCTTTGGACGTTTAGGATTAAGGCTCTATATAAACTGAATGTAGAATTATTATTATATTACTTAAAGGCGAAACGGACTGAGGTTTTCTGCAGAGAATTAAGGATCCAACAGAAAAGCTGTGGGCAACCGTGTTAAGACACCAAAATATACCGTTACGTTCATTAATTAATTATCTCATGCAAATCTATTAGCGATTGTCTTTAAAATACTTCCAATAGTGTCTACTCAATGTTGTCAACGTTGTCAAGCGTGGGTCGTTTTCGCTAAGGGCTGGTCATTAATTTTTGATGACCTGTTCTCCCAATTCCCCCTCTAGCTCACTATCGCTTCACTCATCCACCTCTAACTTGCTGCATGAAAATTGGTGAACCTCCACCCCTTTGCAACATCCCTCTCCCCTCTAATTAATGACTGGACCCCAATCTGGTATTGATCTACTCAGTACTAGTAGTATAGGTAATCAAATGGGGGCGAGTGAAATTAGGGATAAATTTCACGCGTGCTTGTCAAAATCGAAGTAGATTTTGACAAACACAAGTGAAATTTATCCCTAATTTCACGAGTCCCTATTTGATTACCATTAATATTATGGAAGGGAAATTACGATCCAGAAAAACATTATTTTAAGCGCGCGTAGGCGGCGTTTGAAATTTCACATGTGAAATTACAAATTACGCGTGAAATGTCAAGTTGAAATTAGGGATTAAAAGGAAAAAGTTTAAAACGGATAGAATATATGCTATTATAGTGCTACGAATTAAATATAATGATTGATAATAGGATTTATATGCCAGTTGCAGCATATGTAGTAAAACCAATTAAGGCGACCAAACAGAAGACCAAAACACATACCACGTTGCGACCCTGTATTTATAACTGCATGGGTTGATGGAATAAACATGAGATATTCATCAAAAAATTATAAAGGGTAGGGATAGGATATGGAAAGGGTTCTTACTTTCTCAAATTCTCGTAAGTTCTTCAATTCAAAATGCCTTGTAAAATTAGCAATGGGAAAACAGACTTCACGGGAACACAACGAGTTAATTTAGTTATAACGCTTCTCACATTGGGTGGGTTTTAACAAAACATTGACACATCTATATTTCCATTTTTAGTACCTGCACTTTAACACGCCAGTTTTTACCAACATTAAATTTCATAAACGTAAAAATTAAACTATTTCTCGCAAAAAGTTTGGAAAATCTTCACGTGTTCCCCTATACTGACACAATACAAATTTCAAAATTTTATGTTCATTGAAGATTTGTTTATATTCTTCTAAGGTGCTCTAGCAATAATACTTGCTTCTTTGTTATTTATTGGTTTATACTGAGTTACTCCCTTGTTTATTAAACGCTACTTATTTATAACTAAGTCCATCCCAATAAAATGATTCGTTTACCATCGCCCTCTGGTTCGTGATAGTCGGCGGTCGGTTAAAAAAAAAGACACTTAGGGGGTCTCGGAACGTCGGCTTGAAGACTCGCGTAACGAATGTTCATGTATTCCTCGACTACTTTTTCCTCTACTAAAGTTGTGGATTGACAATTTGCAAGAAACTAAAACGTAAAGTGCTCGGAAAAGAGGTGTAGTTTAAAAAACATATATTCTTCAATCTTTTCTTTTACTTTTTCCAAAAAATCGGCCTTAAACCTGCATATTTTGTGCTTTTCCAAAAAAAGAAATGGGCCGTTCGGTCCGGCGATGATAAATTAAACGAAACATTTCATTGGGATGGCCTAAATAGTGCTGTTATCTTATATGGCATTAATAAATATTCCATGTTATATGTTTAAGTTTGTTCGCGCTACGCTTTTCAGAAGCATGCACAATACAACTACAATAACTCGATATCATGCAGTGTCTACTTATTCACCTAGGTTACAAAGCTGATCATGCACGGAAGCTTTCCTTTAACTCTACTTTTTATTAGTGTTTAGTTAAAACTGTTCCCAACAGAAATGAAATATTTGGAAAATTATAAATCGATTGATAGGAGCGTCTGACTTGAAAAGCAAAAGACTCAAGACCCAGGAATCTAGCTGTTGTTGTTGACACACACTTCTTTCCAATTGGATAGTTATTACTGTTGGACTGACTGCTCCATGGTTATCCAGGACTAAGAGACACCTAAAAGAACAGCTTAAGATATTTCACTTGTAGCATTTTAGAACACGATATTTTCTTGCCTTAGAATCCCAGTCCTAAAGGACATAAATGGAAATAAAAATTACCATCTGTTTCTATACGTGTGTTGTTACAACACAGCTCCAGGATCATTTACGCGGGCAGTTCAGAATCTACATTTCAAGTTCTTCTTTTCAAAACAACGCAGCTTGAAGATCGTTAAAACACATAATTTAAGATCGAGTATGAGTTTTGTATGAGCAGCAACACCAAGTAAGGTCATTTTATTCATCTTTTAATTACGCAAGACACTGAACTCCTTAAACATTTAAACGTGTAAAGACATGTGTTTTCCACTTTGCTGCAAGGAAGTCAAAAATAAATAAATATAAAATCGAGATAACGCCAAATTTCTTTCGGAAAACCTTAGTCCGATACATGTCTTATGATTACACTGCCATTTACTTCGGCTTGCTCCTCAATACCTGAATCAAAAAGAAAGATAGTTTTGGCGTAACTTGAAAAGTAGATGCGCGAATCCATCGAGTCAACTAACGACGGGATTTCAACGGCCGTTTCAAAATCCACACGTCAGATGAGGGACAGATGTATGTTGACGTTTGAACCAATTTTACCGTGTCCTCTCTTTTTACGATCCATGCCCACAGGCAGCCCAAGCTCACGATTTGTGGCTCGTACAAATCCTACGGTAGATTACGTGATCGCTCGCGCAAGTAGCGCTCGCTAGTCACCGTTTTCCTGTGGTTTTCCCCGGAAGACCGCTCTAGCTCTCTTAATTTCAGGCGAAATGGCTTCAAATTTTCTCCAGAGATAAAGTGACAACACAAAGAACAAGTGAGCGAAGTTTCAAGATCGATTATATTTTATTTCTTTATTACGCAAAATACTATACTTTCACCACTCATAGTGAGCTTGGGATACCTGTGTTGGCATCATCACGCACTGAAATAATGCAGGCGGTGGGCGCACTATGACCGCTATGCATGATGGATATGATTTTACTGTTCATTTGAATCGAGTAGCGGTCGAGTGAAGATCTGCTGTGTGCTCTTGCTTATCTTACCCTTTGTCCGCCATGTTTTTCTCGGGAAGTTGTGAAAATTTGGTACTATAATGCACCGCGGTCGTAGCGCGCACACCGCCTGCAAATAACGTAAGTATACCTTTAAGTATAGCGCGAGCGGGCGAGACACGGCGCGGGGCACGGGTAGCGAGAGAGCGGGCGGAGCACGTGAAGAGATCCGCTATTAGTTTCAAACCAACTGAGGGATGGGAGCATGGGTTTTACGTTTAGCCGCGCTCACTCGTGAAATATTTCCGCCGTAGGGAAAGGGACGTAATATTGGACAGACAGGAATTTAGCAGTCACAATTCTTGTCTCTGTGCCTTTAGGCCGGTTAAACAAATATTGTGCTGCATGTAATCATCCCAGGGGGAGGGGACGCTATAATTATACAAATCGTACTTAAGTAGAAAAACGGTTGCAACTGAACTGAACCGTGAAAATCGTTAAATGTAAATTGCTCAATATTTAACAAGCCGCATTGCCGTGCGTCTGTCCTTCTCATAGATGATATGGGAACAATAAAGTACTCCACGAGACTCAGTCGAGCGGCGTAACTATTGTTCTCGTCTCAGCAGATAGTAGTTGGCGAGTAGCGCATCCTCGAGTCAACTATCAAAGTCGATAGAGTGGAGATTCACACGTTTTTAATACCATGACGTAGTGAAAACGTTCCCAGGAGTCTTTACGCGACTTTACACGCTGCGTTAGTTGTAAAACCCCTAACCCACAAAGACGCAGATTTTCAGTGGACCAAAGCGCATGAAGAAGCTCTGACAAATCTAAGAACCTCATTATCAATGCACCTGTATTGCACTACTTTGATCCACAGCTGCCTGTAACCTTACAGGTGGATGCATCAAGGGTTGGTGTTGGCGGGGCTCTCCTTCATAAAAATTAGCCTGTGGCATTTTTCTCTAACATCCACAGAGCAAAGGTATGCGGTAATCGAAAAGGAATGTCTTGCTATCTGTTTGAGCTTTGATAAGTGAGACAGCTTGTTGTATGGAAAGTCGGATATTACAGTATTAACAGATCACCAACCGCTTGAAAGCATTTTCAAGAAGCCTCTTAACAAAGCACCAAGGCGACTACAGGCCATGCGTATGAGACTCCAGCGCTGGTCCTTTGCGGTACGTTAATACACAGTTCCATTGTTTTGAACAGGTCCTTATTTCTGATGGTCCTTATTTCTGATAAGGACCCAAGGAGAAGTCATTAAAATTGCAATAACAACAAGTTTGTATAATTAAAAAGAAAGATACACAGAATCTGATTGCATTCACTGATTCACAATCTACATTTACATTACTGACTTCAAAGCTCTCTGGCTTCAGAATTAGCTACACGTTTTAAACTTTTAAACTCTACAAGCAGTTAAATCATTCAAAATGTGTGCAATATTTCACCAATTGCACCGAAAATATAATCTCTACTTATTAATAGTAACATGACAATTTTCACCAATAATATTTAAAACAATAGACCCTGAATTATCTGCGATCTTACTTTTTACACCGAATTTCCACCGCCTAGACTGTCCACATCAATATGTATGTCTACATCAATATGTATGTCCACATCAATGTGTATGTCCACATAGCCTTGTCCCTGGTATTGCATGGGGTGGTACACTCTTCAGCAAACTGCACTATTAAACCCTTTTCTTCACGAAGGGTAAAACGCTCAATTTGGTGGTACTGACTATTCACTGAAATAAAAGGAACAGCACTTTAATCCAACATTATTGAACTTACTCAAAACTAAACAAGGGAATAGTCATGTTAAGTAGCAGTTACCTTTTTTTTAACTTCAACCTCGCCATCTTCCCTCTCATTAGTAAGACTGCTCGCAGGTTCAAAATCCTTCCTATTAAAATATTCCAACATGTCAACAGACTGCGAGATAATTTCATCTAATCCGTCGTCAATGTCGACACCTTCCATTTGTCGTCCTTCAAACTTATCCACAGCTTGAGAAAGCATTTAGTCTTCCCAACCGTCATCTTATACTTCTAACAAATTCATCTTGCTTTCAAACGGGAGAGCGCTGACTGTTTTCTTTTTATTGACCGTTCTTTACAATGTAAATGTCTGCATACAAGTGAGGAATTTTAGTGCGTTTTTCTCTCCTTTTGGTATGCACGGTTTATACCTCATACATGCAACATTAGCATGGCAAAATATTCCCATGACAAAGCTAACAAACCTTGTTTGTTCTAAAACGATGGAACTGTGTATTAAGTGATAATTTTGTAGGTTTGAATTTATTTTTGATCAAAGTAACTGGTTTAATTTCGAAGAATATCGTATATGGGGAAAATTCTCAAATTTGCGATTGAAAAATCTTTTGTTTTCTCCATTTCCGATTGGCTGGATGGTGGCTTCTCTGAGATTTCACAGAAAAAAGAGCCGATAGCTCTGTAGACATCTCTTAAAGCACGTAAGACATATTCAAGCAAAATCGTATGTGAGGGAGGCTTATTGCCGCAGAACAATGGATTCCACTACAGTTCTTAGCTAGATCATTACTTAAATTGGATAATGGTTCGCTCCTCGGTCTTCTTAGAAATAATGACCATGCGAGAAGACCTCGGAGCTCATCCATTATCCAATACATACAGGAAGGGAACACAGCAAGTCATAGCTGTAACACTCTCAAGGGCTCCACTACCACAACTTTCAACAGCCAATGTATCAGGTGAACAGATCTTCAGAGTAGAACTAGAAACAATGTCATTGGACAATGCAGGAATATCTGAATCCACACTAAGGGATCTACAAGAGCAAACGGCTTTGGACCACTCCTACAAAAGTTGTCACTCCTTATCATAACTGGCTGGCCTACCTCTAAGGAGGGCGGCGATCCCTTAGTACGACCTTACTACAGGTACAGGGATAAACTGTCCGTGGCCAGTGGTCAGTGCTTGACAGAACACATAAAACACATTTTGGAGCAGAATCATCCATTCGCAGAGACAAGGTGAGCCTCTTCTGGCCCGGCATGTCTACGGACATTAAAAACAAGTGTTGGTCATGTTCAGTTTGCGCTCAATATTCCAGCCATGCAGGCATCGAGAGAACCCATGCTTAGCCACGACATTCCAGACACACATGGTCATTAGTCAGCCAAGATATCCTCATGTGGGAAGGAAAGTGGCATCTGGTTACTACATCATGTCACTACAGTGATTGGGTAGAAATTGATGTGTTGCCCCGGCAACACACTTACTACAACAGTAGTAGAGACCACTAAAGCACACTTCGCAAGGTTCGGCATACCCGATAGATTAGTTACTGACAATGGCCCGCAATATATCAGCTCCGAATACAGGAACTTTGTTTCAGAATATGGCTTTGAGCATATCATATCCTCTCCCTATTGGAGTCAGAGCAACGGGAAAGCAGAAGCTGCGGTAATAATCAAAAGGATATTCATGCGGCGTTCCTAGATTACAGAAATACTCCCCAGCAAGGACAAGAGCTTTCTACAGCACGACGACTACTCTCAAGGCGCACAAGAGGTATCCTACCCATGACACCACCTCTATTGCAGCCTGAATTGGCTCGTCCAGATGTTTTTAAGGCTGAGCTAGGTGCACGCCGGGCAAGCGCCAAATAATATTATGACAAGGGACTATCTGGGATGCCACACCCTGTAATAGAGCCTGGTCAGTAGGTTTATGCAAAGCCTAATCCGCAGTACAAACACTCCGCCTGGCCTTATGGAGTGGTTGAGAAGGTAACCTTGCCAAGGTCTTACAGTGGTCTCTACCACTCAAGGAAATCTACGCAAAAATCGAGCGCAGATCAGATTGGCTGCAGCGCCGCCTACTCAGGCAAATACTTATTTATCAAGGCAAGCCAGTTATAGGGCAGAAAGTTTAGAGGTACCAGATAGTGCATGCTCTCCTGAGCCGAAGTCCATGCCAACCCAAGTCCATGTCAACATGAGTACACCCAGAACCACTCATGAGAAGATGTTAGATTTACCACAAGACGATTGGCCTTTAAATCAAATCACCAGTCAAACAGAACCCAAGCCAACCAAACCAGTAATGACACGGTCTGGGAGAATCGCGAGGCCACCAAATCGCCTAAGCCTGTAATACAGAGAGACGGCCGGTGGGGAGATACATGTAGGAAGAGACAGAGACCCCGTTGCTAAGATATATTTAATATCTAGTAGTTGCTCTTTCCAGCCATTGTTTGTGATTTAATTTTGTTGAAAAGGGGGATGTTACACATGTCCCAGCATGCCCTGTTAGTTATCATGTCCCATCATGCTTTGTTAGTAATGATGTACCAGCATGCATGGAGGGTGGGAGGTAATAAAATATGGCGTCCATATTGGAAAGGTCGACTAGTGTCGTCGTTGTTTAACATTTGTTAATAATGCGCACGTGGCCGAGAGGGGACTAGTAACTCCTTTCTATAAGAAAAGGAATATTATTCAAAAAACGCGAGTGGATCTCTCTGGCGCAGTTGGTAAAGCTCTGGTCTTCCAAGCGAAGGGTTGCAGGTTCGAATCCCGCTATCGGTGAATGAAAAAGTGAAATAAAAGTAAGTAGTAATGATGCGTCATTAATGAGTGAAATATAAGGGAAGGGAAAAGGGTTAGGGAGGGGGAACGGCGAGTAGAGGGGGAGGGGAGAGTGGTCGATATTTTTTGCAGGGGAGGGTTGGGCGGAGTTTTTCCTTTTTTAAATTTCCCCTCCTCCAAAAAAATAAACCACTTCTTTTTATGAATCCCAAAATATTGAAAAAATAACCTAGGTTGAAAAAAATTGACCTGAAAATATTTTGGACCTGGAACATATATAAACAGTCTCCAGGGAAAATATTGAAAATCCTTTCAATCAAGCATTGAAGGAGGCAAATTTAACTGTTTGTATCAATTAACAGCCACCAATAGAGCGATACTCGACACATGCGCAGTACCATGACATAGCCCCTTTAACCATTAAAGGTTAGGGTGGTGTGTGGGGGAGGGGTAGGGGTTTCCCAGAACCGTATGACTGTTAGGGAAGTGTACGAGATCGATACACTTTCCTGTTATCCATTTTAAAATTCACACACAAGCAGTCAAACTCGTGTATTTACAAAGAACTGTCATATCCAAATATTCTCAAGTTATCTTTTATGGTCTAGTTATTATCAATCTGACTGAATTATACATATTCACGTTAAAATCACATAATTGTGATTTACTGCGAGGTATCCCCCCCCCCCCCCCCTCAAAGCTAAAACTGCTCCGTTTCATACAAATTCTCTCCACATCTTCTGAAATCCCTTTCAGTATTTATGTGGATATTTCCTCGATTATATGCTGCATGCAAATCTAACGCTCTCATTCCCATCCGTGTGGAGAATACCAGTTGATCTGAAAGCCAAACTACTTATGAACATGCGGCAAAAATAACGGCAGACCAAGCTCGAATTTGCAACTATTGAATGTTTATTTTGGGGTACTTTTTGCGGTTGGCGAGACCTTTTGTTCCCAGATCTTCTCTTAACACAACCTCGTTTAGCGCGTTAGAGCCGTGATCAGAGCTTGGGCTGCGTGTGCGCCGCCTTTGTATGTCGGACGCTTAGTCTGCGTATTTACATGGTGGTACCACTTAAGACGAACCGTCCGACACACACAGCTTACTTTCCAGTTCAGTTGTTGGTTAAGATTTGCGATGAATGCCCACAGGGCATTTTTATCTTTATATCAATCTTGGAGAGCATTTATTTGGAAGTTTCCAAACTGGCGGATTTTCTGCAGTGCATTTGAGACCCAATATTTAAAGTTGAACGGTAAAATATTTATTGATTTGAGTTTTGCGTCTACGAGTTATAAAGGTTTATATTTGAATATGCTAATGCGAGACATCAAACGGAATTTACTGTTATTTCATTCTCCTTGTGAATAAAACCTACTTCTGATTTAGATAAACGTTTTGGTAAAATCACTGATATATGAGCTTCAAATATAACAGATGTTTATAAAGTATAATTGAAATTTTGTATAATAAATTACTGCTTGACGTCACGTCATTAGCATATTCGAAATATAAACCGTTATAACTCATAGACCCATTCGAAAAATGGCGTCCAATTTAATTAACTATTGTTTAGGACTGACTAGCCTCGCTTACAAGTTCAAAAGCTTTTGTGTGGACTGACTAGCCTCGTGTTCACGTTACCAGGACAATAGCTTTTTAAATTGGACGCCATTTTTCGAATGGGTCTATAGACACAACACTCAAATCAAGAAATGTTTTACTATTCAACTATTGACTTGATGAAGATCGATTTTAATGATACAAAAAATTGTGCTTAACAGTAGTTAGACGACGGCAATAATTTTGACTTCGTATAAAAGATAGGCCCGCCACGGAGTTTATTTACCGGAGTCCAAGAACGTATTCTAATGATTTTTCTAAAATCTGGATGTGAAAAGCGATAAAAGGCGAATAAAGGAACGGATACACAACTTTCATAACTGTGATTTCCCGCGTTTCGGTAGTTTATCCACATCTATAGAAAACATGAACATTGCCATGTGAAAGAGCATGTCGACATTAGTGAACTTGTGAAAGCTTAAAAAACAATGAAGTTACAGCCATTTGAAATTAGCCTCGCATTCATGTTCTTTCTACATTAGAAATGCTCATAGATCAACAGCAATTTTTCACATTGCTCTAAAACTCAAAACAATTACTACTTTAAATGTGATCTTTCATATGGTAGCATTGGTTTCCCTCTACAGATTTATCTTCCAAATTATGCAAATTTGGAGGCGGCCGTCTCAGTCGTTGCCGTCCTAAGTACGTAAGGTCCCTAAAGAATCCAAGAGGAAACTGTGTTGATTTTTCTAGAAATTCCCATGGCAACCACTCGAGTTTTAAAATTCGATCGACGCCACACAACCCTTGTGATCCGGAAATTGTTTGGATTCTCCCAAAGAAACACCCTATAAATTTTAGGTCGCAATTCATGCAACTAAGCTAATACACCACCTCTACATTTAAAATAATTATTATTTCTTATACCAACCGTAAAATCTTGATATTAAGCTCTCTCGGTTGTAGTCGATATTTATATTTCATGTTGGAATATGTTGTGTGAAAGGTACCATAGCGGAGAGTCTGAATTGCAGGTTTGAATTATTAATTGAATTTGAAAAGATGTAAGCTGGATAAGATGACAACTGAACGGTTCTAGTGCTCAGTGAATTGCTCGTACTTTCTCAGGAGTTGTATGTCAATAAATTCATCAACGTGAAACCTAAGTACAACAATAATTCAATGCGTTCCGGCAGTGTTTTTGAATTCTGTACTACTCTTACAAGAACAGTTCTTGAAAAATGTTTCTCTTACCACCAAACTTGCAGTTTATACCATCCGGTGTCAAAGAGCATTAAAGTAGTTTTCTGTCAACGTATTTCAGAACGTATTTATTCCTCCTCAAACCCCCTACGAAGTTGAATAATCCCAGGGCTTATTAGCGGGATTTTAAAGTATACTATATTTTGAGGAGCAGAAACTGGCTGCCCTCTGACATCGCGGCCATGTTGGATAGAAACAATAGGTTCTGCAAGGGCCACGTACATGTCCAAGGACAGCCTTCAGAACGAGTTTAGACTAGCAAAAACAGGTTTTTATCCTCCTGGCACTCATCATAGTCACCATGTGAGAAACGTCAATGGATGCGAATTGTTATAGTTCAGAGCCGACCCGTTGAATTTACGACTCCTACTTCACTACGCGACCGATTTAGCTTGTACATTTGTTCTCCCAATTCAGGTCACCTGAGTATTTTTTGTTTTGTTTTCCTGTATCCCAGAGGAAATGCATCAATTTGTAGAGCTCGAAAACAAAGTACTGAATGCTCTGGAGAGCAGTTACATGATCCGAATTGGGACAACAAATGTACAAGCTAAATCGGTCTATTCCCAGATTGAAGTGATAGATTAATATCTCGTTTTACAAAAATGTTGGCCGGATTCCAATACAAAAGCTTTTATGAAAACCTATGAAAACCACAGCGAGCCCGGTGATAACCTGCGTGACGACCCTCTGAGCATACGAGCAACTGCGAGCCGATGCGGAGATATGCGGTGGATCTACCTAAAGTAATCAAGTGCAGAAACCAATAACAGTTTCTCTATAAATAGTTCCGAGTCCAGCATAGCGATATGCGCTGCCCGTCCTATGAATGAATTCGCCGAGCTGGGCAGGGCGTGGAAGGCGCTGTAGCGAATGAGATTCGTGTTCTTTTTATTCTTTAGTGGTACCAGTAGATTAGTGACCATCTCGCGGTATACGGTTCCTAAAGAAAAAGGGAGAAATGCTTTGTTACAGGGGCTGTGTTACGATGAGAAGCCTTTATATTTGCTGTCCCCCCAGTTATTTTCAGCGATTTTCATATGAACTGACGAACCTCGCGTACACATGTGGGATGGTTAAAATCAAAGCAAATATGCAAACATGACTAACAAACTGTGTGTCCACGTAGTCTTCAAGGAAAATATTGCAAATCGTTAAAATCAAGCATTGAGGGAGGAGACTAACTATTTGTAGCCAATTAACAGCCACCAATCTGACATTGATTTCAGACATGCGCAACACCATGTCATAGCCCCATTAACTGTTGGTTGCTAGTTAACAGCCACCAATCTGACATTGATTTCAGACATGCGCAACACCATGTCATAGCCCCATTAACTGTTGGTTGCTAGTTAACAGCCACCAATCTGACATTGATTTCAGACATGCGCAACACCATGTCATAGCCCCATTAACTGTTGGTTGCTAGTTAACAGCCACCAATCTGACATTGATTTCAGACATGCGCAACACCATGTCATAGCCCCATTAACTGTTGGTTGCTAGTTAACAGCCACCAATCTGACATTGATTTCAGACATGCGCAACACCATGTCATAGCCCCATTAACTGTTGGTTGCTAGTTAACAGCCACCAATCTGACATTGATTTCAGACATGCGCAACACCATGTCATAGCCCCATTAACTGTTGGTTGCTAGTTAACAGCCACCAATCTGACATTGATTTCAGACATGCGCAACACCATGTCATAGCCCCATTAACTGTTGGTTGCTAGTTAACAGCCACCAATCTGACATTGATTTCAGACATGCGCAACACCATGTCATAGCCCCATTAACTGTTGGTTGCTAGTTAACAGCCACCAATCTGACATTGATTTCAGACATGCGCAACACCATGTCATAGCCCCATTAACTGTTGGTTGCTAGTTAACAACCACCTATCGAACATTGATTCCAGACATGCGCAACACCATGTCATAGCCCCATTAACTGTTGGTTGCTAGTTAACAGCCACCAATCTGACATTGATTTCAGACATGCGCAACACCATGTCATAGCCCCATTAACTGTTGGTTGCTAGTTAACAGCCACCAATCTGACATTGATTCCAGACATGCGCAACACCATGTCATAGCCCCATTAACTGTTGGTTGCTAGTTAACAGCCACCAATCTGACATTGATTTCAGACATGCGCAACACCATGTCATAGCCCCATTAACTGTTGGTTGCTAGTTAACAGCCACCAATCTGACATTGATTCCAGACATGCGCAACACCATGTCATAGCCCCATTAACTGTTGGTTGCTAGTTAACAGCCACCAATCTGACATTGATTTCAGACATGCGCAACACCATGTCATAGCCCCATTAACTGTTGGTTGCTAGTTAACAGCTACCAATCTGACATTGATTTCAGACATGCGCAACACCATGTCATAGCCCCATTAACTGTTGGTTGCTAGTTAACAGCCACCAATCTGACATTGATTTCAGACATGCGCAACACCATGTCATAGCCCCATTAACTGTTGGTTGCTAGTTAACAGCCACCAATCTGACATTGATTTCAGACATGCGCAACACCATGTCATAGCCCCATTAACTGTTGGTTGCTAGTTAACAGCCACCTATCGAACATTGATTCCAGACATGCGCAACACCATGTCATAGCCCCATTAACTGTTGGTTGCTAGTTAACAACCACCTATCGAACATTGATTCCAGACATGCGCAACACCATGTCATAGCACCTTTAATGTTGCTATTTAGATTATGAATAACACTAGAAAGCATTCGGCCTTTGGCCCTCAAAGATCGGGGATGAGAGCGAGTTCAACCTCTGTCACCCAAAGTAACTGTTTATAATAGTTTTCTTTGATACAAAAATACTAATGCTAATGCTAATACTTCTCATAACGCTCATGCACATACATGTACTTTGTCCTCTTAGGGATGAGATTGTACTAATGTGAAAAACATACACTTCCTTGAGAATATTGAGCTTGACTTCATCATCACAATCACAGCAATTTGTTGCCTCAAAGTGTTTCCTCGGCAAGATTAAGTCGCGCACACAAAGGTAAAAATAAAACTGTGCGAGAGTAGTAATTGTAGACTGAGACAACTTAGAGAGATCTTACAGAACGAACACAAAAAACGTTTGTGGATGGTGTACTGTCAGATAGCTGTAAAATTAAATGTGGAATACCACAGGATCTATCCTTGGAACGCTACTTTTTATAATCTATAAATGATCTTCCATCTTGTGATCTATACTCTAAAGTGCGGATGTACGCAGAAGATACTAGTCAAACTATTGCAAATACTGATGAGAAATTCTTAGAGCAACAAATGAACCATGACCTTTGTGAAATACATACACGGTTAAAACCTAATAAACTCAGTCTAAATGTGGTCAAAACAAAATACACGATAATAGCTAGTCAACATAAAGTAAAACATTTTGAGTATCCGTTTCAAATTGAATTAGATCACAAACCCTTGAAAAGAGAAGAGACACAAATATATTATAGTTAAGATCGATCAATCTTTAACATGGAAAGTCCAAGTAGACACAATTTCTAAGAAAGCTTCAGGGGGATAGGGGCGCTGAGACGAGTCAGGCATCTTGTACCTCGTGAAACGCTAACTACAATGTATAATTCCCTTGTACTACCGTATTTCAATTACTGTAGTACAGTATGGGGAAACTGTGGAACAGGGCTATCTGGCATACTCCAAACTCTTCAAAAACGAGCTGCCAGGGTGGTCACCTTTTCCAATTATGATAGGCGGTCAGCTGAGTTGTACAACGAACTTAAATGGGATAACCGTGAAACAAGAAGATCAAAGCAACTAGCTATATTAATGTACAAAACTATGAATGGGAGCACTCCAAATTATTTGAAGGAAATCTTTAAAAGCACAACTCTTGTACATTCCTATAACTTAAGAAACTCAAGCTATAATGTATCTGTACCTAGCCTGCGAATACAGCTGTCTCGCATCAGGAACCACTATCAAAACGTGGCCCCCGAGAGAGACGGCTGCGTCTTGAGATGGAAAATTCCACACTGATGACGTTTCGCGGACAGGATCTGGTCGCGTCATTTGATTGGATAGTATACCTAATTATCATATATGAGCCAATCAAATAACGCGACCAGATCCTGGCCGCGAAACGTCATCAGTGTGGAATTTTCCGTCTCAAGACGCAGACATACATACATACATATATACATACATACATACTTTATTTATACACGTAAGAAACCATCAGTAATAGCATAACATTAAAAGTAAAATTCTAAAATCGTAAAAAGAATGCCTACTGCTTTACATGTTTGACGTGTCTTATAAGATTGTGATTACAATAGTGTATGTTTACGTAGTTTAGTTCTAAAAATATTAATTGTATCAGATAATCTGATATCCTCAGGCAATGAATTCCAAATTTCAGCCCCGTTGTAGCAAATTCGTTTTTTGCCAAAGTTAGTCCGGGGTTGTGGCATAGATATTTTGGAACTCGCACCTCTCAGATCATATTTTAGGGCCGAGTTTCGTCTTTCAAACTTTTTAGTTTGAAAGACGTCTCTCTCGGGAGCCACGTTTTGATTGTGGTTCCCGATGCGAGACGACTGTGTTCGCAGGCTAATCTGTACCAAGACCGCACACTGAAGCTGGAAAGCGCAGCTCTCATTATAGAGGGGCTGTTCTCTGGAATAGTTTATCTAATGATATAAGAAGACAGACAAACGTAATATCATTTAAATATACGCTACAATTTAGGTTAACTAAGTAATTTTGAACAAAGAATTGTACAATTTATATTACGATAACGTATTTTAGGGATTTATACTTTTTGGAATTCATATTAGAATAACACATTTTAACTAGGGACCATTTCTGTAATTTTATTACAAGTTCAGTATGCACGGCTCTCTGGAAGAGCATCTGTATGATGAGACACCGTGTTGAAATAAAGATTATGTATGTGTGTATGTAGATAAACAAGCCGGTTTTCACGGTTACCATCATATTTACCGTATTCAGAGCTATCTCTCGCAGCAGCCTTGCACATCTCGATCCTGGCCGAGTGGTAAGGCACGTAGTGATCCTGTACAGAGCTCACCAGCAGAATATTTTTAAAGTATTCCAGTCCTACAAGAACAAACAAGGTCGATAGCTAACCTCCACTGAAAAACAATGTTTGCTCTCAAATGTTGTCATGGATATCTAAATCTAATACTGTTTTCTCATGGATATCTAAATCTAATACTGTGTTTGTCATGGATATTTAAATCTAATACTGTGTTTGTTATGGATATCTAAATCTAATACTGTTTGTTATGGATATCTAAATCTAATACTGTGTTTGTCATGTATAGAGCGAATTTCAAATGAGTGTCGAAAGACCAAACGCAAATTACCCACAGCCAGCCAATCATAGGAGCAAGTAACCACAAGTAACTCATAAATGGCTTCCCTGTGAGCCAATGACAAACCAAAGCAAAACCATTTGCGTTGGGTTTTACTTTGGAATCTGATTGGTTGGTTTATTTTCTCAGCCAATAGGAGAGCTTAGTAAACGCAAAACCAAAACACTTCCAACAGTCATGTGAAAACTGCTCTATCTAAATCTAATATTGTGTTTGTTATGGATACCTAAATCAAATGCTGTGTTTGTTTCCTGTGAAATGTATACTAGGCGTCAGGTAGGGGCAGATTCTCCTGTCCATCAAAGTCATTTGAATTTCCCGGTCGCCGCCATCTTGGATCTTATGACGTCACACGGTTGTCGCTATTGTTACACAACAAAAGAGCTATTGTTTTCTGACAATAGTTACGTCATGAGATCATACCCCCATGTTTGCATTGCGAGTTAGAGCGAAATAAGGTCCCAGAGTAGGCCTAACATCATAGAAATCGTTGGTGTCATTGTTTTGATGTGAATCCTAGCACATCACAAAAAGCCTTTACATCTATCACAGAAAGCTCTAGTTATATAAACAATCTACTTGTGGCGTTGAAATCTGCACTGATATTGGTCTGTTCCAAGAAGAGAACAGTTTCCGAGAGCGAAGTTGTGAGTTTCGAGGAACAAATAACGTCCGAAAACAAATATCAGTTCATATTTCTTCGCCGCAAAGTAGGTTAGTGTCCTTCAAATATTTCCCTTTAACGGGAGAGCCCTTGCTCTCACATATTCGCTGATATTTGTCGTCCGGCGGAGAGCAATACCGGGTCACATGACCCATTCCACCAATTACGCGGGAGGAAATATTTGATGCTATCTGACAATTACAAGATGCAGCTTGTAATCGGCGAGTCAGGTGACGTAACAATGTTCTATATAATCAAATCGACATCCCACCTTGTGATTGGCTGAGGCGGTAAAGGAACGTTTGCCTTAGGTCAGTGTGATCGTGCAGCGCAAGCTGCATAAGAGCGTCGGACTTTTTCCACTTCTGCATCAGCCACAGACCTGGGAATCAAAAAAA
Organism: Actinernus sp. WN-2022; assembly: GCA_030867875.1. Taxonomy (NCBI): domain Eukaryota; kingdom Metazoa; phylum Cnidaria; class Anthozoa; order Actiniaria; family Actinernidae; genus Actinernus; species Actinernus sp. WN-2022. Next base: position 138,124,139 of record JAOWCC010001589.1, read on the forward strand.
GCAGGTAAACTCTGAATTTCAAACGGGACCTGAAACAACCATAGAGGCTGAACAAAGTCACGACCCGGCTAAACCACAGATCGAATTGGAATGTAGCATGTTAGTTTTGAGTGGAGGGAGGAAAACCAGAGTAAAACCCTCGAAGCAAGGACGAGATACCAACAAACTTAAATCACATATGGTGCCGTATCCAGGGATCGAACCAGAGAGCCCACAGAGGTGACAGACGAAGCACTTGAGCGGCTCCCAAAGACATAAGTTCGAGAGATCAGAAACAAGAGATACAAGTGTTCGAATTCTAGTCGTTTGCTTTGTAAATCCTACGTACTCGCCACCGAGTCACCTAGTGAAGGAAACATTATTTCATTCGGGCTTTGTCTTTACTTGTCTTTTAGCTTATTTCTACTCTCTTCGTGATCTTACGATTCTTTAACCAACTTTCACTCCACGATAACTAACAAGCCTTACAAAATACTCCCCGTGCACGTCAACAAATCAAATACAGCTAAACCCAACATGGTCACCTCAACATCCCACCAACATGGTCACCTCAACATCCCACCAACATGGTCGCCAATCCACCATACGGAAAGAATGACGCAATCCCAAAATCCACTACACTAAACAACTTCACGGAGAGCAGAAACTGGTGTCTAATAAAGTAACGCCTGCTAATGAAACAGCATGCAGCATCAAAGTTATACAAAAAGGCAGTTGTTGACAGCAAATCCCTCATGGCGTAAGGGATAGTGATGGTTAGTGTTTCGGTTCGAGTCTTCGTGGAGCCGATATTTCTTAATATAGTTGAGGGATGCGTACTTGTTCGCTTAAGTCTAAGTGCCGCTTTAGTTTGTACCCTACAAATTCGGGTACACAGTATAGCATCGAGAAAAAAGTGCAGCGTATTGCAGTGCATTTTCGGGATTGTGACCTTCTGGCGGATGGAATCCAGCCATGGCCATACGGAAGCTGTACATTTGACCACAATCCCTTGCGAAACTAACGCATCAAAACACGGACGTAGAAATACATATTGGAGACAGCACTTGTACTGGCTTGTTTTTAAGATTTAAAAACACTGTACCGCGATTTTATAACGAATTAAGTTTTTTTGCATGCAAAGGATTGTGGGTAAATGTACAAGCTGCCATCTTTTTCAGTACGGTGGAAGCATCACGTGACCTGACTCGTCCTCAGTGACGCTCAGACAGAACGAAGCGTGAGACGAAAAAATCTGGGGCGAGAGAGTGAACGCAAAGTTTGCTGGGAAGCAAGAAAGCGGATGAGGCGCTTGAGCCCGTTCTCGCGCTGCGATTAAAGCGGCCGAGGCCGAGTCAGTCATGACCAAGTCTCCCGCACGTGCTTAACGAAAGTTTCACTGTTCAGCACACAATCTAAAAATAGCTAAAGAGCGTAGAATCATGCATGTTAATGTTGCGTGTTTTTTACCTTCTTCGTCAACTCGTAGACACACAAAAACATAGGTACGTAAAACGTATAGGAGGCTATTTGCAGAATTGCTCGCCCCACTCCATCGCGGCCCCAGCTCTAGCCCCAGTCCTTCGCGGCTAGGGGCATACCATCCACATGATCCAAACCGACCCTCAGACAGACCCACAATACGATGACATAGAGACATATTTGCATAGCTAATAGGTCCAATTTTCCAGTGAGAAGCGTATTGAGTATTACCTGTGCTGACCAGTGGACTGGTGGGGTACAGCATTCCTAGGTGTGGTCCACTCAGTGAGAGTAAGGTATGTAACCTGTCAATGAGGGGGCGCATTTCCGGGTGGGTCAACGCTGATCGGATGATGATATTCCCTAGCGAGTGTCCTACAAAACTACGAGGCATAAATTAGATTAGAACGGTTACAAACGTGCAATCTGCCTTTTGCAGGAATACAATCAGTGATTGTATAGGCAATTAACTATGAAACCCTCGAAAAAAGTTTTTTTTGAAAACTTTGTTTGGGCTTCCTGTGGATGAGGATCTTTCAAGAGAAGGGATGGACTGGACTTCACCACAGGAATCCCGATCACACAGGAATCCCGATCCACTAAAGTTCCTCAGAGAAGCAAGGAGGCAAGTGGTTGTACTGGACAGCAAATATTTAAAGGCGGTTGTACGAGATCGGTCGTATTAGCCAAACCTCTTTCTAAATGCTAATTTTCACCTCCAATTGATTGTCGATCTTTCTAAAACAGTGTTTTGAAGATTGTTTGCCTATCCCAGGCATCACGAGCTCAATTCATTGGTTACTGAAGAGATATATCAGCACGTGACTGTTTCCTGCAAAAGGCCTATTGTACCGTGGCTCAAGGCTCTCAAGGCACTATACAGCTTATAACCATCCTGTCTCAAGATCATTCTAGTACTGAGCAATATCAAGATCAGGTTCATTATACTTTTTCGTAGCAGCACGAAACTGTATAGCGGCTGCCAAAGTCGCCTTCATAGACTGCATTCATAAGTACGTACTTCTGTTTCAATAAGTTACAGCAAGAGAGCATAAGTACGATAGGGAATCCCCAATACGCGCGCCTGTGTTCACCAATATCGACTGAGCCTGAGGTGAATAATTGTTTTAGTATATACAACACGGGAACCTGCTTTTGTGCACCTCATTTTGTTGAATTTCTAAAATTTCCGCATCGGAAACAATCGCGAAACGTAAATTTACGCCTGCCATTTTGTTTCAAAATTATCCCGAGTTTTGTAGGTGGCTATTGCTAGTGGTTGATGCCCACTTTTCTGAGCCCACCTACCCAGAATGCAGTGTGATCCAACCGGAAGTCTGGAACTCCTGATGCATGTATTTGTGATAGCCCATGGTAGAGAAAAACCGCACGCATTTTCACGAAATAATAACATTTTTTAAACTTCAATTTGTTTATTTCTATTATTTTCTACTGTCCGACTAGTTAGTTTATACTAAAACAAGAGCCCATCTGGGCTTTCACTCGGGCCACATGAGTCGTGCTTTAATTCGCCAGTGAGAACGTCAAAAAAACAGACTGGTCTATTAATCGCTTTTATGGCATGACTATGATAACGCAGGATTCGAACAACGGAATACTGGCAAATTCAAGTGTATAAATGCAATACAATGACATATTCAGACTTTGAATTTGATTGAAAATAGATCAAAACTCGGGAAAATGTCCGGCTAAAACTGTATGAATAAATGTGAAATGAAACATAAATTTCATAGCAAGAAAAACAATTGTAATTCCTATAAATGAGAAAGCTCTTCTATTAAGCCGCTTCTCATATACACAGACTGTTTCACAAAAAACATTTGCGCTTATCGACACAAGAATTCAGTTGACCTTTCAAATAATTTATTCTGAGGTACGCATACTCTAAATCAGATGTTAAATAAAGCGATAATTAGAAGGAAAAGTACATTAACAGACAAACTGAGAGGAAATTTATTCAAATCAAAAAGAGTTTACTTACAGTACTTACGTAACTGAACTTTCGTTTTGTATCTTTTGGTAGTGTTGTTGAGTCAGCACCCACCTTCGTGCACATATGCACTGAATCGGAATGAAAGTCGAAGCCTACCTCGAACTTAACTTTCAGCTAACCTGTTTCCTTTCATTCCACAATGAATAATAATCTCATAAAGTAAGCCCGTAGCTTTCAATAAATTTGCCAGTGTCTGAATGAAACAGCTAGATCTTTTCGAATTTCTCTCACGAGTCACGGCAGAAGAGAGTCTCAAGCTACAAAACCTGAATTTTGATCCTCTTCACAGTAACGTAATTTAACGTCTCAGATATTATATATATGCCCTATTTCAGCTAGCGCTGTGCATTTCAAATACTTTTTCCTCTCTCTTTGCTGGCAGTTCATGCTTCTTGTTCGTGTAGTTGCCGCATTTCAGTTGGCATACACTGAAAACATCTGCTTAACTAAGATTTGTAACAATCTTAGCGGATCATGTAAATATTCCGCTTGGCTCAATTGAGGGTTTCTGCCGTCAAAGTTCATTTTTTGTTTCAGTTTTCCCCATATTAGCCGACATGTATACTGTCTCGAGCTCTCAATCCAGTAGAAAGACTCTGGTTATTCTGTCGTAAAACATGCCTTAGCTGTACAAGACCGCCCACGATGGAATAGATTTCTGACAATGACTCATTGAAAGTGATATCTCCTTGTCTCGCCTAGTCGGAGAGCTTTGAACTTTCTTATCTGAGCGCGCCTGACGAGATCTAACCTTTGATTATAATTCGATACCCGTTGATATCCAAACGTGTTTGGATATTGTATTTCGCTTACGTTTCTAAATGTACATTGGATCTGTCCAAACAGCGCTGATCGAATGTATTACGGCTCCTGGTTGTTCATGTATTTTTATGGTCAACAAGAGCGCCAGTTGAAATATCCTGAGCCTGTTGGAAGGCTTTCGCCCTCGCGGGTCGACCATTTTGATTTACTGTATTCACTTATGTAAATACATTTAACCTGGCGATTGTTGCGTGACCAGCACAGTGCAATCTGATTGGTTGGAATTTGACCTTTAACGCATGCGCAGAAGCCGTCTGACATGAAATAAAAATAATAAAATAATAATAACGACTTGCATTTTAAGACTCGGCGCTGCCACAGGCAGCCCGAGTAACAATTAGACCTCCCGCCCTCATGGGCTACGAGTTAAATAGCCCATTCGGCTGCGCCTCATGGGCTATTGACTCGTAGGCCATTCGGGCTGCGGGTCTAATTATTAATTATTCCGAGATAGCGAGCCAATCAAATTGCATGATCTATGTAGGTTCCCGTGTTGTATATACTAAAATATATTAGTATAAACCAACTAGTGGACTATTACAAATCCTGCATTCTGATTGGCTACCCTACTATAGGTCTATTTGTGATAGCCCATGGTAGAGAAAAACCGCACGCATTTTCACGAAATAATAACATTTTTCAACTTCAATTTGTTTCTTTCTATAATTTTTTATTGTCCGACTAGTTAGTTTATACTAAAACAATTAGACCTCTCGCCCTCATGGGCTACGAGTTAAATAGCCCATTCGGCTGCGCCTCGTGGGCTATTAACTCGTAGCCCATTCGGGCTGAGGGTCTAATTGTTAATTATACATTTTACTCATCTCGATTCTGATTGGCTGAGAACACGCAACTAATTTTCAATAGCTAGCTATAGCACTAAGTGCGCATGCGTACAATATTATCTACTAGCAGATAATACTTAGCGCTCGATGATACTACCATTTGCCAGCTACCGTTAAGCGTGAACCTTTTTCCGCGTTCGTTTATGTTTGAAACCTAGACGTTTGGCGGCACAAACCTTTGCAATTTAACCGCGATTGTGACAACCTTTGACATGTCCCGCCTTCACGTTTCAGCGAGTGGGATTCAGGTTTGGAAACTTTTCAGCTACATATTCCTTCGCGCTACGCGCTAAATCATATAAATGTCGGTTCAAGTTAAAGTTTTGGACGCTCACAATTATGAGAGATGCAAGACAACAACTGTCTCTTGGCATAATCTGAGTTGCACGACGGTAGAAGACATATCAAAGGTTTTCAACATCAAGGTTGAAACTAATTAGTTTGCCGACGAATTGCAAAGGTTTGGGACGCCAGACGTCTAGTTTCAAACATAAACGAACGCGGAAAAAGGTTCACGCTTAACGGTAGCTTGCAAATGGTAGTAAGGAAATACGACAATTTTACGCTAGACAGCAGGGAAATTATTTCATTATTCACCTCCGAGCGAAACAGTGATCACCTTGCGCGAGTTTTTGTCCATTTGACATTAAATAACATAACTATACGGTGCTGGCTATTCACTTGTGTGGTATATACTGAAACAATTATTCACCTCAGTATCGGTGAATAGTGGTGGATCACCACTATTCACCGACACCGAGGTGAATAATTGTCATTTTTAGTCAAGTTGTTGAAGCAAAGTGGGCGCGCACGCGACAACTAAAAAAATGGCGCTAAAATATTTTGCCGGCCAATATTTTCGCGCCACTTTTTTACTTGGCGCGCGTGGCTTCAACTGCTTCCGGTTACTAAAAATAGTTTTTATTCGACATCATCATCGCACACAACACGCTACGAGATTCCCTCTCTTACTTGTGTTCTCTTGGTTACAGCCATTTGTATGGCTGAGATTTGTACGAGAAAAGCCCTTCTAGCCTCCCTTTCATGTTTTTTCCTGCATTTGCAATGGATGTAACTCAAAAGCTATTCTCCACGTTGCTCTCAAACTGAACACAATTACTACTTTTAATGTGATCTTTCATGTGGTAGCATTAGTTTCCCTCTACAAATTTATCTTCCAAATTATGCGTAATCCGGTCTATATTCTTCCAGTTCAACCTCGTGAGCTTGGGCATTTCTGTATTTAATAATAATAATAATCTACATTTTTATAGCGCCATTTCCTTCTAGCCCAATGGCGCTTTACAATAATATAACTTAGCATACTTAATGATATATATAACTTAATGATCCGTGTAAAAAGTACGATAAAATCCATTGTTCTGCGGCACTGAGCCTCCCTTACATGGGATTTGGCGGTGTTTTAGACTTAAGACTTTTTTTAAAGACTTTTATTAAGTTTAACAACAAATTGTTTTACAAAAATACACTAACCCGCAGGTAGCATAGCTAATCGAGGCGGGTTAAGTGGAAAGAAAAATAGCAATTATATATATAAGATAAGTAACATTCACAGATACATTGTAACTATTGACAGAAGCATTATAATAAAGATTACAGGTATGAGTTTCACAGTATTTACAGTTAAGTTGCTTCAGAGATTTTTTTTACAAGTTACTAATACAATGCAATACAGCAATCAATGACTAAAATTCAATCAATTCAAATTAATGTGTTGATCAGATTTGTTATGGCATATTTTGAAGACTACGAAAACACTGGGTGTAATTATGAATATTCTGAAATAAAATTAATAAAAAGTCTTATTTTCATTCCATTTTTATGAACAAATTCTCTTCTAACTAATAGGAACAGCCAAAAACAATAGCTACGAAAAAGGTACGATTGACAAGCTTCCGAACATACGATTTGCTTTGTACTCTATTCTCTGAACCGAGTACAAATCATTTTTAAACTAATTTTCATTATCACTATTATACACCCGAGTTACAGGATTGGGCATCTCATTTTATTGAATGAACAACAGTTGTTTTACATGCATGTATCGAGAACCTTAAATTTACAACACATTTAGAGATTCAACGATTGAGATACCGGCTTCGAGTAACTTTATTCTAAACTGTAATCACTTATATACCTTATTCAAACCCTCAGGGTATTACATAACGATAGCACCCGTACACAAATCTAACAATCAAACTAGTGTACATTCCAAATCGTTAGAAAATACATTTATAAACGACATTTGGAACCGCAATGCAAATCGTAGTTTTAATATGTTTTGAAAAATTGGAGGAAATTAGACGCCTTCCTAACCTTTAGGGCGATTTTCATGTTTCAACCAATGAGATCAAGATTTTCAAAGTACAAAATTAACACCTTGCTCTATCTGAATGCCGCTCGGTGCCGTACTTCTTACACGAATCATTACTTAAGAAAGCCGCAATAACAATAATAATTATATCAAACTAATTAATAATTAATGAAGCAAAAACAAAGGAAATCACCGACCGATAAGTGATCTTTAAATCTGATACAGATTTCGTCCTGATTTACATAAACTTTGGCTTCGATTTTCTCGGCCAGAATAAGTCGTATTGCCAAAATAACTGAAAACATGACTCTCTACATCTAGACGTTTGATAAGTAAAATAAAGAATTCGTGTCCGATCTTTATCCGATTTACAAACTCTCGCTTTCAGCGCGAGCTTGTAAATCGGATCAAGATCGGCCACTCATTCTTTATCTATTACTTAAAAAGATAAAACTAGGTTGTAATTTAAATATAGGCTTGTTTAATAAGTAAAGTTTTAATCTGGGTTTTTAAATCCCCTATAGATGAACATTGTCTGATTGTTGCCGGGAGAGCATTCCACAGCCTTGGAGCCACCGCCTGAAAGGCTCTGTCCCCGTATGTTTTGAGCTTTGTAGTAGGAACCCTTAGGAGGTTCTGTGAGAAGGATCTTAAGCGTCTCTCAGGAGCATAACGCTGGAGAAGTTCTGTTATATACATAGGGGCGCTTTAAATGTTAACAGTAATATCTTATATGTAATACGTGAACACCTTATATGTAATACGTGAATACCTTACAATTATGTAATACGTGAATACTTTATGTGTAATACGTGAATACCTTATATGTAATACGTGAATACCTTATATGTAATACGTGAATACCTTATATGTAATACGTGAATACCTTATATGTAATACGCGAATACCTTATGTGTAATACGCGAATACCTTATGTGTAATACGTGAAAACCTTATATGTAATACGTGACGATAAGCAGAAACTTAAAACATATATTAAAACTCTGACAACAGTCAGAAAAACGCATGAAATGTCTCAAAAGCGCATTAGAACATGATTTCTAGAATCTGAACCACTAGCTTTTTGACTAACATGTGAAATCACAATCACAAGCTATCATCTCCCTTTATCAAATAGAGGTAATCGGCTAACTCTGTTGCCACCCAATTCAGATCATGTGATGTAAACAGATGCTACTGGCTGGGGAAGTATTCCTTTTTCATTCTAATCATAATGTAGTCATGCCTATCTGAATAAAATTAATTTTCAAAGAGTCAACTCTCCAGAGTAATGTATGTTTACATCGCATGATCTGAATTGGGTGGCAACAGAGTTAGCCGATTACCTCTACGACCTGTTTTTGTACCGAATGTCGCTTGGCTGTCTCTAAATATATTAGTCACTTCGCCAACAAGCTTACCTGATTTTTGATGGAAATATTGAGTATGCCTCAATGTAGTGTCGAATCTCCTGCACCAGCCTGTCAGTCATTTCCTCAAACGTTACGAACGTGTCCGGCTACAAGGTAATGAAAAAAAAAACGCCCACTCAGAATTCCTCCCTTGAAAATCTTCTCAGAAGTTTGCTTTTGTACAATGGACAGAAAAAGAAAGAAAAGAAATTATTCCCTGATGACGGGTAAAAGGTAATAGACCCAGTCAGCTTGCCTTTGCCTGTTTGTTGCCCATTTCAGACCACGTGATAGTTCTCCAGAGGATTCAGTGCTTTGTTTTCCAATTATAGAAATTGGTACAATTCCTCTTGGGATACAGAAAAACAGAAAAGCATTACTCAAGGGAAAGGTCACGTGGTCTGAAATGGGACAACAAACAGGCAAGCTGACTAGGTCTACTTTGGTGGTATATACTTCATGGTAGTGTTTCGTTCCATATAGTCTCCCTGCATACTCATTTTCTCTACGTACTGTTTTACAGTATTATGCAGAGAGGCTATATAGAACGAAACACTACCATGAAGTATATACCACTTTGGTGGACTAGTTTTGAAGTCAGACTTTTGAAAATCGTTTGAATATGTTGGAATGCTTTGTTTTCGTTCTGCAATGTGATTGGTTCTGGTTGGATTGCTTTGTTTTCGTTCTGCAATCTGATTGGTTCTGATTGGAATGCTTTGTTTTCGTTCTGCAATGTGATTGGTTCTGGGTGGAATGCTTTGTTTTCATTCTGCAATGTGATTGGTTCTGGTTGGAATGCTTTGTTTTCCTCTGCAATGTGATTGGTTCTCGTTGTCTGATTGGCTCCGGTTACAGTAGTCGCATTGTAAATGCAGAAGGTATTGGCTTCTCTTTCTAGTATCAAACGAACGAGAAAATGTTAACGTACTTATGGGGAGCTGGGTGGTAAAACCGCTGACCTCTCACCACTGTGATCCGGATTCGATTCCCAGACGCGCCGTCATATGTGAGTTGAGTTTGGTGATTCTGATCCATGCTCAGAGGGTTTTTCTCTGGGTTCTCCGAGTTTTTTTTCCTCGGTAAAAATCAACATGAGTTGAGCGTAGAGTGCAGATAATACATGAATGTAGTAAGGAGTGTGTGTGGAATGAGACTCGGATACAATAGCATATCTTACTAGAGAATATATGAATGTAGTAAGGAGTGTGTGTGGAATGAGACTCGGATACAATAGCATATCTTACTAGAGAATATATGAATGTAGTAAGGAGTGTGTGTGGAATGAGACTCGGATACATTAGCATAATTATCTTGCTGGAGGCCTAAACAGCCTCATTCCTCCGAGGATAAACAAATCATTTATATTTATATACCCGTATTGCTACTTTTCACGTGACGTCTCGCCGCCATCTTCGTTCACGTTAACAAAAGATTCCTCGTTCGATCAACCATGAAACCAAAATATGTCTTTGTTTGATTCAACCAACATGGCCGCCACGTCTTCGTTATTTGAATCGCTGCGGATTGATTGCAAACCAGCAATTCCCTTCCGAGAATACCGTCCATTTTATTCCCAAACTGCAGTCACCTTTCATCGCTAGTTTAAAACAATAAAAGGTTCTTTCTCGGTATAAGAACCCGAATGAATTGAAAATCATTTTCAGCAATGTTATAAGAATACAACATATAGTAACGAACCAATGCTTCGTACACATACTGTGTACGAGTAAAGCAAGATAAAAAAGCGGTTGTTCGCAGCAAAATCCCTCGTGGCATAGTGGTGAGGGATTAGTGACGGTTAACAACTCTGAATTTCTAACGAGATCTGAAACAACAATGGAGGCTGATCAAAGCCAGGTCCCGGTTAATCCACAGATCGAATTGGAATTTAGCGTGTTAGTTTTTGCGGAGGGAGGAAAACCGGAGAACAGGGAGAAAAACCCTCAGAGCAAGGGCGAGATACCAACAAACTCAACTCACTGAGTTTGTTGGTTAGGGTTTGGTTTAAAATGTGGGTCATGGTTTGGGTTCGATTTTTTCCAGGCACTAAAGATTATTTTATATAGTTCAGGGTAGCGTACTTGTGCGTATTTCTCAATTTTCGGGCTAAGAATTTCAAAGTGTCGCTTTAGTTTATACCCTAAGGGAACCCTACAAATTCGGGATCATTAAAGGGGCTATGTCATGGTACTGCGCATGTATCGAGTAATTGCTCGGTTGGTGGCTTTAATTGGATAGAAACAGTTAAACTTCCCCCCTTCAATGCTTGATCGAAAGGGTTTTCAATATTTTCCCTGTAGACTATAATTATACACTGTTTGTTGGTCATTTATGCATATTTGTTTTGATTTTAAGCATCCCACATGGCCGAGAGGTTCGGTAGTTCATATCAAAATCGGTGGAAATAGCTGTTTCGATTCCCGCTCGAAACGCGAAACCTATTACCGTGACACAGCCTCTTTAAATCGAAAAAATACCAAGAATAAATGGAAGCCAACAACAATCCAGGTCAGCTACCACAAGTGCTCACCTGGTTCACTTCAGACATGAGAAAATCCAGCCTTGATGAAGGCAGTGTCATTTCTAAGTAACAACGGAAAAGACGAAGATCTCCACTGTTACCTGAGGAAAACAACAATGGCGGTAAACTGAAAGAAGGTCGAAATAATTTGTATCACTTGGAGAATTGGATGTACAACTTTTAGGATAGCTAATCTGCAGTTGGGAAAGTTTTATGAAAGGTTAGTATTCATGGAACGCAGCTGATGTATAACAGTTAGGCGAACCTTTTTATATTCACCTATTAATCATATTCCTTACATGACGAGATCATCTCAGGACTGGTTTCTAAGGCCTTCTAAAGCTGTTTACCAGCATAGATCGCCCAAAAACTTAGTCGGTCTATATGGGAGAATCTTGACAGTATTTACCATAACGGAATGGCGAGGGTTCATGAGGACTTCTGGCGCTATTACTCTTCATTGCATCAATGCTATTGTGACTGACAATCGCTACCCTAGCAGACGTCTTACATCATCAGCGATACTAATGTGTATGGCCACGATCATAGCTAGCTCAAAAGTATAGAGTGAAACACGTCAATGGCGGAAAGCCTGTGCAACGTCACTGCAGTGGTGTTCTTCGTATCTCTCTGAACGTAGACAATCCGCATGTGTTACTGATAATGGTAACCTATCTGACACGTCCATGGTTCATTGTTGTGTTCCTCATTTCGATCTTAGGCCCATTACTATTTATGATCTATATAAATGATCTCTCTGCATCTCTCTTAGCGTAGACAATCCGCATGTGTTACTCATAATGGTATCTGACCCATCCATGGTTCATTGTGGTGTTCCTCATTTCGATCTTAGGCCCATTACTATTTCTGATCTATCTAAATTATCTCTCAGCATGCAGTCTACTCAAAATCAAGAAAACATGCCAATGGTACTAGCCTTTCTATGACATCGGATGACCACAGCAAATGAACCACATTACCACCGTTTTCATTGTTACGCAGCGATGGCACGATATCAAAGTTGCAATGTATAATCTGCATTAGACTTACGTCGATCACACAAAGTGTGAGGGGTAATTAACTGTCAATCACACAAATTGGGAGGGGTAATAACTGTCAATCACACGAAGTGGGAGGGGTAATAACTGTCAATCACTCCAAATGGGAGGGGTAATTAACTGTCAATCACACAAAGTGGGAGGGTAATAACTGTCAATCACACAGTGGGAGGGGTAATTAACTGTCAATCATACAAAGTGGGAGGGGCACTTAACTGTCAATCATACAAAGTGGGAGGGGTACTTAGCTGTCAACCATACAAAGTGGGAGGGGTACTTAGCTGTCAATCATACAAAGTGGGAGGGGTACTTAACTCTCAATCATACAAAGTGGGAGGGGTACTTAACTGTCAATCATACAAAGTGGGAGGGTACTTAAATGTCAATCATACAAAGTGGGAGGGATACTTAACTGTCAACCAAAGTGGGAGGGGTACTTAACTGTCAATCATACAAAGTGGGAGGGGTACTTAACTGTCAATCATACAAAGTGGGAGGAGTAATTAACCGTCAATCCTACAAAGCGGGACGCAATACTCAAATCAAGAAATATTCTACCATTCAACTACAACCTTTGCCATTTAAGTACGGACCGCCCGACAAAATAAGGCTATTCAGAACACTGAACGAACTCCTCCGACACATCGCGGACATTTTTTATGACTTCGCTTGTCCCCCTCCCCCTTCACCAGTCTGCTCGAAAACCAACATTGAAATGGGGGAGGGGGGTTGTGTTAAAAATAGCCGGAAATTGCTGAAGCGGTCCGACTTAAATGGCAAGGGTTGTAGTCATTGATGTAGAATCTATATTTGTGATAACTAAATAAACGTTAGGTGCACTTTAAGAAGAACTGGCAGGTCTTACCATCTAATCCATGCACGCACACGATAAGGTGGCTTTCTAACATGTCTGGACGTTCACAACTGAAGTACGGCTCCAGCACTCGATCTATCCTAAGATCACTGTAAGGTAGGAATGGTGAATGTTAATCAATAGAAACCTCTTGGATGATAATTAAAATAAATATGTTCAACCTAGGTAACAACTTCTCTATGCCAATGTCTCTAAATTTAACAAATAAAGAAGCCTTAGCCATGTTTTATACTATCATAAAACACGATGGGCATTTGAAAACATGAGAGAAATGTTAAAGCACAAGCCGAAGGCGCGTGCTTTCAACATTTCTAGAGTGTTCTCAAATGTGTTACACTCCAAGACCAAGAACTTACAAAAATCACAGTAACTCTAATTGTGTTGATATATACCTTGTCTTCTGCGGGAAAGTTAATGTTCAAATACATGAGAGAATATTACAGACATTCTTTTAGATCCTCCTCAGATCTTACATATAGTCAATGAACCTTATTTTGTTTGGTATTGTATTGAGATGATATCATTAGAATATTACTGTTAAACCTTGGACATTATTCACTAATTAGTAGGCCTTATTGATGTTAAATATCTCTGCCTTACATTGGTTTTAAATAAAAATTATTTTGTATTTAACTGATCGTTATATGTACATGTATAATTATTTAATACTGTGAGTTCTTCTTCTTCAAGAGGGGGTACTCCCATATACAAGCTATACAGGTATGTGCCACCGCAAAGGGTATGGTTTTCGAGCTGTTTTAGTCCGAAATAAGGTAGAGTTTTTCGGGGCTACATTTGTAAGTCTGAAAAATCATATACAGTCGAAGCTCTCGTAAGCGGACACCCTCGGGAATCAGAAAAAAGTGTCCGTAACTGGAACTGTCCGCTTACGGGAATGTGTAAATACAGAGTTTGACTGCCGGAGAGTTCAAACGGGGTTTTGGAAAGGTCAGTCCGTAACTGGAGTTGTCCGCTTACAAGAGTGTTCGCACAGAGCGTTTTGACTGAAATTTGGTCTGAAATAGGGCTAGGGCTTGGAGACCTAGGCGGCACACCCCCACAACCTCCGAGATCAGCTCTACATTTGTATTATAAGTATGCAGTAGACACAAGTACCCACTGGGTACCTATTTTTAGAGTAGTTATCGAACTCATTAATATTTCATGAAGCAAAAATCACCGACCGATAAGTGATCTGTAAATCTGCTAGAGATTTCGTCCTGATTTACATAAACTTTTGCTTCGATTTTCTCGGCCAAAATAAGTCGTATCGCCAAAATAACTGAAAACCTGACTCTTTACATCTAGACGTTTGATAAGTTAGATACAAAATTCGTGTCCGTGCTTTATGGGATTTACAAACTCTAGCTTTCAGCTCGAGTTTGTAAATCCCATAAAGCATCTATTACATAAAGTATAAAGTATAAAGTATCTATTACATAAGACCTACCTGTATATCTGACACGAGTAATGTAGCTGTCGCTTGACGAATCTTTTCGCCAACTCAAACCTGTACAAAATGAAATGAATACTATTTGATTAAACAGACCTCCATTAAACTGGAATTAATAAAAGTAACAAACAGTGTTAAACAAGAACTACAGAACCAAGCTGATTAAAACATGCGAGAACAAAAAAGATAGCATGAATAACAAGCCAGTCTTCAGCAACTTAGTCATAGGTTTTGCTTCTGAGCACAACTGCCCCTCATTGTTGATACTGTAATCGACAGATGCTCCTACTAATATCGACAGCTTAATCAACTTGCTGAAGAAAATCAAAACTTAGTTTACATTACAAGACAACTAATTCGCTAATACTGATTTTTAAAGTGTTACAGTTGTAACCAGGGACACTTACACAACGACAACTTAACACATTGCAGAACGAAACTAAAGCTTCCTGGCCAGCATATCCACGCGATTTTCTTCATTCAAAAGACTTAGACTTCAGAACTTGTCCACGAAATTTGCCTTTTACCGGCTCGAAGCTCGAGCAAGTTGAAACGCTATTGTCTTGTACTCGACACTGATTGGATCAAATAACGGCAAGTTGGAATACTTTATTTTTGCTCTGCAATGTGATTGGTTCTCGTTGTCTAAGTCTGCAATGTGATTGGTTCTCGCTGTCTAAGTCTGCAATGTGATTGGTTCTGGTTGTCTAAGTCTGCAATGTGATTGGTTCTCGTTGTCTAAGTCTGCAATGTGATTGGTTCTCGTTGTCTAAGTCTGCAATGTGATTGGTTCACGTTGTCTAAGTCTGCAATGTGATTGGTTCTCGTTGTCTAAGTCTGCAATGTGATTGGTTCACGTTGTCTAAGTCTGCAATGTGATTGGTTCTGGTTGTCTAAGTCTGCAATGTGATTGATTCACGTTGTCTAAGTCTGCAATGTGATTGGTTCTCGTTGTCTAAGTCTGCAATGTGATTGGTTCTCGTTATCTACGTCTGCAATGTGATTGGATCTCGTTGTCTAAGTCTGCAATGTTATTGGTTCTCCTTGTCTAAGTCTGAAATGTGATTGGTTCTCATTGTCTAAGTCTGCAATGTTATTGGTTCTCGTTGTCTAAGTCTGCAATGTGATTGGTTCTCGTTGTCTAAGTCTGCAATGTGATTGGTTCTCGTTGTCTAAGTCTGCAATGTGATTGGTTCACGTTGTCTAAGTCTGCAATGTGATTGGTTCTGGTTGTCTAAGTCTGCAATGTGATTGATTCACGTTATCTAAGTGGCTCTGGTTGCAGTAGTAGCACAGTAATAGTAGGCGATGACAACAATACACCCCCCCCTCCCGAAAGAAAACTTTGTAACATGTAAAATATTGTAACACTGTAAAGCAACTTCAACGTGGAAACTGCAACATTGGATTGGAGAGGAGTGGATGACCCAACATAGTTTCAACCTTACCTGGATCTCACACTTCCGCCATACATGGAGGCCCCCCTGGAAAGTACGAACGATGGTGACGTATTTCCGGCACAGTTAACAGGAAGACAGGATCCAAGAGAACTCGACGACCCCTTACCCTGCGATTTCTTTTTCATTTTCTTGGAGGCGCCATCTGCAGCGGACTGCCCTGGAGATGAAGAATTTTTAGTGTTTATTTTGGAGGCGGGCAGTCTCTCTCCTGCGCTCGACATCTCAGCCTGACTCTCGGCAGTGCTTACGGTGGTGTCGGAAGAGAGCGCGGTATCGTACACGCTACTGTCGCTGGGAGAGTCTGTATTTACCGAGTCACGTGATGCAGTCGACTGCTGGGTAGTTACCACCGCGGTTGACCGGCTAGTTGTCTTGTTAGTGATATCTGAGAATGTTACGGTACTTTCCTTACGGGTAGCAGCTTTTTGTCCCTCGCTTATACCTGGTGCAGCTTTTTCCATGCTTTCAGCGCCCTGTGAGCATACTTTTCGTTCACTCTCAGAAGACAGACCTTCACTTTGTGCACCCAAACATTCGTTTTTATTATCAACCACATCTTCTTCTTCCTGGACAACCAGATCTTCTTGCGTATCAGCGTTCACACTTTCCTCTCCCTGAACGACTTTACCTTCCTTCATATCCGTGTTCACACTTTCCTCTGTCTGAGCAACTTTGCCTTCCTGCGTATCGGTGTTCACAACTTCCTCTGTCTGAGCGAATTTGCCTTCCTTCGTATCCGTGTTCACACTTACCTCTCCCTGAACGACTTTACCTTCCTTCATATCCGTGTTCACACTTTCCTCTGTCTGAGCAACTTTGCCTTCCTGCGTATCGGTGTTCACAACTTCCTCTGTCTGAGCGAATTTGCCTTCCTTCGTATCTGTGTTCACACTGTCCTCTGCCTTAGGGACTTTGCCTTCCTTCGTATCCGTGTTCACACTTTCCTCTGTCTGAGCGAATTTGCCTTCCTTCGTATCCGTGTTCGCACTTTCTTCTGTCTGAGCAGCTTTGCCTTCCTGCGTATCCGTGTTCATACTTTCCTCTGCCTTAGCGACTTTGCCTTCCTGCGTATCAGTGTTCACATTTTCCTCTGCCTTAGCGACTTTGCCGTCCTTTGTTTCATTATCCAAGCTCTCATCTGTCTTAACTGCCAAGCTTGCTTTCTCGCTTGTTTCTACAACAGCACCCTCATTTGTCTCATGTTGACCGTCGGAATCTTTACGCTCTTCCTGTTTAACAGCGTCACCTTCTTCCTCGTCTGATTCAGCGTCTTCTCCTTCTTCACTGATTTTCTTAACCTCCTCATTAATTGCGTTGGTGATGGTCGTGCCTTCACGTGTAGTATCCTTGTCGCCCGTACTGTCATTTGGTACTAAATCTTTAGTATCAGAAACGTTTGTGCTCGCGCTTTCCTGCGGAACCAGACCTACAGATGTTGATGGATCACAATTCGATCCAACAGTTTCTTGCTGAACACTTTCTACTGATTCCAATCCCTTACCAGTAACCTCAAGATGTTTATCACTACTCGCTTCATTCCCAGTAACATCGGACTCTTTATCGCTACTCACAGAGGCCAGCTCCGTTCTTTCGACGTCAAGGCTATCAAATATTAATGTCTCATTACAATTTGAAATGCCATTCTCAAGATCTACCAACCCTGATGGCCTGGACGAGGCGCCTTGCTGTCCCCCTTGTCCCTTTACTTCCCCGTTACTTAGTACACTCGTAACGCAAGTCCTAGTACTCAAATCACTAGCTACTCCATTGCTATCCTGAAGCAGTCTATCCCTACAAGAATGGCTACCTTCCATACCATCTTCAGAGTCATCACAAGACTTTGTTACTACACTATCACTAGAATCGCTTAAAGTAATGCCATTGATGACCGCATTGGATCTGTCGAAAATACTCTCACAGCCATTACAATCTCCATTCACAGTTGTTCCTTGGTATGAATGATTTGCGCTGCCTGTAGTTAGTTTACTAACGTGTGCTTCTTCCTGGTTGACGACGAGGTTGATCTCCTCAGGCATAGCAACAGTACCCGTGGCCTGTTTAGAAACAGTGCCGATATTAGGGACATCAATTGACTCGTCCTCGCTGCTATCATTCAGTAACACAGTTTCCCGTATGGGTGCTATTTGTGAACCTAACGGTGGGTCACGAAGAGGTACAAATTCCCCGGAGTACCAATTAGCACCATCAGGAAACCCTGGGCAGTCCTCAAAATCTACAAGATAAAGTTTGAAGGGTATAATTACCTTTTAGGGCATAAACTCGATAAAGGCTAACCCACGTATAGCTTTACTAAAACTCTCAAAATCCTTACTTATTTATTTAGTTTTCTATTTATTAGCTCCTTTTCTTCTCAGATATATTATATTATTCTATAGATACCATGTAAAACCGAGTATAGATAAAGTCTACATGCATATTATATATGTATGTATGCAACCCGCAGTCATTTCTTAGAGATTTTAGTTATCCCAAACTTGAGATCACGACATTCTGAAGAGACTTAAAATCACTAGAAGACAGATCAACTTCCACAAGTTGATAGCCCCTGAAAACTTATCAATGTAACGATGAGATGACAGATGCTACTGGCTCAGAAAAAGATAAGATGTATAGGTAATAGCTTGTCAACGGGCCATTTCCCGGCTGTTTTCAAATTTCGACTGCGGATATGGGCAAACAGTAAATATTAAAGATAAACATTTAATACGAAACCATGGTTGACCCCTGCTATCTAATGAAGCCGATTATTCTTATATAAAGGCTTATACAAAAGCTCACCATTATCGATGATCACAAGTTCATCATCGAGAAAGACTTCACCACCGCACGCCCCGTATCCATGGTTACCGTCATCCAAAGAAACGTCTATTTCATCCAGGTCAGCCTTTTCACTAACTACAGTGAGAAGAACAAGTAGTTTTGTATAGAGTATTAAAATATGTATGGGATGCCCCTCATTGCTATGTCAATACCAGTGCACTGTGACTCGAGTTTATTGGTACATGTATCTGGTTTGGGGCCTGCTTAGAGAGGTTCTGATATTCCGATTTGCAGTCCTCATCAAAAACCGACAAGCTATAAAGCTCTATGTTTGAACCTTGGTTTATGCACCAGTCAATTCCAATAATGCCCAACGCACGCGACGACGTCAAATCGTGCCAAAAAAGGAAAATTTGACTTACGGTTGAACGTCTTTTGCTTATGCCCGACCCCCCGGCAGATATAGTTTCAAATGCCCCACTCCCGGGATCTCAAATTATCTAAATGCCCCACCATGTTCCCGAGGGGGGAGGGGTTAAAAAACAATGGGGAAGCCATTTCAATGTCACAGCATGTCGTGCGGTAACCCTGGCTGACTGATAGTCGTTACCATAACTTAAATAAACAATGGGGAAGCCATATCAATGTCACAGCATGCCGTGCGGTAACCCTGGCTGACTGATAGTCGTTACCATAACTTAAATAAACAATGGGGAAGCCATTTAAATGTCACAGCATATCGTGCGGTAACCCTGGCTGACTGATAGTCGTTACCATAACTTAAATAAACAATGGGGAAGCCATTTCAATGTCACAGCATGTCGTGCGGTAACCCTGGCTGACTGATAGTCGTTACCATAACTTAAATAAACAATGGGGAAGCCATTTCAATGTCACAGCATGTCGTGCGGTAACCCTGGCTGACTGATAGTCGTTACCATAACTTAAATAAACAATGGGGAAGCCATTTCAATGTCACAGCATGTTGTGCGGTAACCCTGGCTGACTGATAGTCGTTACCATAACTTAAATAAACAATGGGGAAGCCATTTCAATGTTACAGCATGTCGTGCGGTAACCCTGGCTGACTGATAGTCGTTACCATAACTTAAATAAACAATGGGGAAGCCATATCAATGTCACAGCATGCCGTGCGGTAACCCTGGCTGACTGATAGTCGTTACCATAACTTAAATAAACAATGGGGAAGCCATTTAAATGTCACAGCATATCGTGCGGTAACCCTGGCTGACTGATAGTCGTTACCATAACTTAAATAAACAATGGGGAAGCCATTTCAATGTCACAGCATGTCGTGCGGTAACCCTGGCTGACTGATAGTCGTTACCGTAACTTTCCCACTCAATCAACATCCGCTGTAAGTTTTACCTGAGTCCTCACTCGGCCAGACACTGTATCTGTCCTCGAATAAAATTGGAGTAGAGGTCGAGTCGCCGTCCAATGCCGAGCATTCCACCACCAAGGGCGGGATGGCCTGGTAATAGCGTGAATTCCTGATCCCTTGAGACAGGCTTTGGTGTAACTGGTAGCTAACGTATAGCCATGAAAAACATAGTTATTATATGGTTACTCTTAGGATGGACCATTACATTTTCTTTCTTGGGGAGATGGGGGGGGGGGGGGGGGGGGGGGGGCTTTCTTGGGGGAGGGGGGTTTTCTTGGGGGAGGGGGAGGCGAATGGTCAATTATTTGGCAGAATATATTTAAAGACTAAAATCTCCACGCGAATTATTTCCATGAATTAGCAGGGTTATCGTACCTCTGTTCCTGCTGGATTTGTAACTCGTCCCACGCGAACTCTTGAAGGAAAAAAGCTTCGGAGAAATGGCCAATCTGCAAGAAAGAATTCCAACATTGATTCGTAGGGGGAGGACAAAAAACATTCACTAATAATTAAGTCCTTTTAAAAACGTTTGTTTAAACACGGTACTTTGCATAATCCATTTTGAAAAACATTTCTTACAAATCCGCCCTCACAGAAATAGCCCCCAGACCCTAGTTCTACTTGACCTCCTCCCGGTTAGCTCATTGGTTAATAAACAGGTATTCGCGCAAGGATCTTGCTTGCTTGGCCCAACGCTATCCACCGGATGAATCCTAGTCTGAGAAAACAGGGCTCATCCCGGTTTATGGGAAACTACCCACCCCACCCCTCCCTTGGATTACATCGTTCTATTAATGATTAACCATTAAAGGTTAGGGTGAAGTGTGGGGGAGGGGTGAGGGTTTCCCAAAAACCGTGATTGATCCGAAAACAGCCGCCTCATCGTGTTCCTTTCAATTCCCCGAGAGAGACTCGAGCCGGAAAATTCCATACTGATGACGTAATATCTACCCAAAGGAAAGTGTGTATCTCGATTTCCATTGGCCGAGAAAAACGAGATGGTAAACATTGTAGATTTCAGATTGTTCATTTCCTATTGTTTTAACGGCAGGAGACGAGAGGACGCTTGCAAGAGGGGGAAATAACCAATCAGAATCACTACCCGGTCCACACCGCGGCAAAACGTTGTGCTCCGCTGGCCGAAAGAACGAAGGCTCTGGAGTTCAAATACAAGTTTCCGAGGTCTTAAACCTTTTTTAGTAAATAATGTTATAACTTAGTAAACTCACAGTGAATTACAAATTATGAAACAATCGACCTGTAAAAGTCTTAGGCTTAGCTTTTATGTAGTTTTCTTGTTTTTCGCGAAACATTTCACGTAAGTACGCAATATGTACTTAACTTTAGAAACAGCGGTGATTGTTTTCTTTTCGTTTCGGTGGGAAACTGGGGAGACGCGCGCGCGACCGGCTCATCAACAGCGCATGAGCGTCATGCTTTACCGCGGTGACCCGGATTTTCGTCATCAGTATGGAATTTTCCTGCTCGAGTCTCAGACGTCTCTCTCGGGGTATCGAAATGAACTGCGATGAGGTGGCTGTTTTCTCAGGCTAGCTAAATCCCTATCCAGTGGATAAGAAGGGCCTCAACCAGGTTGAAGACACCTTCAGTTATCAATCAGCTTTTGTAAGCGAACATCTCTTTTAAAAGCTCCAACATGAGATGCTCTACTTGAGTGGCATTTGCTATCGCGCGAAATTCAAATTGCACATTTGAATGCTTAATGTCAAAAAATGAACTAAAGTGTTTGTAAACAGTTCTGAAACAGAAATGGCATCCCGGTCGAATGTGCCGGAGGTCTAGGGTTCAAACCCCAGGTCGGACCACCACAGAGGGTCTTAAAATAACTTGAGTAGAACGTGCTACGGCTGTTTCCAGAGGTCTTGTTCGAGGAACTTAGTTCACGCATGTCAACTTAATTATTAGCGTTGATAACGGCTGACCAACGGCTCAAATCACAGGAAAGTAACCCACCAAGGAATCACTGCTCAGTACAAAAAGTGAATGCGCACTTCTGATATATCTCGTTGCTATATGCGCGATCGTAGTAAATGTCTCCTACAGTCATTATTGATCTTGGAAAAGGTCACTGGCGTCAACGAAAACTAAAGTCCGAAAAGATGAAAGCGGTAAGACTTGCATTTCATTCCGCCGACAAAAACTATTTCTCATGGTTTCGATTTTTTTCTGAACCAGAGAAATATTTCAAGAGTATAATTTCCATTGTGTGCCTGTCGTGTAGATAGATAGGTTTAATCCAAATTGTTTCAAACTGTGAAAACAGCTAGTCTTTACCATCAAGTGTGTTAAGTGTGATTCTCACAGTGTACCAGAGTACAGAAAACAACATGAGTGCGTTAACTCTGTCATTTTCACGTGCAGCTATTGTATTCCGTATTAGCGCTATTAATTTTAGCCTTATTTTATGTCATTGCCCTGATCCTGGCGCTTAAACTTAAACACTCGCCTTGTCGTTTGATTCCCGAGATGAAGAGAAATCTCTCCACATAACCATTTTCCCCAAAAAAATTCGGCCTTTAATCAAAGCCAGTTGAAAATTGGGATGTAGTGTTTTTTTCACAGAGGGGATTTTGCACTTGATAGGCGGTTAAAATGGGAAAGATTTATCCGTTTTAAAGACCAAACGTGGATTTTCAGCCGGGAAAATAAAGTTGACAGCCGGGTATTTTCCCCGGCTCCCGGCTATTTCTACATCCCTGATTTAATGAGTTATGCATCGGGTTTTCTTTGAATTTTCATCCCAGGAAGCTCCATCGCATGCATATTAACTATCGATCAGCTAAGACCTCGGGCAGCCTCGTTGCTATGGAAGCTAAATATGTGCAAATAAATTAGCCTCGCTTGAATTAATCAAGTCTTGGAAGTGCTAACTGCACGTGCATGAACTAAATGTTGTGGGTGCTGCCTTTGTGAAACAATCTCCTTCTCGAACTGCAATTGGTTAGATCTTCACGTCTTGTATAAGAACGTTAGGCTAAACTAAGGAATACAGGGCCACTTATCAAGATCTACTCCTGAGCCACGGCTCGGTGGCTCGGTCACTGCGGAGCCACCAAAAATATACGCTCCACTTCGATATTAATTTACTCTGAATGTGAACCACTGCCGAGCCAAACGAGCTACCGAACGTTAAATCGTAGGTCCCACGTTAATTGATCTCAAGTTTATCAGTCTTACCAGACTGTCACGAGTTACCGACGTTAAATTAAATTGCTTTGCCTTTACCTATAAGTCTGATTTTCACCAGCGACATAAGTACAAGCACGAGCAACATACGCGGGTCTATGTAGTAATGTATGCTAACCGCCGTGGGGAGCGAGTAGCAGCTGACGTTTCGAGCACTCCTTTTTGCTCTGACGAAGGGCTAGCGCTCGAAACATCAGGTGCTATCAGTTGCTACTCATTAAAGTATGCTAACCGCCGTGGGGTCGAAGCGAGTACCAGCTGAACCATCTCGAGTCCCACTGTGGCAAGCATACCTTAAGCGACGTTTAGTTGATCACACCAGTGTTTATCTTCCCCGCCGATGCAGATCAACACTAGTTTTTACAGGAACTAGTCACCCATCCTATGCAGTAATATACTGTTTATTAGCAGTGCTTAATTGTTCTTATCTCACACCTGTGAGTAGAACAAGTGCCGCTATTAAATGATAATACGGCACTGCGTCTGCGTATGTTGTTTGTGCTTATATACTTATGTCACTAGTGAAACCCATACCTATACCTAGATATAGGTCTGGAATTGTCTTCCAAATTTTGCCTACCCTTTGCCTATGGTGTTCTTCACGGAGGAATGGTAGGACCCTTTTGTTCAGGGTGAAGGACTCAAGAAACTGAGACCACACTAGGCATGCCTATGAAGCAACAGAAGATAAACTGGTCGGTAAGTGATCTGTAGTTGGTCGGTAAGTCCTCGGTAAGTGGTTGGTTAGCTGTCGGTACGTATAAGTGGTACGTATAAGTGGTCCGTAAGGTTGGTAAGTGGTTGGAAAGTGGTTTGATGTTCTTTTGATACCCTGTTCACAACAAAGCTAAAACATGTTTAAAAGCTGTTTAATAAAACCTGTTTAAAATAATACCTATTCACTCTGCACTCGTGACACTAAACTAGATGAAAACCTTGCTTAGAATGCCTATACGTGTTAAGGCCGAGGATGGGTTAAAGGCTATACGTAGGCTAAAGTCTACATTATTAATATCGGTTCTACATGTACATAAAGTGAATAGTTGAATATTTCTTGATTGGAATGGTGCGTCTATGAATTGTGAAGGTTTATATATCTAATATACTAATGATGTGATGTCAAACATTGAGTTTATTGTCATTTCATTATTTCTCCTTGTGAATAAACTATTTTCTGACGGATTTATACAAAATATTTGTGAACTCACTGATACATGTACAAGCTTCAAATATAGCAGAGATGTTTATAAACGGTCATTTACCTTTACCAGCATGTTTTCGTATAATAAATGATGACGGAAATATAAACCTTCATCATTACTAGATGCAACACTCAAATCAAGAAATATTGGACTTTATACGATAAACAGAGTGAAATGCACATTTTGACTGGTCGATAACCATGATCTATTAGAGTACAGCTACACAGATGACGTCACAAGGTCATGTGCATGCTCTACTTTGTTGAGAAACTTTGCTGATTTTATTATTGTATAAAACAAATAGATTCCATTCTGCTGTGCGTCTGTCCTCTTATAGATGCACAGATGACACCAAAACGTGAAGAGAACGTGAAGAGAACGCGAAGAGAACGCGAAGAGAACGCGAAGAGAACGCGAAGAGAACGCGAAGAGAACGCGAAGAGAACGTGAAGAGAACGTCAGTTACGCACTTCTTTGTTCTCGTTACGTTGTGATGTCATCTGTGCATCAATAAGAGGGCAGATGCACAGCAGGGCCCGGTTGTTCAAAGCAAGGTTAAGCGCTAACCCAGGGTGAAACTGTACAGATTGCAATTAGAGATTTAGCGCTAACCTAGGGTTAAAGTTAACCTTGCTTCGAACAACCCGGCCCAGAATTATATTTATTTGTTAAATTAAACTAATGTACATTCGATATTAATGATATAAAATTTAGCCTTTTAGGCACTTCAACTATTAACAACCTGTGCAAGGTAATTAACCTGTGTAACTGAACACATTCAAGATGGTGAAAGAAAATTATAAACAAGCTTTACAAAACACAGTTTGGGGACCGTTCATTTTTTATCTGGAGGGGGGGGGGGGGGGGGGGGGTGGATTTGAGGGGGTCATCCATAAAAAAACGGCTCTCAGAAGGGGGGATTAGCTAAAATATGAGCACTTATAAGGGGGGTCATCTGGAAAAATAATAGTTTCAAACATACATGTACTGTAAGATCTAATTGTAACATGGGGAAGGGGGTCATGTGAAAAATTATTCAAACAGGAGGGGAGACTTTCAACATTTGGGGAACAAAGCCTTCAAATCCACCGCCCCCCCTCCCCCCCAATAAAACATGAACAGTTCCTTAGATCAACTCAGTTTAGTAGGTGTTAATCATGGTTCATACAAACTTCAGAACGTTTTCTTCAAGGACTTTTCAAGGACAAGCCACACTTTTCAAGGACTTGTTTTCTACAGGTTCACACATAATGACCTCAAAATCGCAATTTAGACACGATGTAAGACCCTTTCTTTGACGTGTTTCCACACCGAATCATTCTGTGAGTGCTGCTCTAATGGTATTTTGGAGGCAAAACTGAGGCTGTTTTACTGTCTTCAAGGAGGTTTCAACAAAATTCAAGGGGTTTTGGTAAAACTTCAAGGGCTTGCCGCTCTAATTTGTCTCAAAGCCGGCCTAGACATGTACGTTTGCCTCGCAGCCTAGACATGTACGTTACACTTAAACACTTGCATGGCTTCCTGCGAAACTTTGCGTGACCGCATGGAAAAAAGGCTGCCACGCCTTTGTCTATTTCTGTCTTGTTTAAAAAAGCGAGTCTAATGTTTATTACAAAAAAAGCAAATGATTTGCAACATAAAACATTTTTTTTTACCCTTTTCCTATGACATACAAATTTCAGCTACTTGAATGCACAATTATTTACGCCTAAAATTTTTAAGCTGGGCGTAAAATTACGCCTCATTTTTTTCCTTAATTTCGAGCCCTGCATACCATAAAAATGATATGTAATAAAATGGCAACCGGCTTCTGTGTCTAGACTAGACTGTCACACTAGACTAGACTGTATTTTCCAAATATGGTACTTTTTGTTCACTAAATAATCCGGAGCATGGGGTCTCTGTTACAAGTTTCAACTCCCGTTTCTGGTATAAGTCAGTAGAATATCTGAGCCCTGTTACTTGGGCTAAGATATTGAAAATTGAAGAAACTAAGATATTGAAAAAAAAACATCAAATGTGATTGAAGTACGCACATAGCTTTACCTCTGAGCTAATGTTGTTGAGGTCACTACATATTTGGGAGAACACTTCATTTGCAGTTTGGATAGTCTGTAGAAAAAATAATGACATTAACAAATACATTGTACATTCTGTTGGGCTAAGACATGAATGCAGAGAATAACAAAGGCAAATTATTCACTTATAAATTGTACCTCGATTCCATTTGTAAGGGCTTCTAACCTTTCACCAAAATCTAATGCACCTACATGTATGAAATGGACAAAGTTTTGTTTTAGGTTAACACACTTTGCTGGGCCTGTATGATTAATCACCTTTAAAGGGAATACTTATTAGGTATCAAAATAATACAGTCAAATTCTACTTTATGGGCACTCATGTAATACATAAAAAATTATTTTATGGATATTTTTTGGTCCCAACTGCCCAAAAGCCTACCTTATACATTTTCTCACCAAAGCTGCTTAATAAAGGAGCTGTTTCACGGTGAGGGACATGCCTTTATGTTCCGGGCCGGAACAAAATCATTTTCAGTAGTTTTCATATGGGGGATGGATGAAATCAAAGTAAATGTGCAAAAATGATTAACAAACTGTGCATAGATCTAGTCTTCAAGGAAAATATTACATATCCTTCCAATCAAGCAATATGGGTCAGGGGACTTAAATTAACTGTTTGAAGCCAATTACAGTAACAGCCACCAATCGAACATTGATTCCAGACATGCGCAAAACCATGACACAGCACCTTTAATGTAAACACCCTGTTACAACTGCAATGAAAACTAAACACATTGCAAAACGAAAATAAAACATTCAAACTTATAAATTTTATACTAACATATACATATGTATGATGTTCTTCATTCAAATGATTTTGACTGCAAAATTAGTCCACAAAATATGTCTTTTATTGGATCAAGGCTTGATCAAGTTGAAATGCTATTGTACTGTATTTAACACTGAATGGCTCAAATTAGCCTGCGTTGCGGCTCTGGAGTATCAGAGCACAGCGAGCGGAGATTAGGGGGATTGGGGCGAGAGAGAAAAGAGAGGGGGGAGGGGGTGGGGAGGAGAGGAAGTGAGAGCCTGCTGGCAAGCCATGGTTATTTTGATAACTATCGGCCTCAGGAGGCCGCGTATTGCTATTGGCAAAAATGCGTGATTGACAGAAATCATTAAATTTTATTCATGCATGGCATGCAATAAGAGCAGAAACCAATTACTATGGCGACAAACATTAAAATTTAAAGAAAGAACAGGAGCAAGGCTATTAGAAATCTTTTGTCTGGAAAAGATGTTCTATCAGTAATCCCAACTGGGTTTTGAAAAAGTAGGATATTCCAAGCATTCACTATAGTGTTAAAGACGTTGAGAAGGATGGCCAGGTTGTCGTTTTGGTTATTGCTCCTTTGGCTAGTATATTGTGAAAGATCAATTGAACCAGTTAAGTTCCTTAGGTTATACTGCTGCCGAACTTTCAGACCTACATGTACATGTACATGTACATGTATAAAAACCCGAGGAACTACAGAGGTGCAACTCCAAATTGCTGTTAGTTTTGCAGAAGAAGTAATGAGAGTGAATTTCACGATGAGCTGAAGAACCCCACACGCGTCTTGCTCACGGTTGAAACTGGACTGGTGTGTCCGAGGTGCTTCCGAAAATACGAGCTGCTTTGATGATTTTGTAATGCTGCGTGGATGGTTTTTAGTGCTTCTTTTGGCAGAAGTTCGTTCTGGTGTTATTGTGGTCTGCAATGTTCTTTTATGATTTGGTGGCGACTTTATATTCAGCGGCAACGAGTTCTCTTTATCTTGCAAACTTTCTCGAACAAAGGTGTAGTTCTCTACTGCATTTCGAATTTTCCTTCTTCAGGAATGACAGACTCGCTCTGATAGAGCAGCAGATTTCGAAATATGAAGACAGCTCTGATAGAGCAGCAGATTTCGGAATTATAAAGACCAATACTTTTGCAGGCGCCAGCTAGAATTAAGCCTTGGCTCTCTTTTCTTTCTGAACTCGCCATGGAAATATTTGAATTCCCAAACGCTACCTTAAAACATACATTACATATCCTGCAAAAGTCGTTGACATTTACAGGTTTGGTTTAGGCCCTGTCTTCAAATGTTTTTTCGGAGCATCAGCTGACATTCTCCAAGTTCATATATTTTTGTTTTGAATTTTACGCTCGAGTTGAGATTCCTTGAGATTCATGGTTTTCACTTCCGCTGCATGATGATTGGATGAATCGGTCGAATTACTTACTAATTTTATGCATTTTAATTAGTGGGTGGATACCAAAATAACCATGGCTTGCTGGCAGGCTCTCTCTTCCTCTCCTTCCCACCCCCTCCCCCCCTCTCTTTTCTCTCTCTGCTCACTGCGCTCCAATACTCCAGAGCCGCAATGCAGGCTAGGCTCAAATGACCATAAGTTGGAATGCTTTGTTTTTGTTCTTCAATGTGATTGGTTCTCGTTGTCTAAGTCTGCAATGTGATTGGTTCTCGTAGTCTAAGCCTGCAATGTGATTGGTTCTCGTAGTCTAAGTCCGCAATGTGATTGGTTCTCGTTGTCTAAGTGGTTACAGTAGTCGCACAGTAATAAGGACACTCTGAGGTCCTTACAGCATCTGTATTAATAGGGTTCAACTATATTTGAATGATTAATTCCCCCTCGGCATAGTTTTCGTGTCTACAGGGTACCCTCGGGCATATCATTATTTTACAGTAATCCCAGCCAGTCATGTCTATATGAGGATGCTTAGTTTGTAACCATTACCCTTTGGTAATTCAAATTTACCAACCAAAATTTGAATGACCCACTTTGCTCTCCTCTGTTTCACTAGACTATGGATTTCTGTTTGGCTATAAATCACAATGGTGTGTTCATGCATTATTTGACTCAATCCCAGTTTCTGGGAAACTATACCCACCCACCCACCCCTCCCTTGGATATGCATTGTTCTATTAATGATTAACCATTAAAGGTTACGGTGAAGTGTGGGGGAGGGGTGGGGTTACCCAGAAACCGTGATATCCCATTATTTTGTACATGTAAGTGTGGTCTCCTATTGAGTTACGCTTCTTTCTCTTGTTTATTTTTTTTGCAACATTTCACTCCCCATTGTACTAATATTGCATCCATTGTATTCAATAGGAAATACACGTAATTTTGAGAACGTTGACATAGAAAAATGAAAACACAATAGAAATAATAACTTTGTGCTCTGCTGATCTCTCGCATTCTCTTGTTTTTATTTAAAAAATATATTTTGCAATGGTTATGCAATGGCCCATTTGCAGCTAACTGTCACATGCTGATATAATACTCCAGTACTTCATTAACAAATGAAGAAATAATAGCTTTGTGCTCTGCTGATCTCTTACATTCTCTTGTTTTTATTTAATTAATTAATTTTCTTTTTCTTTTGCAATGGTTATGCAATAGGCCATTTGTAGCTAACAGTCACATGCTGATATATAATACTTCATTAACGAATGAACTGAGTTCGTGATAAGTAAGTAAGAGACTTTATTTAAGTGTCAATGTATTTAGTTTTGCAGCTATAAATTGGGGACACTAGTCCTACGGTTTTACATCCTTATACGAGAAGACGTGAAGGTCTAACTGTTTACTGTGTTATGTAAAGGCACCAATGACTGTATTATGTAAAGGAGTTTGAACCCACAACCTCCCGCTCGACATACTGGAGCTTAACCACTGAGCTAACTGGGAGACGGTATCCCCATGGGAAAGGCTTTACCATGGATGGTGGAGTTCAAGCTGTCTTTAAAAAAATGCAGTTTTAGAAAGGTTGGCAATCGATTGGAGGTGGAAAATAGCATTTACAAACAATAACAATGCCAATCTCATACATTAGTCCTTCAAATAAATGAAGTCAAATATGTTTTGCTCTCCAGTACAACCACGTGATTTGTTAGCTGCAAAGAGCCTATTAGGTGTATATAATTATAATTAACAAAAAATAATAGTCAACAAATAAATGAATAATTAAATACATACCAATTTCAAGTCTCTGGCTTTCAGGTAAATATTCAGAGAGGCATTGGAAATATGCCAGCAAGTTTACTTGAGCTGATAATAGTGTACTGCATAAGGACCTAAAATAGCACATAGAGCAGTTTTGTATGAGTGCAGCAAACTCCGGGGGGGGGGGGGGGGGGGGAAACTCCCTTATGTGAGGGGTACATGGATGCTCGTCGTACCTTTTAGGGGTCAAAATCAGGAGTTTGGTACCACTTAGCTAGGGTATCCACCATCAAACACAGACATTTCTATGTAAAGTGGTACCTTTTAGGGGTCGGGTGTCAATTGAACAAAAAAGCTGTTATCAATTTACATTTTTATTATCTTTTAGGGGTCAAAATAAGCTTGAGCCACGCCCATTTTAGTACCTCTTAGGGGTCAAATCGAAAATGTCCGACAAGCATCCCTACCCCTTTTATATGGGAGTCCCCCCCCCCTGGGAGCAAACTACAGCACTGACTACAGCATGCCATGACATTTAAATGGCTTCCTTTTTGAACCAATCAAATTACTGAGTTACAGTTCATGCATTTTCCATTTTTGTATGGCACAGTTAAAGTATGGTTACGGTAAGGCTACAGACTAGGGTGTGACATTTAAAGTTGTGTCTGATAGTCCTGGGTGAGTGATTTATTTTTAGTTTATGTACTGAATTCTTATCAAACTCATTAATAATTCATGAAGCAAAAACAAAGGAAATCACAGAGCAATAAAATAATGATCTGTAAATCTGATACAGATTTCGTCCTGATTTACATAAACTTTTACTTCAATTTTCTTGGCCAAAATAAGTTGTATTGCCAAAATAACTGAGCATATTATGACTCTGTACATCTAGATGCTTGATAAGTCAGATACAGAATTTGTGTCCATGCTTTATTGAATTCGCTTTCAGCTCGAGTTTGTAAATCAGATAAAGCATGGCTATTCATTCTGTATCTATCACATAAAAACTGAATTTACCTGTGAGTATCATATGCAAATCTAATTTGCCTCTCTTCTGCAGGTGTTCTTGAATTCTACATGGAGAAAATCCCAAATTTAAAAGATTATTAAAACATTCTCAGCTCATACATAGTTCATACATCTTTAGCCTTCCAAATTTCAAGGACTTTTCAAGTACTATAAATATTTAGTTTGTGGTGGGGCTGTTAGATGTCATTATCCTTGTCAACTATCATGAAGTATTTCTCATAATGTACTGATTTATTAGAATTTATTTAATTATTAAAAAATTCAAGGACTCCTCAAGACCGCTTTTACTAATCTGGTTATAAATTATTATAAAAAAACATTTCAATGTAGTGGTTATTTAATTATAAATCAATAAATCTTGGTTGCATTTTACCTTTTGATATACATACATTGTATAACCACTTATCTTATACAGATAGCAGTTATTTATAAATAATAAATAACGTTGTGAAATTCATTAATCATTCATAAGGGTACTTAAGCCAATCCCATGTGCTGAATGACACCATATGATCGCCTCTGTATACCCCCGTACAAACCTGATTAATAAAACATCAGGTTCTGTATCAAGATACAGACACCATGGTCCATGATACAGACACCATGGTCCGCGATACAGACCCCATGGTCCACGATACAGATCCCATGGTCCGTTATAGCTCTAGTAGTATTCTGTATCAGGTACAGAATACTAGCTACATTTGTAAGCTAGTGAGGGAAGTCTCACGACCAATCACTGACTACCCCTATCCTGGGACGGGTGAAATGACAAAGTACAACTGCTCTCTCATTATATGTACACACCATCTATTCCATGTGGGACCTGTTTTTCTGCATGCTACACTCTGCTCTCTTACTGCATACACATTGTCTCTTCAATGTGGGATATGTTTTTGTGAGAAACTAATTCATCCCACATCGATACCAAGGTGGGAGAAATCAAAGGTTAAAATTTTACGTCGTGCACATCAATGGCTTTTAGTTATCTATTCATTTCACAAGTAAGATAAAATATTCGCGTCTGATCTGTATGGGCTTTACAATGGCTCGCCGAAGTGGCTCACCATTGTAAATGCCCATACAGATCTCCCACTCATATTTTATCTACTACATGTACATAATAATATACATTAATTTTTGCTTCAATAATGAATTTTCACTCCCTTTGAAATTATATTTTTACACTTGGCACACCAAGTGTATAAATTTATTACGTCATTCACTCTGATCACTTGACAGCCATCTTGGATTAAAAGAGAAACAAGTGGGGCATCGCTTACTGGATTTTGGAGGGGAAAGGTACAAATAATAGCTGGAAAATGAGGTTTACGGTTTCTTTTCACAGATTTCATTCCAGTAAACAGCTAAAATTCGATGGATTTCAAGTCCGGAGAGTAAATACTCACCCTGCAGTTCTGATTGGGTGTTCAGAGTGAGTATATAAAAACCCAGGATAAAACCACCACAGTATCACTTTCTCACATAAAATAAATTATGACAGATGCACTCACAGTCACAGCCAGAAGAGATCTAAGCAGGCAAAATAAAGAGTTATCACCTAACAAGGATACAAATTTATATGAAGGAGATTGTTGTTGTGTACTTTGTACACTTCAACAGAATGAAATTTAAAAGTCATTAGATGGAAGAATGAAACTTAACCGGTTTATTTGAGTTTGCTCACAGTTCCAGTGAATTTTAAATTTCATTTGGTTTGAAGTGTACAAAGTACAAAACAACTCCTTCATATACATTAATTGTATCCCTGTTGGGTAATAACTCTTTATTTTACCTGTAGGGTTAATTACTCACTCCGAACACCAAAGCATGGAACTGCAGTGTGCATAATAGAGCTTTTATCTTATAGAGCTTTTATCTTACCTTGTTTTAATTACTGTAGTTCTGTTTGGCTACACTGTTCTGTGCTCAATGCCTCTAAGCTCGAGAAACTCAACGAACGAGCATTAAGAGATGTCTATAATGATTTTTCCAATACGAGCTACGAAACTTTGCTTAATAAGTTAGGACCTAGTCTCTATAACCGCCGACTGCAACTTCTGTGTATTACAGTCTATAAGGCACTTAGTGGCCAATCGCCTATGTATATCAGGTCTATGTTCTCAGAGCGCTGCAACATTAAGAACTTAAGAGGCCAGCGTAAACTTACAGTACCTAAATGTAACACAACTAAATATGGGCTTCACTCCATTTCATACACTGCTGCCAAAGCTTGGAATAGCTTAACTGATGCTCTGCGCACATTACCTACTTTAAAATCATTCAAAAAACAAATCAGCTATGTTAAATTCAATTTCTAGTTTAAAATTTCCAATTCCATATTGGTTTAACTTTTACCGATACATATATATATATTATTTATATAGTCCACTTGTAATTAATACTAGTTATGGTTAATATAATGTACTCATATGTAATTGTATATAAGATTTCAATTTATGTACTAGCTGTAAGTAGATAGTCTCGGCTAATTAGCATGTACTTGCTAGAGGTTTAACAAGCCTCAACCCCCCGAGTTGAAATAAATATCTATATCTATATATATCAATATCTATATATATACAGCAAAGTGCAAAAACTTTGACCCCCCACACCTCAACTATATCAATATATCGGGTGCATTATGGGTAGGAGTAAAGTCATTAAAATGCAACTACAGCCGATATCCGCGCACGTTTGAAAATCGTCATAGCGAAGACTTATGCAGTTGATTTAAAGTTCAAGATTTCATCTAGAACATTTTTACTCGGGACAGGCAGGACAGCTTAAATAAACCTGGGTATTTAAATGCACTCTATATATTTACTGTTAGATCGAATATTTGCAAAACAGAACATGTCCCTGGTCGGCGGAAAGAGAACGGGAAATGATCATGCCGAAGTTTCAGGTTCGAAGCGTGAATTCAGAGCTATTTGTGAAGCTGTTAGGATATCTTATGATGACCTAAAATATTGAGAAGAGGAGACATAAAGATGAGACATGATTACACCTGATCTGTGGGTTCAGGGACAATATCAATTCGTTTGAAACTTTGACATTCTACATTTGTTGCCAGTGATTCTAAACCAAAACTGAGAGCGATGAAAAAATTCAGCTCGATATCAGCGCAGGTATTCCGTTCTCTGACTTCTACTTCTGTGAAGACTGAACTGATCAGTGTTATTAGACTGATATAACCTTTCAAAGAGCAGATTAAAAAATTGATGTTGTTTTGAGCTTCAATATAATTACAAAATGAAACTTCGAAAATTAAATATTCAAAAGTTTGTCGCGGCTCGTTATCTACGAAATTAGGAAACTAGGATTCACAATAAAGTGTCATGTTGTTAAATGGAACCATAGTTGCTAACGTTTTTGGTTTAATGACGAAGCTAAATAAACAGTTTCGTCACAATTATGAGATTTAAATAGCATACAAAATACATTTTAAGAATGAAAGAAAACTGTGCAACAATAATAAGAACATTCAGCGATGCCAATCCAAGAATTATCGAACGTACCTTTCATAAAAGCTTTTACTAAAACAATTATACCATAAAAACAGGGTCCCTCCGAACCTTGAATAAAACTGGATAATATAATTTCAAGAGGAATAACTAAGAGTTTATTAGATTTTTTTAGAATCGTTTAATACCATAAAATATGACAATGATATGGGATACGTTAATTTCTATCCGTTTCTTAATCAAAATAATTAAATGTTTTATGAATTTGTTGTCAATAAATTTATGAAATTGTGTAAACCTTTAAGCTATTTTAATCTCTTCAATTTTCCGCGAAACATTTTCAAAAATAGCGTTGAATTATTGCTTAGCAGATGAAATTCGGCATTATAGTTCCGTCCGCGTTACGTTCTGCTAACGTAAACATTAATTTATAATATAAAATCAGGAAAAATATTTGTCCAAACAGAAAATAGCGAGTACATTTACTTTACTTTAAACTTTCCTGCCTGTTCCGAGTAAAAGTGTTGTATTGTAGATAAATTCTTGAAATTTAAATCAACTACACAAGTCTTCGCTGTGATGATTTGCAAACGCACGCGGATATTTAGCTGTAGTTGCATTTTAATGAACTTACTCCTACCCATAATGCACCCGATATATTGATATAGTTGAGGAGCGGGGGGTCAAAGTTTTTGCACTTCGCTGTATATATGTATATATATATCTATATATATATATCTATATAATCTCCTTTGCCGGACTTGAAATCCATTGCTCTTTTAGCTATTTATTGGATGGAAATATGTGAAAAGAAACCCTAAATCTCATTTTCTAGCTATTATTTGTATCTTTTCACTCCAAAATCCAGTAAGCTATGCCCCGCTAGCCTCGCTTTTAATCCAAGATGGCTGTCAAGTGATCAGAGCAAATGACGTGCCGAGTGTAAAAAAATAATATTTCAAAGGAAGTGTAAAATAATTCATTATTTTAAGGAAATGTATATTATTTATAAATAACTGCTATCTGTATTAGATAAGTGGTTATAAATTATGTATATCAAAAGGTGAAATGCAACCAATATTTATTGATTTTGTAATAACAACTCCATCAAAATGTTTAATTTTGTAAATCACATATTAAGAGCGGTTTAAAAAAAAGTGGTTATTTATTAAATGACCAAATTAGTAGAAGTGGTTATTTATATATAATATTATACACAAATTGTGTAAACACCAAACACATATAACACACTGTAAATAATGATTGTATTTAGAGCACTCTAATAAAGTGGTTATTTTATTATATAACCAAATTAGTACAAGTGGTTATTTATAATACATAACAAATAACCACTTTATAAATAACCAAAGTCATCTTTCTTCTTTATTTACAAATTAATAAATGTGTTAGACAGTGAAATAATGTAAAATCTACCAAATATCATCTAAATAATAGTTTTACAAAAGGCGCCCCATAGAGATCGCTATACAGTAAATAACATTTTTATAATTAACAGAGTCTAGATTAAAAAAAACAAAATTTGCACACACACCGGGCCCCCCTAATATTTACTCTCTCACCTGTAGATTGGTTAAAGGTTTGTTGCCAAATAACTTGGAATAGAGCAGTGGGGTTGAAAGTCTTGAGTTGGCCGGTGTCTTGCCAAACCAGGAAGGTTTTACTGGCTTCATTATACTGGAATGGAACAATGGGTTATAAATTCAACACTCTGGACATTATTAAGTTACAAGACAGATGGCTGGTGGTCAGATGACTGCTCGTAAAGTGCCAAACATTGGTCACATAATAATAATAATAATAGGCCATATTTATATAGCACCATAAATTATCACCACAGTCTCATGGCACTTTACATTTTACTGACATATCCCATCAGTGATTTTTTTTGGACTGCTATTACACCGCCAATGGCTGCCACGCAGTTTACAATGCGGCCGGGTTCGAACCCCGACTTCCCGCACTCTAGACCATGTTCTACCAACTGAGCTAACCAGTGTTGGCTGAATTAGTTGCCAAACAGCTGTTGGCCGACAATCGGCCGACATGTGTCTGATAGATCATAAAGTACACTTTCTATCCAACTGGAAGTAGTTATGGCACAGGAATATCATCTAAATCCAATGGCAAAATAACTAGTGAACAAGTTGCACCAAAATATGTGGTTGGTATAGTAAGAGGCCCTATTAGGGGGGGGGGGGGGGGGGGGGGGGGTACAGTCCCTGTCAAAAGTTTTTCACACCGTACGAACCACATGTGGTAGCATGTGGCAACATGTGTTTACCACTTTCGGTAAAATGAATGTGGCAAAATGTGGCTAAGCGAAATCGGTAACTGAACCACTTTCGGTAAAACACAATCGGTGACTGAACCACTTTCAGTAAAACGCAATCGGTGACCGAACCACTTTCAGTAAAACGAAATCGGTGACTCTACCACCTTCGGTAAAACGAATTCGAATAGTCAGACAGATTCAAGTCAACAGATTAAAGAGCTTTTCGGTGCTTACATGTGCTTTCAGCCGTGGAAACTAATTGTCTGGTTTTTGACACAACAAGAATGTCGCAAACTTCGCGGAACATGTGATTTTATTGCAGAATGCAGAGTTAAATAATGTGGGAAAGTTTCTCAACTTTTAATACTGGCAAGTGATAAACGTCTACCAAATAGAATATTCTGGAATTCTTTTTATTTAACGTGGGATCCGTCATTTTGCTCAAATTGCTCGAACAGAAGTGTGACATTTTTGAATAATCAATGAGCTCTGACAGCAGTGTTTGTTTTGCTTTGAGATCACACCAAAAATTATCTTGATATCTTCCTACTGAATCAAATGCTTTCAAAGTTTTGTATTTTATTTATGGTCTGAACAGTTTTCACCTAATGCGAAAACTGGTTTGAGTCCATTCTGTCAAATAAAAACACCCAGGTGAATACATTTTGGATATTTTAATTCATTATTGGTTATTTTGCCGTGAGATCGCACCGAATCTTCTGGAGTTTCAATTTCAGCTTTTTTACTTCATCACTTCGTCAATTTGTGATTGGCATTGCAGTTTATAATTATTGCTGTGAGACAGGTCTGCAGCGATTGGTCTGATGTCAGATGTGAAACAAACAAGTCTCAGGTCCTCGATCGATCAAACATAGGACCTGTCAAAACTCAGACTGACAGGTTCACGCATGACTGATTGCAATTGCACAATCTTGATATTTTAATTTCGAAAACATGCCTTTCCAGAATCCGAAAACATTTGCAATGCTTTTGGTCGGAACCTTGAACAACGCAGGAATCTCTCGTAAATGTTAAACTACGGAAGCTAAAATTCGTTTGTTGATTATTGCTTACTGGCGGGGCCCGCTTTAAAAGTTTGCTGCTAGATTATGAACGAACGGCGGTTGTTAGTTTGTGGCGTAAGTTTAAGGTTATATATTCACAGCAGTTCCTTTTTTTTCAGTACAGTTTATCAGTGAGGTTATCAGAAGAAATAGGAAGGAGAGAAATGCTCTTAGCCACTTCGCAGCTTTCTCGGTACAAGTCACGATCAAAACAAATAAGTTTTTCGATGATCGCACCAGGACACCGACCTGACGCTTCGCCAACAATTTGAAATTGGAGCTTTTTCTACAATGAAAACACCAATAATTATTGCTGTGCCGATATATCGTTTCAAAGAAGACAAAACGAGATATCATTTTTGAAATCTAAACTTCAACATTTTCAGTTTTAACGTTGTAAAAATCACTTTAGTCACAAGCAGTGAACTACATGTACAAGTAACAACTTGTAGACTGTCTTGACCTGCAATGTTTGGTGAAGCGAAATCGGTGACTGAACCACTTTCGGTAAAACGAAATCGGTGACTGAACCACTTTCGTTAAAACACAATCGGTGACCGAACCACTTTCGTTAAAACACAATCGGTGACCGAACCACTTTCAGTAAAACGAAATCGGTGACTCTACCACTTTCAGTAAAACAAATTCGGTCTTAAAACGAATGGAGTTTACCGAACGAAATCTACCACATGTGGTTACCGAATCTTCATTTTACCGAAGCACATACGGTACCGTATACGGTTGAAAAACTTTTGACAGGGACTGTATATAGTGACCTTTCACGAGAAAACGTACACTAACGCTTTTCCGTTTAGTGCTCTAAACCGTTTGTTATCCGTTTAAACGGGTAAAAAAGTCGTTTAAACGTTTTCGAAAATCGTTTAAACGTTTTCAAAAACCGTTTAAACGTTTTCCAAAATCGTTTAAATGGTTTTGAAAACCGTTTAAACGTTTTCCAAATTCGTTTAAACGGTTTAGAATTTCGTTTAAACGATTTGAAAAATCGTTTGCTTTTTCAGCCTGCCCGTTTAAACGTTTTCGCAAATCGTTTAAACGATTTGCTACCGTTTAAACGATTTGTCAGATCGTTCAATAGTCCGTGTTCGGCCGTTTAATTGCCTTGGCAAACCGTTTAATTGAACAACCAAACTATCTTACATGCCGCGCTTCGTAATTCACCATGAGAACTTATCTTCCTTTTGTTTTGACAGATCGATATTGCGTATTTCTTACCGCGGGTGAGTCCTCTGCCATGGAAACGGAGGAGCCAGTAAACAAACGTTCGTCCTCACATTGAGTTGCTGTACAGTATTGTGCAAATTAAGTAATGCAAACGTATTTCGACGAATTTCGCTGTTTGTTCCTACGAATGTCGCGACGAAATTTCTTCGAAATTTCAGGCAACTTTTCGTTCGAAATTTCGACGAAAAATCGATCAGATACTCGTAAATTCGAATGCCAAGGGCAAGGCGAAATATCGCCAACCTGCGAACGACATTTCGACGATATTTCGTTTATTGTCAAGCGAAAATTCGGACCAGCTCGTGATCCGAAATTTCAAAGAAATTTCGGCAAGCGTACGCGTATTCATTGGGCACAATTTCGTATTTTAACCTTCCTTTCACCAGGATTAACGCGTGATAAAATAATTCGAATACATGACAAACAGTTTTACGTACAGTAAGATGGTTTTGGTAAATACCCTGCGTGCCAGAGGCGTCAAAAAGTCAAGATTCTTATATAATAAAGTCCCCGTCAATCGTGAACTGTCAGCCAGACGCGTGTCTCATTTCTGACACAAATACCGCGGGGGCGCAATTAATTTCCATTTACGCGAACTGACTGCTCTGATCCGATGCATTAAAGGTCTTTTAATTCAAAAGGAATTGCACTTTCCCAGTAGAAGTTTCTGGTAAGAGTATAGAAGTTTTTGCACGTCTTTCAATATTAGGACAAACGTTGCTTCAAAACTCTGTTGATGTTCTGTAAAAAATCACACTGACACGTTCACGCCTGACTGATTGCACGTGGATTACAACGCTCTGAATTAGAATAATCAGCGTTCTTGCAGAAAAACAAGGGATCCGCCGCGCCGAATCATTTGCGCGAGTATATGTAGCACAATACTCCTGATTAATATGTTATTACCAGTAAGTCGGAACACTGGAACTCACTTCCAAAACAAACCACCCTGGATCGGGAGTTGGATCAGGAAAGTTTGCATATTTCAAAATCATTCGGTGCCGCAAGATTGCAAAGAAGACATCGTGAGAAGGCAATTAATTTTAGTCAAGTTTTCAGGTGAGTTTACATGTAACGGCTTGCTATTACTTTCCCCGTTGCATCAGTCGAAGAGCAGGGAAACTGACAGCGGTAGAGAGAGTACCTACTATTATGTTAGTGCATTCGCTTTGTATAGTTTACTTTCATAAAATCTAAACTAAAATATTTGTTCCTAAATCATATGACCGTGAGAGTAGTTCATATTCTGATTGGATGTAAGTGTACAATGATTTTATTGAAGTTGTCTGAAACCTGTCAGGGCATTTGAAGTATTGTTTCCCTTGCAGTTATTCGCAAAGTTGAAAGTGACAAACTGCAAGGAGTTAGCACTTTTTTTTTCAGTTTCCACTCTAATATCACGCCTTTGAGTGAAATTTATTGCCCCTGTATAGAAATCCATCCAGTGACACGCTCTTATCCGCAAACATTTACAGGGCCAACAGGACACTCGCGAGTTGCTTTCCGCAAGCAGTTTAATCGTTTAGGCTATCACTGACAACCGTTTAATCACTTTCCAAGATCGTTTAAACGTTTTTAGAAACCGTTTGCTCTTCAACCCAGTCCATTTAAACGTTTGGTAAACCGTTTGCTTTCCGAAGCTGCCCGTTTAAACGGTCTGAAAATTCGTTTAAACGATCTGAAAAAGCGTTTACACAATCTGAAAAAGCGTTTAAACGTTCTGAAAAAGCGTTTAAACGATCTGAAAAAGCGTTTAAACGATCTGAAAAAGCGTTTAAACGATCTGAAAAAGCGTTTAAACGACCCGAAAAAGCGTTTACTAACCGTTTAAATTTGCCCGTTTAACGGAAAAGCGTTAGTGTACGATGTCCCCTGTCTGAGTTCAAAACTAGTCGTGTCACACTCTCGGAAGGTGGGCATGTCACTGTCGGAATTGTTTTCTCATTTCTCTCCATCGCTCTCGCAATTTCAGACGTTCGTCGGTATTCATGTCCTTCATGTCACTGTTTCAGCGTCGTGTTGCTTAGTGAGAATTTACCATACATTAGGGCCTCATATAAGTGGTTGACCACCAACTGACCACATATTTTCAGTGCAACTAATGTTCACTTTAGCCAGTAAATCTATGGTTATACAATGTACATGTATAGGGCTTTATACTATAGTTCAAAATTATAGTGAAGTGGCTCATATGACATACATGTACATGTATGATGCATTTCAGATGTGTAATTATTCCATGTTTTGGTTTTAGTTGATATACATGTATATACTACATACTTAGGAAATAATTTGACACTTTGAAGGTCAATGACATGGTTTAACAACCTTGAACATTAAAAGAAAGACGACAAGCTGTCAGCTAAGTCAATAAAGTTGAGATAAACTAGCAATTTAAATAACCATACCCCTTTGAGGTAGGTTTATAACTAAATGTACATGTATCGTCAAATTTTATTTCTTCTTTCAGCCATTGTCAGAAGAACTGTACCAAAGCCATAAAATGTGGGTCACACTGAAAAATTAATGATGTTACAACTTAGTATAGTTAATGTTGTTGAGGGTAACCCAATACATTATTGTTTTAGTTTATGATATACACACAGTACACGTACACAGTACCTGGAATCTGGTAGGTTAAGCCCAGCCATTATTTTGCTAGTTTATGATAATTATACACTGTCACAGTGCACATACAGTACCTAGGATCTGGTAGGTTAAGCCCAGTTAATACAGCATGAACTGTGGTATCAACAATAGCAAAATGGAAATAATCAAACAACACGGGAATGTGATGATGAACACCCTTCACACATGCAAGATGGAGCTTGAGCACTTGGCTACTGACACCAACAAGAGACTCTGGAGACTCGGGACTGAAACAGACACACAGACTATATTATCAACAATAACCTACAGTACTTGTGATGTTGAAATATGTATTACAACAACAACAACAATGCATTTATTCACACTCAATCTTAATAATAATTATGTAGAAGTACATAAATTATATAAACATTATTTTTTTTGAAGATAATGAGTGTTAGAGAACCTGGAATAGCTTTAGAAAAACTAATTGAGACACTGGTACCCTCAAATACGGAAAGCACTTAAAATAGATATGTCAGACACTGGGCTCAAAAGGGTTAAGTCCACAAGTGCAATACAAGTACATTGTACATGTATAAACTAGAACCTTATTATAAGTGTTCCATGAGGCCAACTTTCTTGTTATGGAATGATATTAATCAAAGAGTTCAAACTTTAAAATACATACTGCATAGCTCTGCAGTAAATGTCAAATCACTGGTTATTTTTTCTACTCAACCTACATTGTATTTTTTTGGGCAGCCATGAATTTCGAACTTTGAACATGTACATGTAGCATACAAATTATTAATTGAAGTTCTTACCCAACTTCTGAATCAGAAAAGTAGAGTTCTAGAATCAACTGAACATCTGTTTGGTCAACCTGCTGTGTTACCTGAATTTAGAATTAAAGTAACTAAGTTAACTAAC
This sequence comes from Actinernus sp. WN-2022, assembly GCA_030867875.1. Lineage (NCBI taxonomy): Eukaryota > Metazoa > Cnidaria > Anthozoa > Actiniaria > Actinernidae > Actinernus > Actinernus sp. WN-2022. Next base: position 138,167,623 of record JAOWCC010001589.1, read on the forward strand.
TTACATGTATCTTCATCATTATCCATCATCATCATATCTATTATCTTATCTATTTCAAGCTGTACCTTATTGCTGTCTACCAACATATGAAGTCTAAAGACAAAGGCATCATTGATTTCTACTTCCTCATTCCTGAAAAGAATCTGGAATGTTCTGGATACTGCTGTCATTCCAGAAGGTGTCACTAATGCTGGGAATATGCTGTCATCTCCTCTTTCATCTGACAATTAAAATAATTATCACATATTTTTTAATCACTTGGAAATTTAAAGTCTCTATCCTGTGATTTCATTATTTATCAAGGATGGGGTTGGAAAATATAGGAGTGGTCATGTCGAAATAATGTTTATTTTAGCCATCATATTTTAGCCATCATATTTTACCACAATAGCCAGCACTTCACCGGCTTCCAAAGAAATCCATGTCTGCTACATCACATGATCAGTTTCATCCAATCAGAATCAGAGAATTTACAAGGTGAACTACATGTAGCTATATAATTAACAAATAGAGTGTGTCTGTCAAGAGACTGTTATAACAATAGAATGTGTTTGTTGAAGGACTATCATTTATTATAGTTCACCACAAAATTTTGGCATTGTGCTCATTGGCCAAACACAATCATGTGACGTGATAGTTGTCGTCCGCGGATGCAAACTACTGTATCAGCTGATAGTTCCTCGACAAACACACTCTATTTGTATAATAGTGCCCAATGAGAGTGGAAAACAATTTTGTGATGAACAATAATGACAAATAGTGTGTGTTTGTCTCGGAACTATCGGCTGATACATTGTATAGTTTCCCTTGGAAATTTGGTGTTCTTAAAACTACATGTACATGTAGCATATAAGCCCTCAAACTGCATTTAAGCCTGAGAACGAAGTTAGTCAGTTATCTTGGCTTCTAGTGAATAGAAATTAAGCACAAATTATGTGTCATTTGAAAGGTAAGGACATTCAAAATCTGTTTTTATAAGTGTTTGCACTGCAATTTGGTTACACTCTGAACATTTCAAGTTAAATTAAATGCCGGTCAGCTTGACTTGGTGGCTCAATCTTGAGCGGTTTGAAAGCTATTGTAGTTGGCAGGTGTTTTTGCCAGTTATCTTGGCTTCAAGTGAACAGAAAAGCACAAATGTGACCTTACACGGGAAAACGTACAATAACGACTTTCCGTTTAAACGGGTAAAATAAACGACTAACAAACGGGTTTTCAAGTCGTGTACACGACTTTCTAGGCCGTGTAAACGAGTTGGGAAGCCGTGTAAACAACTTTCGAAGCCGTGTAAACGACTTTCGAAGCCGTGTAAACGACTTTCGAAGCCGTGTAAACGACTTTCGAAGCCGTGTACACGACTTTCGAAGCCGTGTACACGAGTTGGAAAGATAGCCCAAAAAAGCAAACGGCTATATAAAACGTTAACAATCATGGCTTGGCTTGCTTTAGTCAAACGGTATAGAACCATTTGAATACACACGGAGAAACCCTATTAGTGCCACGATATTTATTAACTTGCAAAAACATCATGGCTTTCAGTTTCTAGCATGCAAGTAAACTATTCGGTCTATCGGGTCTCGCGCAATGGATGATCACTTTTAGAGGTTATCCTGTACGAAAATTGTTCACAAGACTGTCTTTTGTCAATTGCTGGGGTTATTTCGGTTTCAGGAGTTATATTCTAGAAGAAATAGTCAGTTTTCAGAGCATTGTTGGAGCCGTTTCTTCAGCCTCGTTTCCGTGCCGTGAAAGTTTGTCTTTATGTCGCGTTAGTTTCTCCTAAACTATTTATCCTAATGCGACCATTTTTTTTCTTTTGCATGACCAGGATCCGTTTTCTGTTTTGTGCAAAAATGAGAACATTTGTTAAAGGATTTAATTTAAAAAAAATCAGAAAACTAACTGATACCGACTTGTGCAAGAGCAAAATGTTGAAGTTTCAACTGTTAGCGTATTTTCACGAAAGCCGTAGCTGTTTCGAGCGCTTTTGTAAACTGTTCGGTCTATCGGCTCTCGCGTAGTGAAAAATCATTTTCATCGCTTCAAACGTATTACAATTGTTCACAAGGGTATCATCTCTTAGTTGAACGGGATGTTTTGGTTTCAGGAGTTACATTCTAAGAGATTTCATTTGATTTTCAGAGCTTGGTGCATAGAATTTCTGTCGTAATGACGGCAATTGCATTCAGTTTCTAGCGCGTAAGTAAACTGTTCGGTCTATCGGGTCTCGTGCAATGGATATACTCACTTTTAGAGCTTATCCTGTATGACAATTGTTCACAAGACTGTCTTTTGTCAATTGCTGGGGTTATTTCGGTTTCAGGAGTTATATTCTTGAAGAATTGTTAAGTTTTCAAAGCATGGTTGGAGCCGTTTGTTCTGCCTCGTTTCCATGCCGTGAATTAGACCTTGCGGTTTTGTGATTTTACGTCATCAGTATGGAACGATTTTGCGAAACTACGGGGAAACTAACGTTCTGACTTCACATTGACTTCATAGCTTTGAGGCTTTGTGATTTTAGGATGAGTTGTTGTACAACTATAAGAGCGCTTCCACTACAAAATCAGGGAATAAAAGAGTTCGATTTTGCTAAATAGCGAGGCCTTGAACTGTACCGAGCGAAGGCCCTGTGGACACTTCAATAAATACACGCGAATCATAGTACATTCAGCGACTTAATTACAAGCAGAGTAAATGTCTCCCCTACATTCTCACTGCTTCCAAGTTTCCTTGGCCGTTCATTGTCTCCCTCTCAAATAATTTTTCGTTTGACAATAAGGGAAATATTTTCGAAATGTCGTGATATTTCGCCTTGGCACTCGAAATTTCGCCTATCTGATCGATTCTTTCAAACGAAAATGTGCCTGAAATTTCGGCGACATTCGTAGAAACAAAGAACGAAATTCGTCGAAATACGTTGGCATTATTTTTGCACACTGTAGTTCACCTAAACCACGGCAACTCAACGGCCTAGCTGAGAAACGGCTTCACAACTCGATTGCACGCAGTGCACGGGCAGGAAAAAAAACGACTTTCGAAGCCGTGTAAACGAGTTGGGAAGCCGTGTAAACGACTTTACAATACAATACAATACAATATTCTTTATTTACAGAGGGAAGACACATTAACCTTACATAGTTATCTAACATGCGGCCCTCTATGTTACAAATAAAACGTAATGGAAAGGAAAGGAAGTATGGGAAAAAAATTAACGCACGGACTACGACATTACAAGATATAATGAGTAATTGGAATCAATGTAAAGAGAATTAATATGAAATAAAATCAAAAACAAAATATACTTATTAGAACACTGCGCAATGGAAGGGGCTATGACCTGGACGCGGCGCCAGAAATGCAGCAGCAGTGAAGCAAGGAGCGACAGTTATAGCAGAGGAGCTCCTCTAGATGGTTAACAGAGGAGATGTGCGGAAGAAAAACGTTACGAAGCTTATACTTATAGCTTATACTGTAAACGACTTTCGAAGCCGTGTAAACGACTTCAGAAGCCGTGTAAACGACTTTCAAAGCCGTGTAAACGGTTATCTAACCCGTTTACACGGATAACAAACGGCTTAGCACGCTAAACGGAAAGTCGTTATTGTACGTTTTCCCATGTAAGGTCACAAATTCTGTGTCACTTGAAAGCTAAGGACATACAAAAACTGTTTTATTTATAAGTGTTTGCAATGTGATTTGGTTACACTTTGAACATTTTCAAGTTAAATATATAAAGCTATAGCCTGGGAAACCAGCCGACTCTTATCGCTCCCCCACTTGCGAAAGAGATGTCTGGCAACGAGGCAGAAAATTCCATACTGATGACGTAGCAGATAGCCATTTTACAATGCACAAATTAAGTGCAAGCCGAGAAGACGAATGCGAACAACAGAGTTATTTTCAAGGTATATTAAACTACTGATGCTGCTCGTTTGCTTGGCAGCGGATCACGGCATCATGAACAATCATGAAATTCAAGCCTATTTAGCGTGTGTTGGCTCGTTTGCTTGCAGTGGCTCGGCCCGGTCAAGCGAATTTGTCCTATGACTGTCAAAAACATAATAGTTGTTTATAATTTCAAAACCTATCAAATGTGTTTGAACGCTTAGAAAAAAACGGCTAATAATTCTGCATACCATCTAAAGGTTTGGAGCACAGCTTTTAGATAGATAGATAGATAGATGGTTTATTAGTAATAACTGTTGCAGCTGGAAAGCTGAATTGCGTAAGACTTTACATTAAATTTGAAAATACTGATAATTAAAATTAATTCTAATCAATGTTGCTACTGATATAAAATATAGTTGCTAATTATAATCTAATTAATAATACTATAAAGTATAAAACTCTTCAGTCTGTTGGACTTGATAATTAAAATTCTAATCAATATTGCTACTGATAGTTGCTAGATATAATCTTACTATATGTAGAACTGTGTCTTGATAATCATGAAGGTTCTACTCAATATTGCTATATATATTCTGGTTATTGTTATATTGTTATATTCTAATTGCTATTACTATATATGAAACTGTTTTTCAGTCTGTTGGTCTTACATATGGGCACATTGAAACTCCGCTTACTTCTAAGATTAGCATTACATGTGTTTGGTTTAGGCAGTAAGTTGTGCAACTTATGGTTCACATTGGAGCTGATCTCGTTGAATAGATTGATTGTTAGGGCATTTCTGCGATCGTAGAGTGGAGTTAGGTTACTGGCTGCCAAAGCTTCAGGATAGGTGGTGAATGGGTAAATGATTCTTAAAGCACGCTTCTGCAGTCTTTCTAAATCCTCCGACAAATACTGCGGGAGCCCGTTATGGAACACGGGACAGGCGTATTCGGTTATTGGGCGTATGCATGTAACATAGAATGTCAAGAGTTCCTTTGTTAACACGTTTGCTCTTTTAAGTTGCTTCAAGAAGTACAGTCGGGTAGACACCTTTCGTATGATTTCCGAGATATGAACGTTCCATTTTAGGTTATCTGAAATGTTCAGGCCAAGTAGTTTGAAGTTGGAAACTACTTCAATAGGTTTCGCATCCACAACGACAGGGGCGAAGTTGGGGGCACTCTTAGCAAATGATATTCGTAGCTCTTTGCATTTTGCTTGATTTAATTGAAACTTATTCTGGTGCGACTTTGTGGCCAGTTCTGATACAGCATTCTGGATGTTACTTATTTCGTTCTTATGGACAGGTTCAGCGATAGTCGTGTCATCTACATATTTCCATAAGTCGGTGTTGGTGACTCCTATATCGTCGATCATAAGTACAAAGAGCCACGGCCCTAGCTTGGTTCCCTGTGGGACGCCTGCAGGGATGTCTTTCCATTCTGATTTACAGTCACGCTCTAGTTTGACTCTCTGCTTACGGCACTTTAAGAAATCAATAATCCAACGCACGATTCCATGTGGGAGGTCCAACGTCCCTAGTTTATTAGCCAAGATAGCGTGGTCGATTAGATCGAAAGCTTTCCTATAATCAAAGAGAACGACTCTTACAGTTGCGCCGTTCCCGTCTGTGTGTTTGGTCCAAAATTTTCAAAATTTGGTCCAAAATTTGGTCCAAAATTTTGAAAATAATTATTCATACTGTTCGAATGCTCACAGTTAGCCATTTGTTCAGAGGTGCCAAACTGTTTGAATGCTCAGAGCAAACCGTTTTAAAATTTTAGGCAAAATTTTAGGCAAACCGTTCAAATGCTTTGAGAAACTGTTCGTGACTGTTTGCTGCCCATTCAAACGGCCATTTAAACGGTAAACTGCTAGTGTACGTTTTCCTGTGTAAGGTAACATGTATGCTCAAGAACCAAGTAAATTGAAGGTTTATATTCTAGTTTTAAGAACATCAAATTTCCAAGGGAAACTATCAGCCAATAGTTCTGAGACAGACACACTCTATTTGTTGTTATTGTTCGCTCTTTGTTCCTACGAATGGCAAATTTCCGTTCGAAATTTCGACTTAGAATCAATAAGATACGCGAAAATTCGAATGCCAAGGCGAAATATCGCCAACCTGCAAGCGACATTTCGACGATATTTCGTTTATTGTCAAACGAAAATTCGGACCAGGTTATCGAAATATCGTGATCAAGCGTACATGTTCATTGCACAATTTTGTATTTTAACATTTCTTTCACCAGGATTAACACGTGACAAATTCGAATTCATGACAAACAGTTTTACAAACGTACAGTATAAAGATGGTTTTGGTACATGAAATATCCTGCGTGCCAGAGGCGTCAAAAAGTCAAGATTCTTATATAATAAAAGTCCCCATCAATCGTGAACTGTCAGCCAGATGCGTGTCTCATTTCTAACACAAATACAGTGGGACGCAATTCATTTCCATTTACGCAAACTGACTGGTCTGATCCAATGCATTAAAGCTCTTTTAATTCAAAAGGAATTGCACTTTCCCAGTAGAAGTTTTCTGGTAAGAGTATAGAAGTTTTTGCACGTTTTCAATAATTTCAAAAATTATGACAAAAGTTGCTTCAAAACTCTGTTCATGTTCTGTAAAAAATCAGACTGACGCGTTCACACCTGACTGATTACACATGGAAATTCAGAGTTGAGATTTTAATACGCAAACATTTACAATGATTTCTGCCGAAACCTTTTAATACTAGTAACAAGACAAGGATCTGCCGTAAATGTAAAACTACACTGAAGCAAAAGTTTATTTGGTGTTATGCTTTGCGCTCAGCGAGTGAGTCAAGCTTTAAAGTGGGCCACGCACTTACCGGTCTGGGAACTAAGCGAGCAGCCGTTGTTTTGTTTATTTTACGGCTTACGATATTTCGATAACTGCATGGTCCGAATTTACTTGAAAATTTTATACAATGACTTTTACAAAGATCTGGAAGGCTGACGGATCGGAATATTATTGTGGATATAATTATGGATAACGTTTACAAAATTGAACAGTTTCGAAGTTGGGACGTGCGATTTATAGTAACGCATTCCTTTCGTTTATTACCCTTCCGGCCTTCGATTCAACCGGGTTCAAAGCATCAGATTTCTATTCTTAGTGAAGCCATTCTTAGCCTGATTATACTGACTGAACTGAAGTAAACTCTACAGTTGTCCTCCTGTATGTACATGTACCATTCAAAAGTGAGCTGTAAAGTTCAGTTAGTCAAAGGCCAAATAAAGTTTACAACTCAGGTTGGTCGAATTGACTGAGTGAGCCGGAAAAAGTAACTTCATCTTTGACAGGCAAGGATCGAAATTTCGAAGGATCGAAATTTTGAAGAAGCAAAGTTTCGTGCGAATATTTGCAGAATACGAAACTAAATTTTGCACTATATTTCGTAGAGTGCAGCAAAATTTTCGTGCTAACCTGTCGCAGAGAACTGTGAAATGTCGCACAAATTAAACAAAAGGCTTAACGAATTTTCGTTGAAATATCGGCAAAATTTCGTTTCGTGAAAATTTGCGTTCATTTTCACCGTAAAGCCCCGAAATTTGTCGAAAGGTGTTTGCATGACTTTTGCATAATACTGTATATAAATGAAGCTATGAGGGCATACACAAATGTATACACATGTATGCCTTCATGGCTCCATTTACTTTAGTAATAAGTTATAGTAACTTACTACATGTGTGTACCAACTCACCTCAGTATCCAAAAAATGTAAAACTATTGTTATTTTGATAATATTTACTAAAATTGACATCTTTATAATTATGCCATTAAATGACAAAAGGAATTAATATTACTACAATGTACCTGCACTCCTCCGATATTCTACATCAACACTTGTACAAGTTTTTTCGGAGGGCTTTAATGCACAGCGGATGTGGTAGAACCTATAAATCAGTAAAAAAATATTCTTCAAACTTAGCAAATTTTACAACAACATACATGTACATGTCAAGATGGATATTTAGGGTGCGTTCGATTGACCGTATTCTGGAAACAGAATGATCACTACTAATCAATTTTAGTATATACCACACCAGTGAATATCACTTTTCGTGCACTCTGATTGGCTACTCAAACAATGAATATGATTTCATATTCACCTCAGAGCGAAGCAGCGATCACCTCGCACAAGTTTTTGTCCACTTGACAGAAAATAAAATAACTATTTGGTGCTGGCTATTCACATGCAGTGTGGTATATACTAAAACAATTATTCACCGAAGTGGAGGTGAATAGTGGTGGATATTTATATTGCCGAAGGGGCTTGGTAAATATCCACCACAATTCACCTCCACTTTGGTGAATAATTGTTAAATATTGGGATGTTTTAGCCACTGAAATACTAATTGTATCCCAAATATCATATATCAGCAAGCATTTGTAGCTTACAGTGCAAAATATGCCTGAACCAGTGATTTCCAGAGACTATTCCATCTATTCCTATTCCGGAATATGGTCAATCGAATGCACCCTTAAAATAATATTAAGTGCCTATGAAACAAATTGTTGTCACTAAAATTAAGATCTCATTTGAATGGCATTTTCTGTTTGTCAATATCTCATCTTGTTCCAGAGATACATCACTCAGTATTGAGGTTTTTGGAATATGCAAATTAGATGAACTGTGACATCACAAGGTGGATACAGCCTGGAGACAAATCACAAAATGAAGTTCTAATATCTCTGGAAATAGTGGGTAAAAATGGTTAAAAACAATTAAGCTTTGCACATTGTATGATACTAAGGAAAATACACACCAATGTGGAAATCGTGATGCTGCCATGGAAACAATCTTGGCCCCAAGCACCTTTCACATACATTGTATAATGATACACTTGCCACAAGCCGACCACAATTTTTGTTCAGGCAAGCAAAGCAATTTGTTTTATCCCGGGGTCAGGCGAGCAACAAAGTCACGAGTGGCATGCACTTGTTTCCCTTGCAGAGATTCAATTTGTGTTTCACACCCAAAAAAATACCTCCCAAGTGGTTTTTTGTGCTGATTTTGTTTTCTCATGTGCACTTAATGCAGCACGAGCAATGATGGATGTTCTAGAGCTAGACACAGTACAATTATCTTGATACATATATAAGGGATGAGTTTTTGTGTACAAATGAAGGGCTGTGTGCAAAAAGGGTGTAAGTGACTGAGTCTTGATCACATTCTAAATTCTCCCTTAGAAAACAAAGAAATTAAAGGAGAATTTAGAATCTGATCAGGAAACACTTACACCTTTTTGCACACAGCCCTTCAAATGTACATTAGCAACCATCTCAGTGGATAAGAGTGAAGTATGCCCGGACATATAAATATATATTTTATTGAATGAATATTTACTGGTTATTTCATGGTTTTCTATGGAATACCGGCGAATATTTCATGAGAAATTTGTATTATTTAGTATACAACGAGCCTCTAGGCGAGTTGTATACCAAAATAATATGAATTTCGAGTTAAATTTTCGCCAGTATTCCATAGAAAACCATGAAATAACCATATTATCCTATAAATAACAAATTTACAAAAAGATTTATCACGAAAACAAAGTAACCTACCGGACGATAGCAGAGACTGCAAATTTTCTTGCCGGAAAACACAAATTTTGAGTGCCGGCCGCGCACCTCTGCAGATTAATTATGTATTCAAAATGGTGAATTCTTATTGGCTGATAAAGAAAGGGCGTGAAATTTCCTGCATTTTGATTGGCCTTGATCTAGCCATGAAATACCGCTCTGTATTTAATAGAAAAACCATGAAATACCGCCCTGTATTTCATAGTAAACCTGAGCTCTGATTGGCTGAAATATAATATTTATAGGATAATATTATATTTTATTGAGTGAATATAAATTATATTTTATTGAATGAATATTTTTTTATATTGAATTAATTTTTTTTTAAATAAATTAATATATTTTTATTGAATAATAATATATATTTAGTAAACAAATATAAATGTGTTATCGCATTTTGCTACTTTTCGGCAACCATACTACATGTAGGTTGTGTCAACCTTACAGTATAACGTCACAGACCGTCTAATTTGTACATGTATATTCTAAAAACCTGAATACACTGTATCTCTGGAACACAGATGAGATATTGATAAACAGAAAATGCCATTCTTCCTCGTTTAGAAATAACTTTCAAACGAGATCTTAATTATAATATTAATGAGTGAGTGACAAAAAGGTAATAGTATATTGAACGAGTGTCACTCGACTGTTGTCACAATTAATTTAACAACAGTCAACCAACTGTCCGGAGAAATTTTTGAAGTAGACTCCAAAGTAGACTCCAAACTTTGAGAGAAAATATGATGGAATATCACTTGCAAATAATTCCAACAGAAACTGCAGAACATAACCGAAGACAACTTCAGTGCATGCAGGAGACAAAAATAATTACCAACAAAATAAATTACACGTAGAATCAACTCTTGAGACAGTAATGGCTGCAAACTGCACTACAAGGAGTTTTCATTAAAATTAATTATGTCTGATGAAAATGGTCATGAGGCTTTTGCATTTAAAAAATGTATTACTGGTTTAGAGGTGTTATGAATTGTGCAGTCTGAAGGAGAACCAGAATAGCGGAAATTATAAATTATAATAGAAATGTTGGTCCCAGACTTTGAATTTGCGAGATTAAACACAGTTATTTCGAAGTCCTAAGATAAAGGTTTTGCCCTGTGTTTTGCATATATTATCAAACCCAAGGGGGTTATAATAACATATTGGTTTCAAGGAGAATTTTTAGGAACCGTAGAGTTTTAGGGGATATTGAAAAGTTGCTTTAATTTATTTTGAGAATCATCTTTTTATTAAATTGTTTGATTTTGAGATTGCGAGATTTTAAATACCAGTAGTCTTATTTCATCCTGAGATAACCCTTGGGCAGTGACAAGCAGTTAGAAAGAAAGAAAATGGTTTGCTAAACTTTGGATAATAATGCAGCTGGGGTATGGAGATTTCATACTACATGTATATGATTACATCTTTAAGGGTTAGAGACAGGTGCATGTTTATTGACAAATACAGGCACACATTCGAACTGACTGTACGATGGAAGGAAAATAATGAATATACTGCATGAGGCCAAAGGCTGAATTAATATGAAGAAATTTTGACTTCATCGACGTATACATGTAGCTAGCCTGCGTCACATCCAAACTGAACCACAGTTAAGTCTGTCAGCATAACAACGACCAAAAGCTTGTTCCGACCCCCAGCGTAGTTGTAGGATTATTTATAATCAATTCTGATTGGCTTTTACTAATGCTCATTCTTACATCTTCTGGTTGGCCATTCATCTATCAACAGCTCTTGCAGCCAACTTAGTACATTGTTCGCAAAAATGGGAGGCTAAAACTCAACTGTAATTTTTTTACAGCCTTTCAAAGTTTAGAACCAGAAGATGTGGCCGTCAGTTTCAAATTCCCTTTGGAGGCCTGGAGACTAGTGGCCTGTGATGTGTATGTAGTAAGGCATCCTTCCAATTCCATACAAGCATCTCTTATTTCTGTTATTCTTGCAAGCTCATCACATGATAAATATCCAATGAAATGTCACCAAACTTGGTAAATTTACCAATTTTGATGTGCTCTTTCTTGTGATGGAGTTTATTTCCTACTGATTAGACTATAATGGAATGTTTTACCTTTTTGAATTATTTTTCTTATTGAGATTTTCCAACTCCTTTGAGAATACCAAGACAATGGTCTAAATTAGAGGAACAAAAGAAACCGTGCAAAGGATCCTGGTAGTTGTAGTAAAATGATGTCAGATTGACGTCATAATTCTAAGCCCTCAACAAGACTCGTGCTGACTTCCAACTGGAAACAGGAAGCCCCAAACGGATGTTTTCGTTAACTTTGACGCCTCTAAAATCGTTGAAGTTTAGTTTTTTCACTTTAATTGTTTCGAATTCTTGGTCAGAGCGCTATACAGAATCAATGTAAAAAAATATTTTTTGGGAAATATAGGCACTTTAAGGTTATTAATACTCAAATGAGGTGTTAAATTAAACTATTCAAACTGCTCAGCATGTGACAGCCAATATAAATAATCATTCTTAACTACTGAGAGTACATGTACATGTAAAGACAGAGAAACATGCACGATACAAGTCAAGAAAATACACACTAACCCCCTTTGGAAGAGGTCCACATTGTGAAATGATGACAGCTCAACCGAAATTTCGACTGTGGCTTGCAGGTCTCCCATCACATTTCCTCTTGATTCACTTGAAGTCAAAGTTTAACGCTTCGTTGGGTCAGGACTTGAGTGTTTTTAAATGAAATATTTATGGATGGGTCGTTATCACACCCTAACAACTTTCATTTAGATTGTCACTACAGTTGTTACTCTTGCTGCCACCGGAGTTAGCTTTGGACCAGGCATCTCAACAAAGATTATAGAGGAAACCTGAAATAAAAACAAATGATTACCACAAACACAAACAATTAACATGGTCGTGGATGGCCCTTTTCATCATGAAATAAAAAATACTTGAACTTGACTACATGTATGTTAAGGACTCTTAGAAATCGTAAAAAGTTGAATATTTGAGGATGTGTTTCAATAGGCATTAAGCACGATCGCTCTACACGACACATGTTAAAGTTATATTAGTATTACTATTATTAGGAAAGTTTTTAGGCCATTATAGTCATTACTCATTAGGGCCCACATTTGATTATGGTCAATATCTTTATACCCAAACTTTTCGCTGGCCTCGAATGGTCAGAACATGTCTCGGACCCATGTCTCTTTGGAATGAATTTTAACTTTTGTAGTATATTCTCCGAAGACTTCGTGAATACCATTATTATATTACTCGAATTCTATTTCTGGTGACGTTTTCCATCCGGGTCAAGCAAATGAAGCATTATTCTTCACCAATAATGTTCACAAATCACGCATTTCTCATAGCAGTCAAGCCAAGAAATTATCAAAAATCCAAGGCAAATTTAGAATGAATTTTAAATGGCAACATATAGAGTGCGGTCCTAGAAATCGACTTACCGTTCTTGTCGTTACCGAAAATTCTTTCCGCTCTGCAGCGCCATTTTGTTTTGGTGCAATTAGCGTGGTACTTAGTCCTCTTTATTTCGCGCAGCCACTAGCACTTGGCCATAGACTGGAAACAAAAAGGAATCCTGGCTGTTGGAACAAGTTGGCAATATGGTCTAAGTTGAAAATATGTTGACAAAATTGGAAAATGTATTTTAGTTTTTGAAGAAATTGGACATGAGTACGAGCCACTTTGGGCACGGGCGCCGCCATCTTGGCGGTCCCTATTGTCAAAAAACAATAGCTTTTGTCTTGTAACAATAGGGACCGCCAAAAAACGTCATCGAATCCAAGATGGCGGTGGCTCACATTCATGTCCAATTTCTTCAAAGACTAATATATATTTTACAATTTTGTCAACATATTTTCAACTTAGACCATATTGCCAACAATTTAACGGCAACTTGTTCCAACAGCCAGAGGCTATTTATTTCTATAGATCCTTTGCATGTGACGTCATCAAAATTCTAAAATCTAAACTATGAGATATATGAAGCTGTTCTTTTAATATCATTTAGATATCGGTATTCTCAGTATTCTTCGAAAAATGTACGTCGATATGGTGATTTGTTTTTGAGTTACAGTACTTTGAATTATGTGACAGCCCAGGTCACAGGGGGCACCCAACGAGAGTTTTCGCTATTAAAAATGCTTTAATATGCCATTATATCACTTCTAAAGCACTTTTACGCTAACTAAATGAATTTTAAACTGCGCTGGTAAAATTGTATCTGTTCGGTGAACCTAGGGGAACTTAGCTAGACAGTAGCGAGTATTTTAGGGCGCTTTCATTGTTTGTCATTCCGAAATTTTTAGGTGTGGCAGAGGCCTTGACGAAAACAGAAAATTTTAGGCAACCTTTTTCTCAGAATCTTAGCTTTCACTGAATACACCGAAACGTCTAAGCCGGGACTGTAAATTGGTTGTCGAATCTGACAGAGGAAAAAACTGCATCCGAAAATCTCAGGTGTTAACAAGGTGTCGAAATACTCCGCATTCACTAACATGTGACCTGAAAATGTTTTGATGTTTTGCGATATTCGAGAAATCGAAAAGTGTAGAAATTTACCGATTTTTACGAAAATTTTAGGCGAGCATTTTCATTTTTTTTCTTTATTCCGCCGATGTTCCGAAAATTGTAGCCCAAAATATCTGTACTCGCAAATTTAAGTAAATTCCGAAAATTTTAGCGTACGTTTTCCAATTACAGAAAAGTATAGACAACCTTTTTCATCCGAACAGATATTTAGCCGAAAGTGGCCGATGTCAGCGTGCACGTGTTTCCTAAATGTCAAGGAAATCCACATATTTCGGCCAATTTCAAATTTTGGACTTGATAAACCTTTAAAAGTGATATCTAAAGTGTTTTGCATTGAAGTGAATGCTAATCATATTGATGGGGAAAACAGCTTTATTTGTAGAGTACGTGTTTGGTCACCATCTTGGTGTACTAAAGCTGTACACCAACATGGCCGCCGCATACTAATTACACTAAATTGTTCGAATATTATTTGTCCGACAGCTCGGTTACGAAGTACTCTATTGCTCCAACATTTCGGTCATTTCTATATTTTTACCTGCTCTATACACAGGCCTAGCTAACCGTAGTGCTTTGTGTTAGATTTTTACGTTGTATATCAGCTTTGCTGTAGTCTTCGGACTTTTCATTCGTTATTGTCTATACACAGCATTAAAAATATTTTACTAATATAATTTTTTTTCTTGAGGCAATTTTTTTGTGACGTCAGTGCAAACGATCATGTACAGCCGACCGTCTCCCCTCAAAATGGCTGTACAATACAATCTACTCCACTACAATCTATTCTGTCCATTTATATTTGTTTGACTATTTTATTTATTTCAGAGTTTATTGCAGCAGTTGTTGGATCACTGGCTAAAAAAGAAACTCTCCGACTTCCATAAACAAACGTAACCGAAAGAGCATATCAATATCAATGATTTCGTGGAATTTGTATAGTGCTGTAGCTAAAAAAAGCAGTGAGGACTCAGTGATATGAAATTTTAAGAGATTTAATTAAGCTCTTCAAGAGCCTCGCGTTCATCATTTTTCCGTATAAATTTTTAATGCAACAGCAACAATTGATGTGAGCGACTTGAATTTGAGGCCACCGTACCATATAGCTAAAAAAAAAAAAAGAACCGTTTACGACAATCAAAAAAAGAAACTTTCCTTTGTGATAACACAGGCAGCCCAATCTATGGGTTTCTGAAAATAGAAGATATGTATGGCTTTTATAAATCCTTTCAAATTGCCGTACAATGTATAAATAAACATACCTTTTCGCTTCCATGTTGTTTCCTTTGTGGTTTTTCTTCTCTTGGAACCATTTTAGGGTGTTTTTAGGAGTTTTTCATCCACCTCGGTCAGGATGATTGGGCTGCCTGTGGTGATTCACCTCGTACCCAGGTCCTTTAGCGCCTAATTCAAGATGGCGGTCATTATGATTTACGTTTCCATAGCTACGTAGCTTTGTTTCTGTCATGTGATCTGTCTTTATATATTCAGCCATCTTGGATTTTCGAACAACAGTCGGCTAGCCTACAACAAGAGAGGTTAAAACTTCTGATATGGGGAGAATAACGATGGAAATGCTTTCGAAATGCCCAAGTCATACGAAAAAGAAAAGAGACGAGGCATTACAGCATTACTTAAAGCGATTGACACACTTGTATTTTGCGGAAAAGGGAATTGATGACATTGTAAGTCGACTTGAACGGAGCTCGAGTCTGAACGTTTGATAGTTGTTTCTTTGCCTTTGGTCAGGTGGATTAATCGGCGTATTGAACTAAAAGAATGCCGAATGAAACTTGGTTGAATAGTACATCATTCTGTGTTTTGTACCGACTTCTCTCTAACGCTTATGTTTGTTCTTTCTCAGGACAATCTATCACTGTGCAGGAATTTATCTGTGCTATACCTGTATGACAACAACATCTCAAAGATAGGGAATCTAGGATTTGCTATAAATCTTACTCACCTCTACCTACAGAATAATAGGATCTCAAGAATTGAAGGACTTGACCAGTGCAGAAGATTATCAAAATTGTAAGTTTAAATGAGAAAAATGTGTTAGCCATTTCCTATGGCTGATTTCTATGTTTCACATAATAAACATTTAAATCAAACAGGAGATGGCTAAGTTCAGTCACTTCGTAGCATAAACATTCAGGCCACCAACTAAAATTGGAAAACTGATTGATTGCACATCATGGCAACCATCAACATTTGGATTACACATTATCAGGGATGTAGATAATTTTATAGAGAACAAGAGGCCCTGATTGGCCTTAACTCGGGCCACCTATAAATAGGTTAATACATGGAGTTCTGGCATATTTTTGTGTCATACATGGTTAATTGTGCTAGGGGACCGGATAATTGATTCACTTCTGATGCTTGTGATAATTTATATATAATGGAATGGACCTTTGCAGGAATGCAATAACGTGGTTGTACTAGATGGCAAACAAATATTTAAAGGCACTTGTACTAGATTGGTAGTGTTATTAGCAAAACCTGTTTGTAAATGCTATTTTCCACCTTCTTCCAATGCTCAACCTCCAAAGGTGGTCCAGTCACTTACAGGAGCTTCTAATTACAAAGTTTTACTGATAATTGAAACCAGGTTGCATATGGGTGGTCGCCGAAGGGACTGATCAGAAATTAGCAGGGGAAGGGGTTGTGAAAGAGGGAGGATCGTATTTTTTTGAATCCCCAAAACTGGAGGGTCACAAATAATGGGCAACTGAAAAAGGAGAGAGTCAAAATATTTCATACTAATTGTCCAGGGAGGGTTATACATTTTTAGACTTTTTTTTATCTCCACCCCTTCCCCTCCCCCTTTGCACCTCCCCTGCTAATTTTTGACCAGTCCCTAATGTTTAATAAAATATTGTGTGCATTGATTTCATGCATGTAGACCACTTGGAAAATAAAATTAACTTTATTTCAAGAGGGTAACCCCAACAGTAGTACACAGACAGTCGTATTAGCCCCTAAAAATGACTGCGGGGGAGGCTAAGAAATGTGTGGCCCTCCTTGTAATTAAAAATTCAAAACAAATGTAGAACATAATTTAAATTAATATCAATTAAAATATGTCACTAATTAAGCTAAATATTGTCTCAGTGTTCGTGACTGTAATAATAATATCAGTATACAAGTGAATGCATATAAATTATATATCACTTCAATTCGTTATCTGAAAACATAAAAACATAAATACTTATAAAATACTATAAAAGTAGATTGGACGGATTGGGTTAGGCTTGGAGGATCAGTAATATGCCCCCAAGAGAGAAATGCACAGGAAATCCCATTGTCCCAATTTCAAAACCTAAATTATTCTATTTTTAGTATTATACAATTTTCTGATGATGGTCATTCCATTTTTCGAGTCAGCTCTAATTCAATTTTCTTTTTTCTTCTTTTGACAGTCCTACATTTGTCTTCTTTCTTCAGTATTTCAAGTTGACTTTTTCGACATATTTTTCAGGGCAACAGCGTTCGCTTGGTAAATAAATCTCCAAACCCAATTCTATTTATAATTGTTCTAATCAGTTTCAGTATCTGTGTATAGCTCTACCAATTCCAAACCTGCCCATCCCCCAAGGGTGGGGGTCATTTGACTGAGTTTTTGTCCCAGGGGTGAGACATTTTGGAGCAAACAAAAGTTGGCAGGGTGGGGAATTCATTAATTGTAGAAAGAGAGTCAAAATAGCGAATTTGATAAGAGATTTGCACCCGTACCAAAGCCCCACCGTGGAGCATTTGACCCCACAGTGGGGCATTTGCAACGTTCTGATGCCCCACAAATATCCAGGGGGAGGGGCAGGTTTGGAATTGATAGAGCCATAACTTATATAATTGTACTCTCCAGTATGGCTTTACACAACAAATCCTGCTCTTCTTTTGACAGTTTCACATCCAATTCAATTTTAATTCGGTATTCTCGGTTTGTAAGTCATATCCAGTTCTGTTTATGGGTATAATTCGTAGTAAATTCGAATGCCTCTCTGTATCTTCTGAGTTCTGTTATTGTTTTGACGATCGATTTTAACTTTTTCTTCTTGGTCTCTATAAAGTCACATACAATTCAACTTACGGACGATTTCATATCCAGTTCGAATTACAGTCACCATTACACTTAATAAAATTTTAAAAGTAGGGAACAAGCAAGATTTGTGTGCGCATATATAAACACATAATTTCAACCTCACCAGTTCTGATTTCCGTTCGCGTTCAAAGCGGGGGTCAATCACTGTTCACTTCCAGCTTTTGCGACTCTTGAGTCGAAGTTAGTATAAAAGCTCAGCATTGGTTTGACTGGCTTCAAGACTTCCCAGCAGTATAATCTCAAGACAGACAAGAGTACTTCAGGAGAGTAGTCCTATGGCACTTAGATGCAGCAGTACAGGCATTTTCATTCAGTTTCCGTGGATCATTCGGCCAGACTAGCACTAGACTAGTGACTAGCAGCTGACTATGCGATTATCGCCACACTCCTTTCGTAAATGTAAGAATTTTCCATCGAAAGCACCTAAAAGTCCTGCTAGCCCTAGAATAACTGAACATCTTGGTATTTCAGTCGAAGAGACCTTTGGTTTGAGCAAAATAATGTGTAAGAATGGCTCCAATCTTCGCTCCCGTCCAACTTTGCCTCTAAAAATATCTTTGGTAAGTGTCCCCGAGCGGTGTCGAATCTGATTGGTTAATCTTGTCACGTGTTGAGTTGTTCATCGAACAATGGCTCATGTGTAATCTGATTGGTTAACGGCGACTTCCGGAGAGACACAAAAAATAAAAATAAAAAAAAGAATAATAATAAACACTTGCGAATTCTGACTCGTGCCTCGGCCGAAGGCCTGGCCCGAGTAACAAGGCCAAATATACAAAATGTAGTTGTGGTCAGGGCTATAATACTTATTTTCTGCTTCAAAGCTGGGTAATTATTGCAAACAGGGTAATTCAGCTGGGGCAGTGGCCTGTTTCTTGGCTATTATTTACGGTGCCTCAGCTGGCTTGATTCTTCTTTTTTTTTATAGCTACATTATGTATATATGTTGTGGTTTCAAATTATTATTGGTATGAGATTTCTCATACTGGTTTCAAATTTTCATACTGGTTTCAAATTTTCATACTGGTTTCAAATTTTCAGAATTCCTAAACCAGTATAACTTTTTCATAGTTCCTTGTGTTTAGGTTGAGGATGGCATTATAGCAAGGACATACATGTAATGAAGTTCTACCAAAGTATTTTGCAATAAGAATATCTTAATTTGTTTGTGTTGTTGATTTCTTTACTACTTTACTACTACTTTGGTCTGTTCCGCATTCATCTTTTGTCGCGTGTTGACATTTATTCGTTATATCGGGATAGATTTTACGTTTGGGCTGTCGGATTGCGTTCGTTATAATGAGGACTTGATCGTTACATAGAGGTTCGTTAAATCGAGGTTCTGCTGTAGCCCTAAAAACCTGAAATTAGTGTTTAGCTCTAAACACCCTAAATTAGTGAGCACTTGTTGTTGATGGTTAGGGTATTTTTTAATGTAGGGGTAGGGTTTGGATTAGTACACAGGACCATTGAAGAAGCACATTTGTCTGTTGTTTGGTGACTTTAAGCCCTAAAAACCCGAAATTAGTGATTATATAGCTTTAAACACCCTACAAAAATTAGCAAGCACCTGTGAGTGACAAAATATTTTGCAGGAGAGGGGTGGGTGGAATTTTTTTTCTTTTTAAATCCCCCCCCCCCCCCCCCCCCAAACTAAACCCCTTTTTTTTATGAATCCCAAAAAATTGAAACCACAACATATATTCCAGGTTCCCTAACACTCATTTAATTATCTTCTAAAAATATGTTGTACTTCTCCATATTGTTAACATAATTATTGAGTGTGAATAAAATAATGCATTGTTGTTATTATTATCTACATTCCTGATTATAGTCCAAAACCTTAGTTTGTAGTTAAATTGGTTCTATAGTAATTAAAGGAGTTAGAATATTTTCCTTTCCCATATAATAGGGGTATAAGAATGGTCAAATCCAAGACTCGCTGAGACCCTTGTTTCAAAATCTGAGCCCGAGACTTACTTCTCTAAGGGGTATAGAATGGTCATGCAAATCTGAGACTCACCAAGACCCTTGTTTCAAAATCTGAGACTCTTTTTTGAAATGCAGAGATTTTGAGACTTGCTTAAATTTTGCAGAGACTTACGATTTTTTGAGGGACCATTCGATCTATACTCCTATATATCAAACCGGAAAACAATATCAAAGCAAGTTGCCTGTCGTTGCACCTCGATCTAGACCAAAGGATTCAACATCAGTTATCAAATGGGATAACTCAGCTAAATCTTCGTGAATGATAGCATATTAAAATATTTACCAACAAGAATTGCCAAGGCCTTGTCAAATCCAATAAGGGCTTCATTTTTGTCAGTAAAGTAGTGATTTAACTTTACACTTCTTCTGACCATGAAAACAGCTTCAAAACCTTTCATATGTGTATACATGTAAGAACTAAACAACAAATTATGCTGTTATACTAATACACTGTATAAGACCCACAACACTCTACCCAGAGCTCGAAATAGAAAAAAGTTATGACCTGAGATTTTATTATTTTGTTGGCAGACAAAATATAAATAATGACCTGTAATTTTTTTTTTTAACTGCCAAACAATAATATTGAATGCATTGCCAATTTAATTAAAGAAATTAGTATTTTATTCCCTTGTGTCATTTTAACAAGAGGACCACTAGATGAAGGATAAAGCAGTGTAGTACAATACATACATGTATACTTGTTGGTAATCACCTGCCATTTTTGATTTGGCAGTTCAACATTATTTCACCTGCCATCCCTCCTTTCTCGGACATAAAAAAAAACACTTTTGTCAATAATATATAGGGTTTGATTTAGACTTTTTACATGTATGTAGATCTGACTAGGCAGACTACATGTAGTTATAAATTAGTCTTCAAGCTTGAACCATTTGATGTCCCTTCAGTTGGTATATACATGTATATCTTGATTGATAGCTGATTCATACATGTATAATTGACAGTGTTGCCAACTTTCCTAATTTTTCTTCCTTCTTAGATATCTTGGTGGTAATTCTATAACTGTTATTGAAGGATTAGAAAAATCAGAAAACCTTAGGGAGCTCCATGTTGAGAAGCAAAGACTACCACCTGGTGAAAAGCTCCTGTTTGAACCAAGAACCCTACAATGTTTGGCTGTAAGTACATGATTGTATTATTTTTCTTCAGGGCCAAATTGTTCTACGTACTTGTCATACATGTATATGTCTGCGCGCATGCATTGACAAGCATACATACATGTAGTATTAGGAGGTTCTTAACTCAAAGCATTTTGGTACACGTCAAGAGAAACAATACCCAATTTAGTTTCAAATTTCTTGCAAAGATCTAACTTTGTTCTCTTAATATTATTGCTACCTTGTAATCATATAATTAAGTAATTAGCTGCATGATAGCCTCACTTTGGTATTTATAATCTTAAAAAAAACATTAAGCCATGTTACAGTATACATTGTAACTGTAAATAATATTATATAAAGTGCTAGTAATTATAATAATACAGTGTTTTCCAGGATACATACAATTTTGTATGTTCTAGAAATGGAGAAGTCATTAAATTTAAAAAAATCTCAGTTATACAGTTCTATATATATTGCCATGACATTGTAAACCATACATGCATTAAGTTAACCGTTTCTTAATCAGTTTAATACAAACTATGCTCTAGGGTGATTGACTGTATTAATTACTGCTGTCAATTTGAATAGCACTACTAATATGTAATTTTCTTTTTCATTTCAGAAATGCCTGTGTGTTCTCAATATTTCAGAAAATAACATAGACTCTATTGAAGAACTCAAATGCCTTAGAAATATAACCCAATTTTACATGGAGAATAATCAGCTAACAGATATGAAGGAATTATCAAGAGTACTCTCATCTTGGCCATCCCTATGGAGACTTGAGATCAGCAGTAACCCTGTCTGTCAAAAAAAGAAGTATAGAGACAGGATTATAGTCATGTCACACTCACTTAGTAAGTTGCAACAAGCATTCAGTGCTTTACTGTGCGATTACTGTAGTCTGTAACTCATCAGGGGCCACTTAGACAATTAGAACCAATTGCATTGCAGAATGAAAACAAAGTATTCCAACTGGTGGTCATAATATTTGATCCAATCTTCCTGACAGTGTCGAGTATAAGACAGTAGCATTCCAACTTGCTCCAGCTTTTATCTGGTAAACAGCAAATGGGGTGGACTAGATTTGAAGTCTATTTAAGTATTTTGAAAGAAGAAAACCACGTGGATAATTACATGTATGCTAGTATTAGTAAGTTGGAATGCTTTTATTATATGACATTGTATTTTCGTTTTGCAATGTGTTTAGTTTCATTGTCTATTAGTGGCCCTGGTTATAGTAGTTCTGGGGGGTACTCCCTTATATGGCCTATACTGGTATGTGCCGTGGAATAGGGTATGTTTTTTGAGCTGCCGAGGTCTGGGATAGGGTATCCATTTTATGGTTTTGATCTGGGAAAGGGTATCGATTTTGATATACTTGTCGTTGGCACCATGCTTAGTGCTCTATCAACATGCACACTTACTCTTCAAAATTGTAAATAAAAGTAGTAATCCATGTTTTCATGAGTCAATTGAGTCCTGCAAATTAAGTTAACATTTGAGTCCCCGATCTAACATCAAATTTAATGTAATATATGTTTTCCTATTATGACAGTAATGTTAGATGGTAAAGAAATAAACGAGACAGCCAAGAGTTTCCTCATGAACTGGAAAGCCAGCAAAGAAGCCAGAAGAAAACAACGAAAGCAACACCTCCAGCTGGAAGGTGCGTCATCCAACACTCTCTCCACCATACCCACTCTTCAGGGTTCTTTTCAAAGTACTAGCCAGGGTGCAAGCGGCTATTTGGTGAACCCAGGGATTAATCCATTGCTACATCTAGCTAATCCAGAAGAGACACAGACAGTTACACTAACCAGAGGGAACAAAACCCTTGCAGCAGTGATGCAGGCAAGAGCACCAAACTCAACACTCCTGCGGGCAAGAAACCATAACAGCCATCCTCAGTCAAGGTTAGTTGCATCATCAGGATGCAGAGTACTGTAAATACCCACGTGTAGGCCATACCCACGTGTTAAGGCCGCCCCCACGTGTAGGCCGCCCCCACGTGTAGGCCACACCCACGTGTGGGCCGCACCGCATAGACCCATTTGAAAAATGGCATCCAATTTAATTAACTATTGTTTAGGACTGACTAGCCTCGCTTACACGTTCAAAAGCTTTTGTGTGGGCCGACTAGCCTCGTGTTCACGTTACCAGGACAATAGCTTTTTAAATTGGACGCCATTTTTTCGAATGGGTCTATACAGGCTGCACCCCAAACTAAGATGCCTTTTTCTGCAAAAAAGAAGTTACAGGTTCATAAATGTTCGTATTTGAAGCAAAACTTCTTCAGATGAGATTATTATCATTCCAAGTCATGCCAGCTGCTATCACAATGCTGTTTTTTAAATTACTTGAGAATTCTTCTGCTTTTATTCCCCCATTAACTAAACAAGCTGCATCCCTAACTTAAAAAATAGCCCTTATTTTTCTCCAAAAACTGTGGCTTATATGCAGGTATTCACAGTAACTGATGTACCTTGTGGCTGAACTGTACTTATTAAAATAACTTTATGGATCACTGATTCTGGTTTAAACTAAATAATCACTTACCACTCAGGAGCTTTTGAACTAATTAAAGCTTTTTAAAATGGCCAGTTAATTTTAATAACCCTTTCCCTCCTGCACCGCCCGTAACCGCCCAATATGAAGCATATACCTGGAGAAAAGTATTGCATCAAACCTAGACATGCTGGAAATACGATGCTATGATATTATTTCAAGGGATGAATGACTTTGTTTTGGAGATCGTTGTTCATTTCTTCGATTTTCACGAATTTTGAGGAGCTGAAAATCGGCTCAAAAAACCCTTCCCATTCGCACTTGAAATCAAAAGCAAATACAAAATCACCACTCAGTCATTACAGTACCTTGTTTAATCTTTCCAACCATCACTGGTTTGTTTGCACAACTGAAAACGCACAAAAAGACTGTGAACCACGCCGATGTTTACACTGCATTTCACTCGACCACATTTACCTGCTCCCCCTCCAATTGCGGTGATTTGGACTCAAGCCGTGCTTTAAAGTGACAAAAACACATCCTAATAGGTTGAGCAGGGGGAAAAGACAACCAACTGCAGAATTTCATGGATTTCAGTAAAGAATTATTTCATGTGTCTCAAAGCAGAAACACAACAGAAAAATCCTGTGAAACCCCTCACAAGGCCTACTAAAAGCAAACCAAGTACTTTTCAGCCATCATCAGACTTAATGATGTCCTCTAGCTCTCTTGCAGTGGCTTTTTTGTCCAAAATTAGAGCACATTTCATTGGAAACCCTACCGAAGCAGCCATACCCTACCGTCAACCGAGTGCACAGAATTCTTCCAAATGGCATTGTGGGAAAAGTTTAAGCCCTTGGCTTAACAAGTCAGCAGTATTTAACTGCCCGGGCTAGCCAAACTTGAACTGAGGGGGGAGGGTTGAGTTAGCACTCAGGATTTCACCAACTGAGCCAAACATGTCTCAGTAGGAAAAGGGTTAAACTAACTGCACAGGGTACAGAGATTAGGTCTAGGTCTTATTATAGAAGTGTTTTAGCTTTTACTTCCAAAAATACAATTGTGACTGACCAAAATCTGTTTTATTTTCAGATTTCCCAACATATTTGCCCCCTCCTAGACAATGATGCAAGAACCAACTTGGAATCCGACAGTGATATGTACAGTGGTCCGCCACTACCATTACAGACATGAATATCAACATTACATAGTTTGTTTAAATATCGCTAATATATTAAATAGCAGCACAACAGATTAATTGCTAAACAAAAATGCTTATCGCAGACAATGTGTTTTATGTTTTCTTTAAGGTACAAAAGAGAAGAGA
Organism: Actinernus sp. WN-2022; assembly: GCA_030867875.1. Classification (NCBI taxonomy): domain Eukaryota; kingdom Metazoa; phylum Cnidaria; class Anthozoa; order Actiniaria; family Actinernidae; genus Actinernus; species Actinernus sp. WN-2022. Next base: position 138,192,715 of record JAOWCC010001589.1, read on the forward strand.
CATTTTGATACCAAAGTGATAGTGAGAGATAATGAGAAAATAGTTTAAATAATTTAGATAGTTTGTTCTTTTTCAGTATTATAGCATCGGAATATCCCATTTTGACAGTTGCAAAATATGGAATTATTTTGACATAATTTTGCATCCAGCAGTTGCCAATCGAGACTACTAATATTACTAATGCGCGAGGCAAAAATATTTTTAAAACAGCAAAAATATTTTTAAAACACGGTGAAATGATAACAATAAAAATATGTATTATACTGCATGTGTATGTACATTGTATAGGAAGACAGAAAATATTTAACAAGGTTCGGAACACGGTACTGGCGTTGTAAGGCTTTATCAAATAAAGAGTTGTTTTAACTGGTAGCGATGGACTTGTTTTTATTTTATTGAAACAATGCAAAGTTTGACAAGGATCATGTGTACTGTACGTAATGTCGGCCGACATGGTTTATGATGCACCGACAGTCGGCCGATTCATTAGACACTGTATCGATAGTTTGCCGACAGTCGGCCGAGGTACCGGTGACTGTGACATTTTCAGCCAACGTATATGTACTTCAAAGGTTGTAGAGGCACAACTACTCCGATTGGAGTGCGCAGAGAAAATATTAGAATTAGAACCGGGCCTATAGTAAAAAATTGATGCTTATTAATAAATCGTGGAAGTAGCGACCCCAATATTTTCAAATAATATGTCGAATACTGGGAGCCTGCGCGGGGTTTAAGTATGGACGAATTCATTGGCCGCGAACTTCAGTTTTTGACCCATTTAAAAGAATCGTTCGCGGCTTAGCTAAGCGGCGCAGCTAACTTCCTCGTATCAATGGCCTCAGTTGTTGCTACCCTGTTCCAGATTCAAGGCGAAATCTTCAGATTTCAAAAAATTGGTACCTGTTCCAGACCAAAACGGTGCGATATAGAAATATATATACGTAATCGACCTTGCGCGAGCGGATGTATAAAAGACACTAAAAACCACAAAGATATTAAACGTTGCATTTGACGGGATTTCATGAGTCACCAAGAGAGATTTAATTGTATAACGGGGACATTTATACCGAAACAGAAAGGGATATTCCTACTTAAACTGAATTATATTGAATACAGTAAGCGTTCCAGATAAAAAATCCAAACGATTCACTGTTTATGTGAGTTGAAAACAGTATGCAGAATAGTTTAACCATAACTTAACATCTGACCAATACCCCACCGACATGACCAACACCTTACCGATATACCACCGACCCACTATCGGCCAACACATGCATAAACAGCAGTCCGAGGGGGAAAATCGACCGACGTGTCGCCACCCCTCGCCCGACCCGCGACCGACAGTCGCCCGCGGGAAAACAAGAGTATGAGCCTCGATTGTGGCTATAGCTATCCCAGGTCTGGTTCTGTTCTATTTTTACACCAAGTGATTTTGATACCTGCATGGGCTTGTTCACAGGGTTTCCTTCTATTACGATGTTTGGAATTTCTGGAGCCAAAAAGTAAAGACTTAGTTTCTGTCATATTTAAAGTGAGCTTATTTAGTGCAAGCCAAACATGAATTATGTTTAAATCGAAATTAATTCGTTCATTTATATCGTTTATATCATTGCTGGCGTATGTTATGCTAGTGTCGTCAGCATAACGGCATTCTTGGCTGAGAATAGGTTAGACAATTGGGTAGGTCGTTAATATATAACAAGAATAACAAGGGGCCTAGGATGATCCCCTAAGGCACTTCACTTTTAACCAATGATCGACGACTTGCAACTATTTACAATGCAGGTTTGTGTACGGCCATTTAAATATGAGTTAAACCAATCATGGGTATGACCAGTTATTCCATAGTATTCCAGATTTGATAGCAAGCGGATGGAGTATCGAAGGCCTTTCTCAAATCAAGGAGCATAACTGCATTAATATGATATTGCCACGGACCAACTGTCAGTCGCAGTAGCGGCGCAGTCACGGTGGAGTGAATTGAGCGAAAACCAGATTGATAATTTGATAGTAATTTGTTGTCGGTCAAATATTTATAAAGCTGATCATAAATTATGCGCTCAAATACTGTTGCCACTACTGGAATAATCGTAATCGGCCGATAATTGGTCATGTCACTGCGTCAGTCCCGGTTTTGCTTATAAAGTGGAGTAACTCTTGCGCTCTTCCTTGATTAAATAAGTAAGATCTGGTCGGAGCACTCCCTAAGAAGTTTAGCAGAGATATTAGTTGCCTTGGACTTCCAAAGAACAGACGATCGGTCTGTTGCCTTCAAAGAAAAAGAAGAGTCCGGGACACCAGATTCAAATTGTTGTCCATTCTCAGGAGAACGTCGAAGGAAACACACGCAGCCCAAGCTAATGTTTTTTTTTGGTCAAAAAATCTGGAATTGCCACAAACCAAAAATAACCACACCAGTGATGAAGAGGAACAACTTCTCAACACACAGGTAAGACTTTATTGACCACTTTAGTACATTTACAGATTTTTCTAAAAAATCCCATACATTCCTTGAAAAACATCATTAGCTTGGGCTGCCTGTGGTGTAACCGTAGAGGCGATTTAATATGTCCAACGCCCACAAACAATGCCACCAAGTCGAGATTGGAGTATACATTTCCATACATTTACTGTATTTTTGTCTACTCCAATCTCGACTTGGTGCCATTGTTCGATCGAATGCCGGAAAGGTCTATCTTTTGGAATGCGTTCACGCCTACCAAACGTGCTCAGTAGTGCCTACTCGAGATTTATATACTCAGAAGGAAAAGTACCGGAAAATTCATGACTAGTACTGGGAAAGACAAAACACGAGTGGAAGTATTTCGAGGCTTCTGATGTAAATGTCGCCACCTAATCCACCGTACCGAAAAAGCACAATTCTTTGCGAACCTAACACCGTCAAAACAACACGTAGAAATCATCTATTCTCTTCAATAACAGAGGGATTGGCAATAGAATTTGTACTTGCTTGTTTTTAAGATTTAAAACCTTTCTACCGCGATTTTAGAACGGATTTAAAGTTTTTCGCACGCAAAGGATTGTGGGTAAAAGTACAAGCTTCCGGTGGTTTGGTGACTGGATTTACCGTGATCAATAAAAGCCTGTTTCGAGAGTACAGCAAAAAAAAATCTCGGGAATTTAAGGAAAGTATTTGGAATCGGGGGCTCAGGGAATTTACTGGTAAAACAAGAATAAGTGAGACGTAAACGTATAAAAATTCGGGACGAACTGAAAATAACTGAACAGGGACATCGTATCGTTCTGACGTCACTACCAAGAAAGCATAGACTATATCGCAACCTCCGCCGTCGCAGTGCACTCTGGGATGGATATCTCAGTTTCCATTCTTAAATCCAAGATGGCCGCCCAACAACAACAATGGAAAACTGAGATATCCATCCCAGAGTGCACTGTGACGGCGGGGTTGCGATATAGTCTATAAGTATGCTGTCTTGTTACTACTCAATAATAGGCTGTGATAGAGCTGCCACGTTTACGTTTGATTTAACGGAGTCTAAGAAAGCCTGTTTGACCATGCCAGTGTCCTGTTTCTCAAAACTTTTCCGCACAATTAAGTTTCCCTTTTCCCCGATTATTCCCTTTCAAACCGTCCTAACATTTTTGAGCAATTTCCTGACTATAAATCGAACACCTTTGCACATCATTCATTCAAAATGTCGGAAAAACACCGCGAACTGGTCTAGTATACCTTCGTTCTTATGGGTCACATGAACGTCCAATAAAACGGGTCAATGTCAGTTGGTCTCAATACACCACCTGTTGAAGTCAAGTCTGAATTCTGCCGTCTCCCCAGAAGCAGTATCGTGCATGAAGAAAACGGCCGAGTAAAGTGAGATAATCATTACTTCTTTGCAACAGTTTATTTTGTTTACGATATTTCGTTTGTTTGTTGTTTTTACGTCGATTTTTCCACATTCAATTTATTTATGATCCCTCGACAGAATGCTCGCGACATTAGTCTTTATCCTGATCAGTCTGGTGAATATGACCGTGACAATGAGAATACGGCGGTTTGAAACTTCAGGTACAGGTAAGCAGTGAGGTTTCAGTAGAGTTCAGACTTGCTTAGTGGTTTGAAGTTTACGCAGTTTTCGTAAACATCAAGCGATACAACGCAATATCAATGGTGATGATTTGAGAATTTTTTAAAACAATGCGAGAAAATATTATTGTGTATAGGCGATTTATGGCTTACGCGAAGTCGTTATATAGAGATAATTCAAGCGAGGCAACTTTAATAGCGCTGGAGTAAGCTGTATATAGGTAACTAGTAAAGAAAGCCGGCGCAAACCAGGAAACAGTGTTGCGGAACATTTGTGAATTTCAGTGTTTCCCAAAATTAATGTTTCCCCGTTTGCTGCGCTACATATGTTGCGCACTCGCAACTTCCTAGCATTAATTAAGGCGCATTTCTTGGTTTGCTTAGCCAGACAGCAAAACATTGTTTTTTCTTCCCGCTCGTTTGCTCACCGAAGAAATATTATCAACAAAGCTTCCTCGTTTGCGCAGGCCTTGAGGTCTCGTTACCTGTTATGTAGCCTGCAATGCACATGCTTCTTGTAGTTATTAATTTTGCGAAGAGGAAATTATCTACCTAGCCTGGCGCACTGGTCAGACATAATATGAAAAGGGGGAGGGAAAGGGGGAGAAGGGGAGGGGGAAAGAGGGGAGGGAGAGGGAGAGGGAGAGGGAGAGGGAGAGGGAGAGGGAGAGGGAGAGGGAGAGGGAGAGGGAGAGGGAGAGGGAGAGGGAGAGGGAGAGGGAGAGGAGAGGGAGAGGGAGAGGGAGAGGGAGAGGGAGAGGGAGAGGAGAGGGAGAGGGAGAGGGAGAGGGAGAGGGAGAGGGAGAGGGAGAGGGAGAGGGAGAGGGGAGAGGGAGAGGGAGAGGGAGAGGGAGAGGGGAGAGGGAGAGGGAAGGGGAGAGGGAGAGGGAGAGGGAGAGGGAAGGGAGAGGGAGAGGGAGAGGGAGAGGGAGAGGGAGAGGGAGAGGGAGAGGGAGAGGGAGAGGGAGAGGGAGAGGGAGAGGGAGAGGGAGAGGGAGAGGGAGAGGGAGAGGGAGAGGGAGAGGGAGAGGAGAGGGAGAGGGAGAGGGAGAGGAGAGGGAGAGGAGAGGGAGAGGGAGAGGGAGAGGGAGAGGGAGAGGGAGAGGGAGAGGGAGAGGGAGAGGAGAGGGAGGGAGAGGGAAGAGGGAGAGGAGAGGGAGAGGGAGAGGGAGAGGGAGAGGGAGAGGGAGAGGAGAGGGAGAGGGGAGAGAGGGAGAGGGAGAGGGAGAGGGAGAGGGAGAGGGGAGAGGGAGAGGGAGAGGGAGAGAGGGAGAGGGAGAGGGAGAGGAGAGAGAGGGAGAGAGAGAGGGAGAGGGAGAGGGGAGAGGGAGGGGGGAGGGGGAGGGGGAGGTGAAAGAAGAGCTCTTCTCTCCCCTTCCCCTTTTCTTTCCTCTTCCCCTTTTCTTTCCTCTTCCCCTTTTCTTTCCCTTTTTCTTTCCACCTTCGCCCTTTTTTGCCCGTCGCTGCCCGAAGAACTCGTCCTTTACCTGTGGAATCCCAGTCCTAGGTCATGGCTAGAGTTCACAGGTAAACGACTTCAACATGAACCGTTTTTATCATATATTGACCTTATTCATAAAGGCATAAAAGCGAGGCCGGTTGTCCCAGCTTGTTGCAGGAAGAGAAAAATCTACAGACGATGGCGGAGAATAACGTTAAATTCTTTATGACACAAAAAATGAAACACAACAGTGCGGTACGACAGAAAATCGACTCCAATTTCGCGATCTTTGGGACAACTGGCTTCGCTCTGATACTATTGTTACCCAGACTTCTTTCGCGCGGGTATGAGATATGAATAAGGTCCATAGCACACGAAAATTTATGACTAACTTTCAAATGCTGACCACTTCCGTACGAATCAAGACCGTTTCATAGCCTTAAACTGACGACTATCAGGAGCCCATAACCAGGAGCCTCCAGATATATCTCCTATATAGCTGTCAAAGCGTTTTCACAAGTTGGGTTATTTTTAGAGAATTTTTGCCTCCAATTAGTGGGTTGCACCAGTGGCGGAACAAATGATACCTCATTAGCTACGTTTGTGTAATACCAACAACATGGCTGCTACGCTTTTGTGATTTTATTCCTTTAGGATTAATTCCAATTCAAGGAAACCGTTCTAAAAATAACCTAACTTGTGAAAACGCTGTGACATAGACTAGTGTGCGGGATGGACGCTCCTAGTTATCAGGGGCTCCTACAACAACATAATGCTGTATTTTAAACCACTTTAGTGAGCTGTGTGAACCTCAACTTCATTAATAACTTCGGAAAGCCAATTCAAACTATGGAAGAGGGTGTCTAAGACTGAATTCAAGGGTTTCGTTGTGGACGGCGATTCCTACAGACTAAAGGACTATGGTCAGTTCCATCATGAAGGACAGGCCAATCACGTACTACGCTGTTTCTCTGAATGATAAATCGCGGGCGCAGCTGCTGTTCAATGGAGAGGATTCCTTCTCTGTTCTTCCATTCGATTGTACGAATGATTTCGTAAACGTGACAAGTCACATCGAGGAACGGTAAAGAAGCAGATAAAGTATCACCTACTCTGCTAGACATATATTTCTTTCCCCTCTCTCTTAAGACGAAACGAAGAGAGAGAGGGGTGGGTGGTGGTGGAGGAATCTCTGTCTAGCAGGTTAAGAATCACCATATACAACAGTAAATGTAAAAATATGACAAGCTTCCAGATAACCTTTATTCACGTAATTCACGCACAATGAAGGTTGAAGCGCGGTTTATCTTAACAAAAAGTTGTGCTATTATCCGAAAAGCCAGCAAGCAGAAGCTTGTAGACAGAAGAAAATCACGCGGAAATCAATGATCTCTAAATTCATTCAGTATCGATTGAAATCAAGTCAACGTTCCACAAATTTTCACGATCTATTCTTTTAAAAATAAAGGTACAGACACACATTGCATGCATGCCAAATTGCGCGCAGTATTGCCGGTAATTGTTTTGAGAACCGGTTGACGCAGTGCAACATTGCCAGCAATATTGTGATAGGGTTCACGCGATGCAATTCATTTCGCGCAATGTTACAGAAATAGACCTCGATGCTGCAGGTATGAACATAATTAAGTTGCAACATTGCCGATAATTGTTTTGAGAATCGGTTGACGCACTGCAATATTGCCAGCAACGTGCCGTTCACGCGATGCGCAATGTTGCAGAAGTAGACCTCGATGCTACAGGTACGAAAACAAGCTACAACATTGCCGGTAATGGTTTAGAAAAAGGGTTGGCGCATAACTGCACATGATGCAACATGTCCTGCAACTTTTCACGCAATATTTTCAGAGATGGACACACCTTGTAATCCACCGTACCGAAAAACCTTTACCCACAATCCTTTGCGCACGAAAATCCTTAAATCCGTTATAAAATCGCTGTGGAGAGGTTTTAAGTAATGGTCCAGATAAGAACTGTAGTAGAATCCATTGTTCTGCGGCAATGAACCTCTCCCACATACGATTTTGCTTGAATATAAAGTATTTCTTATGCTATTGGCTCTTTTTTCTGTGAAAACGCAGAGAAGCCACCATCCAGCCAATCGGATATAGAGAAAACAAAGGATTTTTCAATCGCAAATTTGAGAACGTTTCCCACACACGATATTCTTCGAAATTAAACCATAGTTAGTTTGATCAAAAATAAATTCAAACCACAAAAAAATATCGAATGAAAATGCAATATTTAGATGGGTTTCTATTGAATTTATAAGTATCAACCAATGAAATTACGAGAAAAAATAATAGAAAATTAACACCTTTTAACATTCCTTGCCGTAGCCACTACAGTTCTTATCTGGACCATTACTTAAATCTTAAAAAACAACCCAGTACACGTGATGTTACCAATACACTGTCATTGATAAAAATAGAGGATTTCTATGTGTGTGTTTTACTGTGTTAGGTTCGCAATGGATTGTGGTCCAATGTACAGCCGCCGTGGAGTGTTCTGTTGCTGGCAGCGCTACAGCGCATGTCCATACCATAATATTTAGTTTTAATAACTTGATTCTTAATTTCTATTCACGCTGATGAACATTTAGAAATAATGTTGTTTATATTTGCTGAAAGAAGTCACCATTCATTAATGGTGAATCGGTATGGCCTTGGGAATTAATGTCAAAGGGAAGGTGAAATCGCCTTTGAGCCGGGCCTTGTATTAGTTGATGGAACCAACTTACTGATTAGATGGGCATGTTCGTTGACTTGACGTAAAATGTGACTGGTTATAATATAGCAATAACATGACTTTTGGAGGGCATATTGTTTATTTGTGGCCCGCGTAGTGTCATTTGCGCCCGAGCGTAGCGAGGGTGCAAATGACACTACAAGGGACACAAATAAACAACATGTCCCGACAGAAAAGTCATGTTATTATCATTATCATCAATATACAAGGTCAAATAACTGATAAAATACTTTACTGAATTATCATTCCGCAAAATCAGCTTACTAAAAGTTGACCGGGCGGTAAATGTGTTTGCAGCCCACTCGGTTCGTCATCGGCCCGATAGTTTGAGAGCTTTCGCGAGGCCGATTTTCTATTTGGCCGCGTATTTTGCTGATTATAATTATTACTAATTACGAGCCGTAGCCGAGAGCGTGCATCCGATCGTTGAACTCTTGCTAAATATAGAAAACCGTCCTCATGAAAACGCGCGTGTATCGGGCCGCAAACGACCTCTCGCGGGCTGCAAATGCATTTGTATCTCATTGGCTCTTGCTTCATCATCCTATCCATTTAGACCAATCAGATTTTAGCGCTGACGCAGGAAACCATTCAGGTGCAAATCCTGCCAACGAGTCGCCAGCGAGTAATTTTGAGAAGTTTGAAACACTCACGGAACCTCGCCCAAAGCAATGCGCAAAAAAAGAAAAGATATCGGTGAAAATGGCAAACTTTGAAGATGAAAAAATAGCGTCCCTACGCGGGCTGAAAGAAAGAACTGCTCTCCAAAAGTCATAATATTTTTTATTCCCTAATTTATCATTTCTTACTCCAGGTAAAGAAACTGTTGGCCATGGAAGTATACTGAAAAAAAGGAAAGAATCAGCGGCGAGAAATGTTATTAACCAAAAAGGTAATATGAAGATTTTATATGACTCGATAAAACCTTGGGGTTTATATTAATTTGATTGAAAAAGTAATCGATTAAGAAGCAGAAGTAGTACTAACCCAAAAATGATTTTATTTTTATAAATCCTGATAATATTTAGAGTAATTATGTTGTCTTCGACCTTTAAAAGTTGGTTAAAATAGGCGAAAAGCGACTTGGCTCTTTTCACGAACGAGCGGCAGTACACTAATTAGAAGCATTGGTCTTTATTACCAGGGACCTCTATCTATATTGGGTTAATTCGAGCTGATCTATTTTTAGCGTGAGATTTGCCGCCAAAATGTGGTTGTGGTTGGCAAAAGTTGAGTTAAAAAAAAAAATGGCGGCTTAAAAGTAAAATCTGCCGCCTGGTATGACGTAAGATAATCATTAATGAATCCACAACAATAGAAACAGTACAAGTACGTCACTAGACCAAGACCCCGAAGTAACTGCAGAATACCCTGCCACTTCTGGAATGTACTTATTAATTATTCAATTTCCACTAGCTGTTTGCCATTGTTTCCATAACAAAGCTTATCCAACCATTTTAACAAACCCTAACCAGACATTCCTGTAGTGGCAGGATATTCTACAGTTAAGCGTTAACGTTTCATGTTTATTCTATTTAGATTGCCAGAGTACGCAGGGAGGTAACTCTGATGGTAAATGCTGCACTTTCCCCTTCATTTACAATGGTAGTGTTTACGATCGCTGTACCATGACAGACCGGTCGGCTCTGTGGTGTGCGACCAAACTTAATTACGACCACCACCGAGAGTGGGGCTACTGTTGATAGTTACACTAGTACTGTACATAATCCTCGAACTTGCTGGTCTGCCTTATTAGCTAACTTTATAAACCTCAGTAAAGCCTTCAAATCAGTCCCCTTATAGAGTACCAAAGTGATGACGTCATATATAATAAATTTCCGCTTTAAGAACATTTGACCACAGTTTCAGAAAGAAAACGACAAAAGAACATTCCATTCCAAAAATGAGGTGCGTATGATGAAAAGCGGCGGAGATATGGACATTCGAATAAATAATTTTCTTTAACAAATCACTATAATTTTGTCCTGGATCCTGGCCAAGTCCAGTACAAAAATACCAGTGATATGTTAAAAACATATATATATTCAGCCGCTTTTCATCCTATACACCTCATTTTTGGCATGTAATGTTCTTTTATATTGCTCTTTCCGAAAAGGTGATCCGAAAATTCTACTTCTAAATTTTGCAAATTTCTGACGTCATTACGCTTTGCGCGACTCGAGAGAATAAGACTTTTGCAGGAAACAGTCACGTGCTGATATATCACTTCAATGACCAATGAATTGCGCTCGTGTTCCCATGGGACGTTTGTATGGAAATTTCGACTGGGGGACACAAACGTCTGTAAACTTTTCCGAGTTTGCGGGCCTATAACTTTGCTCCTATTCAAGATATAACTCTCAAATTTGGGATTTTGACTAACTTCGAGGTGCTCGGTTTTGCTGTTATACGTATATATCAAAAGTTAAAAAAGAAACGTGGAAGGGTCTATTATATCAGTGGTGTATCTAGCTTATAAGCCCGTAGGCCCGGGTCTACACATTTTACAGCCTACTTGTCTTATTACAAATGAATGTTGGACTTGAATGCTTGTGCCGGTCCAGGTGTCCAAAGACCTGGGCGTTATACTTGACCCGGCCCTCACCTATCATCACGGATGAACATATAATTAAAACCGTATTTTTGTGCATGTCCCATCTTGGACAAATAAATCGTGCTAAACGCGCATTTTACAGAGTAATGCCTTAGTTTTAGCAAATTACTTTATTGCTCAAATGTGTGGGCAAATGCCACTAACTCTAATATCAATAAACTGCTGGTGGTGCACGGAAGTTCGACCACGTAACACCTATTTTAAAAGAACTACACTGACTGCCAGTTTCAAGTCAAGTGTATGACTGCCTGATTACCTTTCTTACCTTTCTTATCTATCCATATTTATCTTACTGTAACTGTACCAGTACATGGGGTAGTGTTTATAAAACAAATCTACATCCTCTATATTCTACAGAAACGTGCTGTGCGTGTAATAACTTTCTCGGATTTCATGGCGGCACATAGTAGGCCGCTATTCTGTGACCTTGGAATATTAAATATTTATGAAATAACCAAATTACAACTTTAGGCATCAAAATAATTTGTTAACTAGTACTTTCAATACACTTTTTAGTAGAATTTCTAAGGTCCACACATACAATACCCGATCGAGATCAAATAAGAATCTTTTTATCCCTAGAGCGAACCTAATAAATTATGGAAAATTTAGTGTCAAATTTGCAGTCTCGAAGACTTTGAACAGTAACCTTTAGATATAAAACAATCGCCTAGCTTGAAATCTTTAAAAAATAATTAAAATATATATATTTTAGCTCTTCCTCCTGAGTATTAATGAAAAATTTCTGTCGTTTGCAGCTGTCGTTTGTGCTATTTACTACTTTTGCTCTTTCTCGTAGATATAATACTTAACCTAAACGCTATTACTTTAATCCGATTTTTAAAAATACATTTATTTCTGTTTCAGTCTAGTTTACACAAAATCTTATACTAGATCTAGTGCAGTATCTACATTCACTTTTTATATATCCTGTATTTGTCTTATATATCTATTAATTTAAATAAGTTTTCTAGGGGCATAAGCAACTTTGGTAACCCTCGTGGTTTTATGCTTGTGCTCCTCCACATTAGCAAATATCTTTTGTCGCATGTCCTAAATGTAATGATTGTTTTGTTTTGTGGAAATAAAAACCTTGAACCTTCTCAATTTATTAAGCGTAAAGAAATCAGTGATCGTAATACCAGGGGCTCCCAAAAACTGAATTAATATTCCACTTTTTAAAACCGCTAGCGGCCAGCGAACCTCCTACTACAGAACTGTCAGTATCTGGAACGCACTAGATCCGTCCTTGAAACTTTGCCGAACTGTTGATATTTTTAAGCGCTCTCTGAGATATAAACTAGTATAGGTAATCAAATGGGGACGAGTGAAATTAGGGATAAATTTCACACGTGTTTGTCAAAATCGAAGTAATTCCCGAACCGCTTTGGCGAGGGAAATTACGTAGATTTTGACAAACACGAGTGAAATTTATGCCTAATTTCACGAGTCACTATTTGATTATCCATTAATATTATGGAGAGCAAATAACGATCCAGATAAACATTATGATTATTTTAAGCGCGCGTATGCGGCGTTTGAAATTTCACATGTGAAATTACAAATTACGCGTAAAATTTCAAGTTGAAATTAGGGATTAATTTGTCCTCTATGGTATTTCTACAGAAATTTCTTGAATCTTTTCTACATGCAGAACTGTTGCTCCCTTTATCCCTTTATTTTGCGTACATAATCATTGCATATAGTTTATATAGATGTAACATTAGTTAATTAGATATTTAGCTGTAATTATCTAGGGAGTGTATAATAAAGTATGTAAGTATTCCAGATGATAACACATTTATACCTTAGACTGAATTTACCGTAATTTGTTCGAATTTGTGGAACATAGAGAGCAGCTTAGTGTTATCACAGGCAGCCCAAGCTAATGATTTTTGCAAGGAATGTATGGGAATGTTTAGAAAAAATCTAAAACTGTACTAAAATGATCAATAAAGTCATGAAATCGTACTTGTGTGTTGTGAAGTTGTTCCTCTTCATCACTGATGTGTTTGTTTCTGGTTTCAGGCACTTCTGGGTTTTTTCCTTCCCCTATATATTAGTCGTATTGTTTGGTAAGCCATTGTTGTATTGTTTGGTAAGCCATGTTCTCTGTTGTGCTTGGCTCATTCGCCAATGGTGTGGCTCATCCAGAGCACTAGGTACTGACCCGGTTTCTGTGCATCAATGCCTATTTTTCGCCACGACTAGCAGGATACAGCGTTCAACGCCCAAATCCACCTCCCGGCAGCGATGACCCAGCTTTTGCGGTGCGCAGTGTGACGCAAGGAGCTCCCCGCAAGGAGCTCCCCGCAAGGAGCTCCCCGCTCCTACTGCCTCAAGCTCACTCTCCCCATATCTTAACTATAGCTTGAACAATTGGAACGGAGACTCCTAGTGGGAATGTTACTATTCCAATTAACTTTGTGCACAGTACAACATCCAAGCAGGTGATTGGCTAATGACAGTGCTTTGTTGTTGACCATAGCACGCTGTGCGGTCAGTCGGATATTAAAAGGCTTAGAGACTTTATGTTTGTGTATTATTGACAAATACAGGCACTTGCTGACTGTACGATGAACTCAAAATTTGTTCATACTCCCTTCTGCCTTCGGTAGCTCAGTTGGTAGAGCACGGTCTGGAGTGCGAGTCCTTGGGCAGGGACGTATAAGTCGTTGGCCTTGTCTTCTTCCTCTTCTAATCTATGCAAGGGGGACGTGAAAGAACCTTTTGTGTTATTTCGAGAAAGAGTAGGGGATTGTCTTCCGACACAACAGCCTGGTATTCTGAGGTACTAACAATCACTCATGATTGTACACTGCACGGCAGCACATTGCGCCACAATAGCAGTCCGTATCTATATCACAAAGCGCATTTGAATACCCCATTTGAATACTCCAGTAAACGGTTAGACCTTCACATCCTCTCCGATAAGGACGTAAATTCGTAGGACTAGTGTCCCCAATTAGTTGCAAAGCTAAATACATGCATGGACACTTAAATAAAGTCACTTACTTACTTTTTTTATATAGAATTTACACTATACAAATGAATACCTTTACCTTTAGTAGTCATTATTTTGCGTTCATCGCATAGTCATTAGCTACTTCTGGCATCCCAGGTCTCTGTTTTAATTTAACTTCATGCATATATTGACTTGTGATTTCCTTTTTGCCTCCCGACTGGCGTTAAGCGCCGGACTGGTACGGCGCGAAGAACTTTGTGAGCCTTCTGATTGAGTGTATTTGAGCATTCCGCTTGGGTTCCCTGTGGTCGCATTTTGGTATTTGCGTACGTTGAACACCAGAATCAGTCTCTTCGAGAATTTCGGACAATGTTTCCGGAAATCCCGAGTGTGAATCTTGAAAACCGAGTGTTCTGATTGGTCAGTCGATTACCGCGCTCCGATTAGATTGTTTTCTCATTACGTCAAAATCAAGGCGTGCACTCGTATCAAGTATAGTAGCGAGATCACTTGGGGAGCAATTGCAGAATACCCCCCCCCCCCCCCCCCCACCCCCTCAAGTACGTTAGGTGGAGACGCCAACATCTCAACGCGTTAGTCCATATATGGTTATCTCTCTATAGAGATATGGCTGGGTGCGAACGAGTCTCTCTATTCACAGTAGTTGAACGAAGCAACATATATGATGTTTACACGTCAACCCGTTAGAGACATATTTCTGGGTGTGAACGAGTCTCTTTGTTCACAGTAGTAGAACGAAGCAACATGTATGATGTTTACACGTCAACCCGTTAGAGACATATGTCTGGGTGTGAACGAGTCTCTTTGTTCACAGTAGTAGAACGAAGCAACATGTATGATAAGGAGGTGCGATGGGGATATTTTAAGATATTTATTCATTCTTATAATTTTAATAACCATACATGGCCTAACGCGTTGACATGTTGGCGTCTCCACCTAACGCACTTGCATTAATTGAGCAGGGGGTATTCTGCAATCTAGCCCAATAAGAAAGGTTTCAAACAGATCTAACATGATTTTAATGCCTTTCAATCGTAGTCAATGAATTCTCACCCTGACAAGTCTTCGATGGAATTGCGTAGCTGGCGGCCAATTTACGATTCCAAAACGCTCTATATACCTCTAATATGCTATCCAGTTCATCACACTGCATTCCCGTTCAAGTTAGTCCAAACCTGCAGCCAAATCGTATGTTTTAGAAGCCGTCGGAAATTCGCGACTCGCTGAGAGACTGGTTTTCGGAAAACCCAAAATACATTGAAACAAACAGTGACCAATCAAACGTCTTGTTAGATCGAATTCGATAAAACTCGCTGTGTGATTGGCTTAGGATATAGTCACGCCGTACAGCGAGTTTCAGAGCAAGCGGATGTAACGCGACGACGCTAAAAACTTGAACTCCTGATATTTACAGAGCCGGACCCGAATGAGTTTAAATTGAAGAGTGCAAATAATTTTGGTGTTGTTATTTTACGGCTGGCTAGCTTATTTTTTCGAGCCTGAAAGCAATAACATGTAATACAATGTTTATTGTTCACCTACAGTGCACAAAACAGTTTTCGATTTTTCCAAGAGACTCGAGCGAACGCGCACGTTAAAGAATGTTTTCCCGCGCTGAGAACTGATTGGCTATTACATTAACATACAGCGCAATTTTAATGAGGTCGCGCGCTTACAAAACATTGACTTCGAAGTGTTTTAAAACACTAATAGTAAAATTCCGCTTAGAAGCCCTGGGCTACAACTTCATAAGGAGTTTCGATGGGGGCTCATCGGTAACCGGGAGGCTTATATCCGATATGGGGGGCTCATAACTTAGTCTCCTTTGCAGCCGTTCTTATAGTATCGGTCGCATACGTATACTCCCTCCCCACTAAGGAGACTACTCATAACTGGGATGACGAAAAACGTTCTGAAATGAGTTAAAACTATATATCTGCAGTGGAATAGGCTACATGACAGGCTCCGTTTATACCGTCTCGCTTATACTTTTAAATGCTTTTATGGACTTTTAAATAACAATTACGATTTTAGCACAGGTGCAATAGCCCACTGCCGAGATATGCCTCACTTCCTACGTACAAAGGAATCAATACGAGGCTCCGTGCATAATGCTCAGTCGTTCGTGACAAGACTACTGGGGTGACTTCTGTAGTTTGTCAAGAACGACTGAGCATTATGCACGGAGCCTCGTATTGATTCCTTTGTGCGTAGGAAGTGAGGCATATCTCGGAAGTGGGCTATTAACTCTGCATACTGAACAGCTGATATTACAGTGGCATCTACGAATAGGAGTTTCAGCAGTATTGACCCGAACGTCTCACTTCGATGTAATGAAGCTCCATTCTTGCATCACACCAACACCCCTGAACAAGCACGATTAATTTAGATACACAGTTTGAATAGCGCTTCATTACATCGAAGTGAGGCGTTCGGTAAATATCGCTGAAACTGCTATTCGTAGACGCCACTGTAATATCAGCTATTATAACACACGTCATGCCAATGACGTTAGACTTTTAAGATCTATATATAGCTAAGTCTGCTAGAGGCCAGCTTATTACTTAAAGGCCCTGTGTATGGTTTTGCGCATGTCTGGAATCAATGTTCGATTGGTGGCTGTTAATTGGCTTCAAACAACTAAATTCCCCTCCCTTAATACTTGATTGAATGGATATGCAATATTTCCCTTAGCTTGAAGACTAGATCTACGCACAGTTTGTTAATCATTTTTGCACATTTACTTTGATTTCATCCATCCCACACGTGTGCTAGGATAGTCAGTTTATATGAAAAATACTGAAAATAAGGCAACAATCTCGTTCTGCAGCTGGCCCGGAACATAAAGGCGTGCCCCTCACCGCGACACAGCATCTTTAATGAGTACTGCTATTAGAAACAGCTAGTATCTCAATCAACAGTTTTAGGCGCTCACTTCGTCGTTATACACGACTTTCATAATGGCCGCCTCCGGCCACCTCCTAATTTGCATAATTTGGTAGATCAATCTGTAGAGGAAAACCAATGCTACCACATGAACGATCACATTATAACTAGTAATTGTTTTGAGTTTTGGAGCAATGTGGAAAGTTGCTGTTGAGCTATAAGCATTTGTAATGCAGAAAAATATGAAAGCGAGGCTATAAAGGCCTCCGTTGTTTTTCTCATACAAATCTCTCTAATTTCAACTGGATGTAACTTCATTGCTTTATAAGCTACAGCACTCGACTTTCACAAGTTTACTAATGTCAACATGCTCTTTCACATGGCAATGTTTATATTTTCTATACATGTGGATAAACTACCGAAATGGGAAATCACATATGCAAATTAGGAGGCGGCCATTATGAAAGTCGTGTATTCGCAGTCCTTTCAGTCTGTCTTGAGTGTTGGTGAGCCTAAAACAACGATTTGAGTTACTGTTTCTACTGTATTTTATTTACTACACAGTTTTTCTACTCTATAGATATAGATATATAAATAATCAGAATAAAGGTGTAAGAGAAAATATGTGCCCTGAGTGGGATTTGAACCCACGGCCTCGGCATACTAGTCCGCTGTGTTACCACTACACCATTAGGACCAACCACACTGGCAACGCAGCCAGTTGATGGTGTCATTGTGGAACGTAGTTGATGGTGTCATTGTGGTTCAAATCCCACTCAGGGCACATATTTTCTCTTTCAGGTTCAAATCCCACTCAGGGCACATATTTTCTCTTTCACCTTTATTCTGATTATTTATATATAGAGATGGGTTTCTTCTTTATACACCCGTTTGCAAAAACACTGCTCTGAGAGAGATATATACCTTTTGTTCTCCATTGTTTTAGCTGTCAAATTTGACAAGAATACAAAAGGTATATATCTATTTACAGTGCAATGTTTTTGAAAACTGGTGAATATTTAACAAATAAAGAAGCCTTAGGCAGGTTTTAAACTATACTTCAAAAACTCATGAACATTTTGTCCAGTCAGATGAAGCGAATCACTCACGTGCATGCTCTTCAGATACCCGATAAAACGCAACCTTTCACTGTACGAGTGTGGCCCTATATAAAACTTAATGGTTGAGGCCTTTTTCCTTTGTTGAACAAAGGCAAAAGGCCTCAACCATTAAGTTTTATATAGGGCCACACTCGTACAGTGAAAATCGTATAAAGACCCTCCCAGTCAATCCTCATGAAACCAAGGGCTTAACCGCGAATCTTTATAAAGACCCTCACTCGTACAGTGAAAGTCCTTAAAAAGACCCTTACGGGAAATCTCAGTTCATATTAAGATGAGACTTAGGGTTGCTCAACCAACGGTCTAAGTGCAACGACTCGAGGAGCTCGAAGACAAAGGCCCCTTGGATCACAGTTATTCATACGCAACCGGCCTAATATTATGGGACCCAAATTTTCGCTCCATATTCCAACTGCGCATGTCAGTGACGCACAACGTAGCTATAAACAAATAATTATTCGCTTTTCATCTAAATTTCTGAAAATTATTATCTTTTAGAAGTAATGTTTTTGAAGCCATTTAATAACCTCGCAGCACGTGTTTTATCAGATCTAAACATATAGAGTAGAAAAACTTCAGCAAAGGAAAAAGGCCTCAACCATGAAGTTTTATATAGGGCCACACTCGTACAGTGAAATGTTGCATAAAGACCCTTGCGTTTTATCGGGTCAGTATAAAGGAGCATGCACGTGAGTGATTCGTTTCATCTGATTGGACAAAATGCTCATGAATTATTCATGAGTTTTTGAAGTATAGTATAAAACATGGATTCAAGGCTTCTTTATCTGTTATAGAATATAGATTTACACGCGCGACGAAAGGAAACCGTCAGTTGAAAACAATAAAAGACGGCAAACCATGTTATATACTCAGATAAAACATGGCTTTTTAGGCAATCAGAGCGCGTATACTATCGTATCTATATCATAAATATATAATATATTTACTGGTTATTTCATGGTTTTCTATGGAATACGGGCGAATATTTCACGAGAAATTAGCCAACTTTAGACGCTTGCCTGGCATCCATTATTGGGACCTTTTTAACAGTAATTTCACTAGCTCAAACACTCGTACTAGGATCTCCAGATGCCGCTGTTCTTCATGTAGAGAGATCAATCTCTCTTTTTTGTAATTATTTATTGTTTCCGGCTTTATTTATGTATTTTCTTCACGACTTTTAGCGTCTAGGATTGTACCTTTGCCTTTCGTCTATATCTTAGTTTTATTTGGAGGACTCATTTTATAGGTGTTTTTCACCTGTTTATAGTCTCTCCTCAACTGCAGTAATCTGTCATTTACGTCTGCTACATGTTTCGTTCTCTGTATATCTACTGTTGGAAGCCTATTAAATCAATCAATCAATAACTAAAAGCTCTCTTGCACATAGATTCAATTTTTTTATTTTGGATTATTCACAGTTGTATATAGACTGGTACCCAAAATAGAAAACTATAGAAATAATGACATTACAAGGATTCTGCAAAAGGTATTGTTCACGCTTTACAATGTACATATCGCTTCAATGTTCCCGTACGGTAAGTTACAGAGCAGATATCGTATGGGTGGGACAAACTACAGCACGGTTACTGTACGGCATGCCGTGACATTGAAATGGTTTCCCATTGTTTTTGTCTTGCTGATCCAATCAAAGTACAGAAATACGGTACAGCACGGTCACAGCACGCGCGGTTACGGACATGCCGCGCGTGCGTGGTTACGGACATCCTTTGAGATGTGAATTAACATTCAGAAGTATTAACTATTGGACAAAATTGTTAACCAGGGACGAGCCAATGCTTACAAAAAATATGTATCTCGACAGTATGCAATCAAGCAACCCAGTTTTTTGGAGTTACAAAATTAAGCGAACCGTACAAAGCCTAGGCTATGGTGATATATGGATACTCCAAAATAATACTCCAGATTTTAGGGAATTTCTGAAGAATATAAAGCAACGCCTAAAAGACACAGAACTACAAATTTGGTTAAGTGATATATTTAATGACCAACGACAGAATCCAAACCAGAGTAACAAACTACGAGTTTATCGAACATTCAAAACGAAGTATGAATTCGAAAACTATTTGGATCTTGTCAGAAACATCAAACATAGAATTACGTTCACCAAATTAAGAATAAGCAATCATTGCCTTCAAATTGAAAAAGGAAGACACCTTAAACCTTATCTAAAACCAGAAGAACGAATTTGCCCAACATGCAAACAAGAAATGGAAGACGAAATTCACTTCCTGCTGAGATGCAAAACTTACCAGACAATCAGGCATGATTTCTTTTCCTCCTTAAAAACTCTAACGAAATTAGATAGCAGAAAAATGACAGAAAAAGAACTATTTTCGGTAATCATTGATCCCCCGAGACAAGTCACAACAATAGCAGCAAAATATGTCTATGATTGTATGGACATGCGATCCACCATAATTTCAGCACAAATAATGTAAGCTAATTTAATGATAACTAACTATATATATATTATATTTTTAAGATTACAGAACAATCTATCCGTCATTAACCAACTTTTTAAATTTGTTAGCAGTCATCTGATGTACCAATGTAGTACAAAGAGCTAATGAATAAAGTCTGTCTGTCTGTCTGTCTGTCTGCCGTAGTTTGTTCTACTCATACGAAATCTGCTCTAGTACGGCTACGGTGAGACTGCCTTATTACGATTACGGCACGGCATTCAGAAACATGAAAATGACTTCCACATTGTTTTAGTCTTTCTGGTCCACTCATAACGGTACGGTACGGTCCCCCCCGTGGGAGAGGGGGGGGGGGGGGGGGGGGGGGGGTACTCCTGTTTGTTACGTATTATGTATGTGCCGCGGGGGTGGGTCAGGGTTTTGAGCTCAGTGTGGGCAGGTAGGGTCAGGGTTTTGACCTGATTTGGGCAGATCAGGGTCAGGATTTGATTTTAATTTGGGTGCAGTCAGGGTTGGGGTTCAGTATTTTTTAGGCAGTTAGTAGGGTTCAGTTTTTTTAGCTACTATGTTAAAAAAGATATGGGATCCCCCCCCCCCCAAAGGGGGCAATCAGAGTTTTGGAGCTCGGATTTTGGGTCAAACAGGGTCAGGGTTTAAGCCTCTTAGCCTCACATACATACCCATTTTCGTACCGTACCCCCCTCCCCCACCCCGGGTACGGTACGATACACTGCCTTGCCGTAATTCAATGAAACATTTCCCTTTTATTGTTCAATTAATGTTTATATTTTTAGTATTTCCTATATATATGGGATACATCTCAAGCATGTTAAGGCATGGTTTGAACATGAAAACGAGGCTACAGCTATTTTGTTGAATAGAGTCACTTGAATTTGCTCAAATCCTAGAACAATAGGCGTTATAACTAATCTCAGCGCTTTTAGTCGTCCTAATATAACAATTTGGTAAAATGTATATCACGTGACCAACCACGTGATCACAAAAAGTTGAAAATTAAACTAAAAACGGGGTGGTGAATTGTATATTTTAAGTAACGATTTTGTGTTTTTCTGATTACACTTGTGGTTGGCTTTAAAGATCAGTTCGGAATGGTTGACCCTGATAGACTGTTAAGGCGAAAATATAGAAAACAGGTCACGTGACCTATTCTTGGAACCATTTTTCGCTATTTATATCCTCTTCAGTGATAAAAAGTCAACCATTCCGGACACAGTCTCATTTCCCATAACAAGCTTAACATTTCCAATCGAAAATCTGAAACAAAATAATAACTTCCGCCACCCCATTTTGATTTCTTTGTTTTATCAGCCTTAAGGTCACGTGACCTTCAAAACACTAAAATACCGATGCCTGAATGTTAAGACACACGATTACCGTATTATTCCAAAGTTTTAGGGTATTTCATACATAAATAACAAAGATAGCGAATTTTGAATGTTTTATCAGAACTGCTCAAAAACCATGCCTTAACATGCTTGAGATTATAATACTTAATTTGATTAGTTATATGATCAAGAGACCGGCAACAGACCATCAGATGCCTCTCTTAGTAAGAATTTCAACCCCGGCATCCGAATGACTACTTCTTCGGATGTGAAAAAAACTACAACAATAATTAACGACCCAACACTAGATCAAATGTGATTCTGTGTGTACAAGCTATGGAGATGTAGTTGCAATTAAAAACTACTAACAGCGCTAAATGCAGAAATTGCTCTCCCAGGAATGTTTCAAGGGGTTATAGCAATTCGTAGTCCTTCTTCAGTGCACCTATCTGCTTTTACCTATAATGAATGTCTAGTTCCTGTATAATCTAGTGTTCATCTGCGTCGGCGGGGAAGATAAACACTGGTATAATCAACTGAAAGTCGATTAAGGTATGCTAGCCGCCGTGGGACTCGAGATGCTTCAGCTGGTACTCGCTTCGATCCCACGGCGGTTAGCATAGTTTAATCGACTTTAAGTTGAATATACCAGTGTTTACCTTTACGTATAGCTTACGCTGATATCCCCTAGCTCTAACCCTATGGCTAACTATGGAACGGAGTTTGCGGTTTCTGTTTTAGCCGCTTTGTTTCATCTCGATTTCTAAATGCTGCATGTCGTATTAAGGTTCATGTTACCATTTTCATGACGTGGAAAAAAAACATTCTCAAAGAAAGCTTTCTTTATTGGACTGAGTCTGTAGCTATAAGGACAGCCCAGGAGTCTTTAGTCTTCATGTTACCAAGAAGCAGTGGTGCCAGTGAGGTATATCTACTGGCGTTGTCGCTGACGCCGTTTCCTTTTTCCGCCTTTACAGCTTCCTGGCCTGATGGCAATGTCATCTATTGCGATGTCACCAAAGTAACTTCTACCGCGAGTCGCTTCGATAACAACCTGCAATGGCGATATCGTAGAACCATGTATTACTCACAGGGTATTTAAACTGCATTCAAAATGGAGAATAGAACACCATTGTATCGCTAAATGTACAGGCAGACCTAAGATCATGCAGGGCATCAGTGTCAGGTAAGAAACAATACGGCCATAGTGACAGGGCTGAATAACTTGGGCGCATACGCGAGCTGATACGTAAATCGGCGGGAATTTTACCGAAAACGCTATCTGTTGGCGGTAAATTTTTCGTGTTTGAATGCAATGTTATCCAGTGGCCCAAATTTAAACTACATTGTCCAAAACATATGTTGCTTCTCAGTTTCTGGAGGAAATTGTCTGAGTATTTGAATCTTATCTTTCCAGCAAAACTCTTATTATTCACAGAAAACATAAAGGTATTCACTTCATTTTGAAATTTTCGCCATTTTTGTATACGCTGCAGTCGTCCCTAGTCTACGCGCGTCACGTTATTCAGTAAATGGGGTCTGGGAACGAGATTGTTATTCGGCGCTGTCGTTCCAACACAACCTCGAGGTTAAAACAATGATTATCATTAATTGTCAAATCACTTCAATGATAATCATTATTTAAAACCAGTCAAGGATAAAGATAAACACAATCCGAACGACGGTGGACGCGCTTAGTGTAGTGGTTATGACGCTAGCACTACTACCAAACATTACGCGCAAACGGCCAAGAGTTGGAGCCCCAGTTGGACCGCTCAAAAAATATTTTTATTTCGTTTACCTTCACTAGCTTCCTGTTTACCTGTGAACCCTAGCTCTAGGTGAGTGAGAACCCGTCGTTTACCTGTGAACTCGTCCGATGGTTAGGGTTAGGTTTGTGGTTAGGGTTTGTCCTAGAATAATGATTATCATTATTTTAAAGCGAGTAATCATTGTTTTGACCTCGAGAACGCGCTGGTCGGTCAAAGTAATACGTTAGCCTAGCCCCAGAGTTTCTGGCTGGATTTTTTTCTGATTGGGCATTTTTGAGCCGTGATGTCACAAACCAGTACAAATCACTTCCCAGTTGGAGTGACAGTAAACATTACTAGCATATGTTGTTTGCTTGTTGGTAAAACCCCCGTGGGGTGGAGGGTACTTTTATTTATGACGTAATATATATGTCCGGCGGCATCCCGGGTCCGGTTTTGACCCTTATTCCGATTTCAGGGTCTGGGTTTTCGTAAAAATATGTCGCATTCCTGGTTATAGACGATTCAGAATAATCAAACAGGGAGAAATTCCGGTTTCGTTTTCACAATAATTAGGAAATACGGAATTTGGAGCAATGTTTTTAACTGAAAACCGGCTCCGATTCTGTACCTGATGGCTAGACACATACCTAACCATTTATCATATAAGTGCTCCCCCGGGGGGTAGGGGGTAGGGCGGGGTAAACAGTTCGTTCCTCACACAACGGAAGTAAAGCTGAAACCCAAAGATGTACTTGGTTGAGATCAGTCCAGGATACTTGGAGAGTACATGTAATTCAACGATTACCTTCAAAAATCTGGGCCTATACTTCCTCATTTCTGGGCCCTACCTAAACCCCTCCAGAAATCGTAGGGTTTTGCGTAAAAAACATATTAAACAGGGATAATACGATTGGTTTATCTGCTCCAATATTTGTTAAAACTCATTATAGACCTACCACGGTGTCTACGGTGGTGTGGAATTCAACCATGAGTTCTTTCCATCCAGTATTCTTCAGGTTACCGCCTGCAATTTTAGCCTGGTTGTATGCTGTATCATTCTCAATCGTGTAGATATTAAGATCGCCCATAGTGGCTCCATACATGTGGTAAAACAGCGACATACACACTTCAAAATTGACTCCAATATGTAACGATAGCCTCGCTTTATCTCCTCGTACTCGAGGCGATGAGGCCTCGATATAAGCGAAGTATTCTAGGAAAACAATATATAATAGTTACACTTTCTTCAGGTGGCGTCGCCTTGATTTATTTGTCGAACTTTCAAATATGGAAGGGTCACGTGACACACATACATACATATATACATAGACTTATTTCAGTTCGAATTTGATGCTAGTATCTTCGAACATACAGAAGTAGCAATACAAGATAAAAGTATTGATGTAAGTATTGCTATTGCTGTAAGTATTTGTATGTATTCGTATGTTTTTTGATGCTTACATAACAAATTTTACATCAGATGTCTAGTGTCTAACTCGAAAACCTCACGGTTTATTTAGACTGGCTCTAGGCATTTCCCAAATATTTATACTTAGTTTATTTATCACCTCCCATAAGCATATCATTTTACACTAAGCTAATATACACTATAAACATTGTAAACAACTGCGAAGTGTGAAATAAAAAAAGTAAAGTAAAGTAAAAAAATACAACAAGAGCAGTAATTACAGTACAGGGATAAACCTCTGTCTAATTTTATGCTTAAAAGTGCCTAGATTAGGAGATGCCCTAGGTCATCATCCTATTCATTCCAGTGTTTCGCAACTACGTATTTGTCACATGACTGCAGTTTTTGCTTTAAAAGTGTTTCACGACTTATATCAGTATGTACAATTTGGTAAACATTGGACTAAAACAAATTGCATAAAAGTATAATAAGACATTTGGACATTATGGCGTCATTTTACTACAACTACCAGAACCTTTTCAAATTCTCTTTCTCATTCAGATTTTAAAACTCCTTTGAGAATTCCAAAACAATGGTCCCAACTTAGAGGAACAATAGGATTCGCGCAGAGTTCCGGTAGTTGTAGTATGTGATGCCATCATGCAAACGTCCTAGTAACAATTAGACTGCGTGCCGTCGAGGCACAGTCCCGAGTCAACTACTATGATTTGTCGTTATTGTTCATCACAAAATTGTCTTCCACTCTCAGCGCAGCGGGCATTATTATACAAATAGACTGTGTCCGTCGAGGAACTATCGACTGATAGTTGCCCGCGGAAATTTGGTGTGCTGAAAACAAATATAAGCCTGCTAGGTTTAAAAACATCAAATTTACAAGGGAAACTATCAGCCGATAGTTCCGAGACAGACACAGTCTATTTGCGTTATTGTTCAACACAAAATTGCATTTCGTGCTCAGCGGGCACTATTATACAAATAGACTGTGTCCGTTGAGGAAACTATCGGCTGATAGTTGCCCGCGGAAATTTGATGTTCTTAAAACAAATATAAGCCCGAGAACGAAGTTCGAGGGCTTATATGCTAGTTTTAAGAACATCAAATTTCCAAGGGAAACTATCAGCCGATAGTTCCGAGACAAACACAGTCTATTTGTCGTTATTGTTCAACGCAAAATGGTCTTTCGTGCTCAGCGGGCACTATCGCCTGATAGTTTGCATCCGCGGACGACAACTATCACGTCACGTGATCGCTTTTGGCCAATGAGCGCGCGCCAAAATTTTGTGGTGAACTATAACGCCTGATAGTTTGTCTCCGCGGACGGCAACTATCACGTCACGTGATCGCTTTTGGCCAATGAGCGCGCGCCAAAATTTTGTGGTGAACTATAACGCCTGATAGTTTGTCTCCGCGGACGGCAACTATCACGTCACGTGATCGCTTTTAGCCAATGAGCGCGCGCCAAAATTTTGTGGTTAACTATAACGCCTGATAGTTTGCCTCCGCGTACGACAACTATCACGTCACGTGATCGCTTTTGGTCAATGAGCGCGCACCACAATTTTGTGGTGAACTATAACGATTGATAGATGGCGCCTGGCTAGCCAATCAGATGGCGAGTTTGCCAATATACGGCTGGGTTATGCTAATACCTTTTAGCCGTGTCTCTGAGTTGACCCAGACCTAAACGTGCTTGAGAACGTTTCGGCTGTGACGTTACAGCACAAAACCAATTCAGTCCCCCTGAACACTGGTTACAGATGATCAAAGTTAAGCTTTCACGGCTGTTTCCAGAGGTCTTGATCAGGCAACTAAGTTCACGCATGTCAATTTAAATATTAGCGTTGATAACGGCTGACCAGCCTGTGATGACGGCTCAAATCATAGCAAAGTAACCCACCAATGAATCACCGCTCCGTACAAAAAGTGAATTCTCACTACTGATAGATCTCGTTACTATATGCGCGATCGTAGTAAATGTCTCTTACAGTAATTATAGATCTTGGAAAAGGTCACTGGCGTCAAACCAAAGTCTGAACCAGAGAAATATTTCAAGAGTATTTCCATTGTGTACCTGTCGTGTATTGTGGTACACATATTTAATCCGAATTGTTTTAAACCGCAAAAACGGCGGCTAGTCTTTACCATCAAGTGTGCTAAGTGTGATTCTTGCAGTGTACCAGAGTAGAGAAAACAATACGAGTGGGCTACCTCTGTCATTTTCACGTGCAGCTATTGTATTCCGTATTTTTATGTCATTGCCCTAATCCTGGCGCTTAAACGTTCAATATGGCGAGAACTAAGCTTACCAAAAGAGATTCAAAAACAATTCGGATTAAATCACTCGCCTTGTCGTTCGATTCTCGAGATGAAGAGAAAATATCTCCACATAACCATTTTCCCCAAAATAATTCGAAGCTTTAATCAAAGCCAGTTGAAAATTCCATATATCGCAACAATCTATAAAACATTGAGTTCCTGCATAGCAAAACATTTTGCCGAAAATGTCGGTTATGCATCGGGTTCTCTTTGAATTTTCATTTCAGGAAGCTCCAAGTTGAGGCTCATGCAGAAACCGTCATTTTGTAATTGCCACAAATTAAATCAGCTAATACTTCGGTGCAGCCTTGTTGTTATGGAAGCTAAATGTGTGCGAATAAATTAGACTCGACTGAATTCATCAAGTCTTGGAAGTGCTTACTGCACATTCGTGAACTACATTTCCAGCGTGAAACAGCCGTGACTCATACACTTACAATCACATAACACTTACACTCGTGAATACTCAGAATAACACTTAATCTAGCACACGTAGCGGGGACTGAATTTTCCTTCAGCCTGTTCGCACATTTGTGTCCACTGTTTATGTTGCATGGAAAGCTTTGTCAGTAGTAGGGAGGGACCGAATTAGCCGGTTTTGTAAGGTGTTATGCTAATTTTTAAGGCGCGCTCATTAATTCAATGACGTCACGGTTCTATTGTCTTGAACTCATGAATAAAATGAAGTGGAAATTGAAGTGGAATCTCATTAAATGAAGTGGATTACATTATCTATTGTTTCAAGCTCATGAATAAAATGGGGGTGAATAAATTATCTTTTGTCTGGGGCTCGTGAATAAAGTGCTGTGGAATCTAACGACGGAATAGACGGCGGAGGATTTCAATTTCAGCTGCACAGCAGAACCCCTACAGAACTCCTAAAATGTCTCTATTATTTTCCTTACAGCTATTACCGTCACTATCACTCATAAGATAATTCTGAGATCAGAATATTTATAAACCTTTACAGTAAATCCACTATGACTCATAAGAGCAACTTTGCTATTGTCCTCAGTTAGGGATTAACGATAACTGAAGAACCATCAGTACAGTTTGATAGAAACAATAGTCCTATTGTTTTGAGGAAAACTCTTGAGATGCAAATTCTTCTCTAAAACTGAACTATAATTACCATACGAATAAAAACAAACCACCAGATAAATTAAACAAAGTTTATTCACCCTCGCTATGGAATGATCTGCCTCAGAGTTTGAGACTATGTAGCTCGCTAACTACTTTTAAAACTCAACTGAAGACACATCTTTTTAAGAAGGTCTATGATTAGAAGCGTTTGGAGCATTCTATTATATTTTATTATTATTATTATCATTATTATTAGAGATACTTTATATAAATTTTTAATAGTTTTTTTTAATTTTTCTCAGTATTTCTGTTTATCACGACAAATTGTAAATTAGGATTTTTAATGTTAATGATATTTTTGTACTTATATTGTAAATATTTTGTAAAGCGCTATTGGGCATTTTGGAAATGGCGCTCTATAAATAAAGACTATTATTATTATTAAACACCAATTTACAGTTCGTTTTCCTTATAGTCGCGGAGTTGATAACTTTCTTATTTCTCAGTTCTTGGGTTGATATAATGTACCGTGTTACAAGATTACACTGATTTATGTTTCATTGATTTTTTTTCTTGTTGACAAATGCTGCTTACTGATTGCTTATATTAAAACGATGACAAGAGGAAGAATGTTTTTAAAGACATTTATAAATAGAAATCGACTTAATAAAACTTATTTCTAAAAGGTACAAATGTATTGTTCATCACGGGAACACTCTGTTCCGGAATAGGTTGTTTTTGGAATTGTTTATTCAACAAGAATTTTCGGTGGTGAATTGCAGCCTCGGTCGCTTCTTGCCATCCATAATCTTCCATGTTCATCAAGTTTTGCTTTGTTTCCAAGATTTTTCGGAAATCAGGATCTTTTCTTAAGCTGTGAATCCATTTCATATCTTCGAACAACACTTCTCTTAGGTCTTTTCTATAGGTAGGAACCAAAGCGTTACTGGCTTTGATTTCAGCAACTTCATGACTATCCCCATCGTGCTCATACTTCTGAACCAACGCTTCCCAATCTTCCTGGTGCCGTTCTTTAGCTTCGTTTCGAATTCTTTCCCAAACATCCTCTTCTCGTCATAACTATCATCAGTGGAGTCCGTGCTCTCCTGACAATCAGAGCTTTGATAAGAATCTTCAGTCATTTAATCATCTGAGTTGGAACGATTAGCAGCCATCGTTTATATCTTTACTCTTCAAGGATCGGGAGTATAATGTCAGACCTTAAAAGTTTCCAACTTTATAGAAAACAAATTGGCGTGGTCACTACGTTTAACAAATGTCGATTAGCTGATTTAGCTAAGGTCTCTCAGTTAGACCAACATTATAAGCAGGATTCCTAACCAACATATTTTCCATTATCAACAACTGGATTTACATTCCTCGACAAAAACTTTCTTTTTTGAAGTTTTGCTTCTTGTAAATATGGTTTTCGTTCTTGAGTTGATAACCTATGGACTTGTGCAAAGTGGTTGGATAATTTAACAAGATACTTTGATCCACAATTAGGTACAGGGCAGTTTTTCAAAGTCCGATTTTCCATGTTCACTCGTTGAAAGTTAGTATCAAATAGCACAAATCTACTTGATCGTCCCTTTTATCTCCTTTCATCCCTTTTGTCGCCTTTTGTCCCGCTTTTTTTCCGTTTTGAAATATAAAAAAGAGGGATAAAAAAGAAAAAAGCGGGACGAGAGATGACAAAAGGGATTAAAAGGATGAACGGAGATAACTATATCCGAATGTGAACACGTCTCTTTATTCATGAGTCCAAGACAATAGAACCGTGACGTCATTGAATTAATGAGCGCGCCTTAAAAATTAGCATAACACCTTAAAAATTAGCATAACACCTTAAAAAAAACGGCTAATTCGGTCCCTCTCCTACTACTTTTGTCGCGACAACACACTATTATTTCGCCGATTCAAGTTCAGTTCTAGCGGCATAGTATCACTTTACGCACAAAGAAACAAGGATACACTTAGAACGCGTTCGATTGACCCTATTCCGGAATAGAAACATTTCGAAATATTTACTAGTTATTTCATGGTTTTCTATGGAGTACGGGCGAATATTTCACGAGAAATTTGTATTATTTGGTATACGAGCCTTTAGGCGAATTGTACACACAAATAATATCAATTTCTAGTGAAATTTTCGCCCGTATCACAAAGTAGGTTATTGTCTTGATGATTCTCGAAACATTTATTTTCCGGGAGCACTAGCGCTCTACTCTCATAGGGGAATGTATTCACTGATGACGGTCATCTGGTGGAGAATCAGGAGGGCACATGACGTATTTCACGAATCACGCGGGAGTCAGTGAAAATATTTGATTGGTTGTCATTACTACAACAAGAACTCAAGCATGATAAGGCATGGTTTATTGAGCAATTCTGATGAAGCACTGTAAATTTTAAATGATATTGCTGGCTTTCACTTGACGTCATAGCCGCCATGTTGGTGCCCTCAAACAATAGATTCCTCGTTAGCTTCTTTTGTTGGGGCACCAACATGGCCGCCATGCCCTTTGTCATTTGAATCTCTGGGGATTGAGTAAAAACCAGCAATACTCACGTGTCTTAAAGTGCCTATAACCCTTTTGCAATTTTGATAGCTTATGAACCTCAGAACAGTTTTGAGTACTTCTGTGAAGAAATTTTTGGTTTAAAGTGAATACTTTATGTTCTACGCTTGTTTGAAATCGTGTAAATGTGACCTTTTGTGACCTTTCCTGACCCATGACCGCGTAAGTAAAAGCCTGGGTCGAAACCTGTATATACGTCACCTCATTAATGCATTATTCTCCATAGCGCCTTTCTATCACAACAACATCGATGCATAGAAAATATACACAGTTTGTGAGTTGTTAGTAAAGAGAAAAGTCATTTTAGTCAACATGTTAAGTATTTCTTAAAATGATTGCAAAGCCGAATTAATTATATGACGTCAAGGTGACGTACATACAGGTATCGACCCAGGTTTTTGCTTACGCGGTCATGGATCAGGGAAGGTCACATTTACACGATTTCAAACAAGCGTAGAACATAGAGTATTCACTCAAAACCAAAACTTTCTTCACAGAAGTACTCAAAACTCTTCGAAGGTTTGTAAGCAATAAAAAATGCAAAAGGGTTATAGGCACTTTAACATTTTCAGAGTTTCGAAAGTCACGTGACCTGAAAAGGTCAAACAAGGTCAAACAAAGAAATCAAAATGAGCCGGTCACATTGCATTTTCTTGATTATCTGATTGCAGTTCTAGCTGTTACAAATAAAGACTTTTATTTTACGAGGGTGAGCACTAAATAGTGTATAACATGCACTAATAAACTTGTGGCCCTCAAGCTAAGAATATAATAATTATATAAATACATATATAAATCCACTAGAGCATCTAAAAATTGATTAAAAACAAAACAAAAACTAGGGATACCTATTAATAAATACTACACCTACGATATCAAATGAGCTAGAGATAGCTGATTTTTAAAGAATTTTCTACGGAGGGCACTTTTAAAAGCTTTAAAAGTTGGCAGCTTTTTACACCAAGTGTTAAACTGTTCCACAGTTGTACGGCCGTTACATTGAAGGATCTCAACAATAGCGGGAAACCATTCTAAAAATAACCTAACTTGTAAAAACGCTGTGGCATAGGCCTAGTATGCGGGGTGGACGCTCCTGGTTATCAGGAGCTCCTGGTTGGGGTTACGGTCACGTTAACATGCTTGAGGATATCTACAACTTACTTGATTTTCTATGACCTCTGTTTGGGCCTGTGCTGCCAGAGGGAGTTCTCTTCCCAGTGGACCAGTCGAATTGATCGCCAAGTTTTTCATTCTTCCAGTGGCAAAAGTTTCCTTTCTCAAAGTTACAGCTAACTGTAGGGATGATCAAATAACCGTTATTATTAGACATTGGACTTAATTCTGATTAGCTGAGAACACACAGCTAATTAAATTCTCTGTAGCTGGCTATAGCATTGACTGCGTACAATATTATCTGTAGGTTGTGACGTCACACTGTAATTATCTGTAAGTATTATCTGTAGGCAGCACTCATTGAGAAGCAAGTTACAACCATTTTACGCTAGAAAGTAGAGAAATTATTTCGCTTTTTGTGTCATTTTGCTATTTTAAGCTCTCAGCTATGTTTCCAGTATTTTCCCCTAAACTTGTCAATAAAAGCAATTTGTAGCTCGAATAAAAACAAAACGTCTTGAAATTCAATCGTCAACCAACCAATTCACCGCGCGTTTCACCTCAACCTCATCCAATAAGTGCTTATTATAGTGTGAACTGATATTTTCAAACTATGAATAATTCATGAGGTACCAATGAAGTACACCGAATGGTGACATGCATTCGTATCGATGTCCAGTAGAATCTCTGGCCAGTATTACAAATAACAAGAGCCTGCGGGCAGGCTGAACTCAAGCGCAATACGTTGACCCGAGTACCATGTATAGGATAGAGGAAAAGAGCAAAAAATCGATGATTTACCTGACGTATTTTTTCACTCTCATAAATTAATTCGAGAGTTGATAGAATACGTCTGGTATTGTGGGCTAGCTAGTACTTTTCTTGTCTGAAAAACAAAACAAATTTCGAGTGGTGGCCGCGCACGTCTGCAGACTAGTAATTATGTATTCAAAATGTTGAATTCTTATTGGCTGATAAAGAAAGCGCGCGAAATGTCCTGCATATTGATTGGCCTTGCTCTAGCCATGAAATACCGCCCTGAAATGAGGAAAATGAGCAGAGAGAATTAGATTGCAGAGCAAAATAATAACTTTACTCTCACGATTGGCACGATCTGTATAATCTTACGATCTGTATAATAGTTTTAAAATACCATTTGTATGGGATGATTTTGGATTAAAAATCAACAAAACTTACTGGGTGTCTTCTTGTGTTCCTTAGCTTTGTCTGTGCCAATTTTCAGCTAATTTCAGCAATCTCTCTTTGCTCCCATCCACCCCTCCCCTCCCACCTCCGTCAAACGCAAATATCTAAAAAGTTTAGGTGAAAGCAAAGCGAAGAGCTACTTTCTCAAGAAGAAGTGAAATTCACAATGATCGCATGACTTACATTTGCTAAATTTCTTGACGGCATCGACAATATAGCCACCTCCGTAATTACCATCACAGCTTCCTATGAAGAGTTGAATGGAATCCACTGCGATATCTGAAGTGTAGCTGTTTCCACGCACAGCTGTAATGCCAATCTGGGGATTGCCAATGTTTAGAATATGAGTGAATGGAAACGCTCAATGCACTGATACACCTATTTTAGATTTTTTTTTTACGATCAGATGCAAAAACTAGTTAGACAGAAACTTTAGCTATTTGGTTCTTAGACTACAATTATTTTCGAATTAATATTTCGATCATACCCGCAAATATAAGTTCACAAACTTTGCACCGCAGTTGTTAATTTCAGTAAAAACAAAATTAAATATCAATGAGCACAACTGAATAAATAAATTACGAACACAAAGTCCGACATCCTTTACGGTCTTGGCTTGTTGCTTGTGGCAATCATTTTGAAATAGGTGTGAATCATTCAGTCTGGCTTTCACAAGCGACGGAAGGGGAAGCAACAGCACAAGAAGCGCTATGTTCTAGTCAAAATCAAGAAACGGAGACGTATATATAAGAAGAAGCGTAAGCTCTATGGAGGCATAAGCCGAAGGAACGTTATTTACGGTGGTTTTCTTCTTTCCTGCGTTTCCGATTCTGATTCCGTCGCTTATGTTCCAGTGAAAACAGAAGAATAAGCTAATCAGATTGCTCATTCTCAGACCTTTAGCAATGTAAATATAGCATGCAAGCAAGGCTTGTGCTTATGCTTCCGTCGTGTTCATTTTCACTAGAACATAACTTTCTTAAGCTAACGTTTCTCTTTGCTTCCGTCGAGTTCATTTTCACTAGAACATAACTTTCTTACGCTTACGTTTCTGTATGCTTCCGTCGCTAGTCAAAACCAGGATTTGGCATTACAATGGCAAGTGAGTCCAGCTACGAAATCGAGCTGAAAATGGATTCCGATCTTGGAAATATTCACGAGTGTTTGAATCGAAGGCAAATAAGTTAAGTCTTAAGGGACGACCCTAGCACAAGTGGGTAGGATGGATGACATCAAAGTAAATGTGCAAAAATGATAAAAAAAATATATAGACTTCAAGAAAAATATTGCACATCCTTTCAATCAAGCATTATGGGAGGAGACCTTAATTGTTTCAAGCCAATTAACAGCCACCAAACGAACATTGATTCCAGACATGCGTTAAACCATGCCTTTAAAACTTTTTAATTACTTATTTTTACATCCATAATCCTATTTTATCTGAAAACCAACATGGCTTTTTCAAATCAAATGTACACGTTACTACCAGTTACTGCGAGTTTATTTCTTACCACGTAGTCCTCGTTTTCATAACCCGGTATTGTAATGGAGCCCTCGCGCCAATAGTTGCCCTGGTTACCGACTAGACTCCATGTGGTGTTCCACGTATCGTTTTTGGTCTGTCTCGTCTCTATCTTCAGCTCTCCCATATCTTTCCCCCACATATGGTACATAAACTTCAGGCACACATAGCTCTTCACCGAGTCGCTTAAAAGCCTGGAGATCTCACCATGGCGTTTGTCAGACGCCTCAGAATACAAGTAAGAACCTGATATAGGAATAACACTATGACAACATTTTTCACAGTGATGAAGGCGAAAGTCGGAACTCTACCCCCCTCCTACTCCCCCTCCTCCGCCCTCCAAGTCACACCTTTATGATATTTTGTATAAGTCATAAACCAACCAATCGCAACGTACCACCGTTGTATCTTGTTACCACGCATTGCATCTGCATTTGAGCACGACATTTTCCAACACTAGCTAGTGCGATGTGTCGCTAATGCATTTAAAGTGCGCTAACCACATTTTAGTTTTATTTATTTTCAAAGTCTAGATGAAAATTGAAGACAAAAGAAAAAGAAAAAAAGTTAAATCGGTATAATTCCTGATTTTTAAATCGCGATTAAAATCCCACGCATTTTGTTTCACGACCGCGCAGTTTGAGGTCTGGGTCGAGTGACGTAATAGCCATTATTCACTAGCACTTGTTCTGTTGTTATGGATTCTTGATCTTACTTCGCACACAATGCACGATGTACTAGGCCCATGCTTCTAATTAGTGTACTGTGGCTCGGTCGTGAAAAGAGCCTGGTCGCTTTTCGCAAACTTTAACAGGTTGTAGACAATCAAGCATTCACTCAACCACAAAAACATTTTTTCGCAGAATTACACTAAAAGGTGGTGGGTCTCGGATACAACTCCCTCTCTCACTAGACAAAAAGGTGGTGGATCTCGAGTACGAACCCCCTCCCTCACTATCCAAAAAGGTTGGTGGTGGCGGGCCATACCCCACCCCTAAAATTTGGTCCCTAGACAGGACCATTATTTTGACCTCCTCCCTTATCAGAATTTATATGAAGAAATAAAAAAAAGGTTGGGGCACTTTAAAGTGTACTGACGTACGCATGCGAATGTACACACACAAATAAGAAGCAACACTATGGGCAACGTAAACAGTCATAACCAGACGACACTAAACAGCTGCGAAACGCGCGCTCTGATTGGTTGATAGCCATGTGTTATTAGAGTACACAGATGACGTCACACTGTGTGCTCTGATTGGTTGATAACCATGTGTTATTAGAGTACAGATGCGCAGATGACGTCACGCTGTGCTCTGATTGGTTGATAACCATGTGTTATTAGAGTACACAGATGACGTCACACTGTGTGCTCTGATTGGTTGATAACCATGTGTTATTAGAGTACAGATGCGCAGATGACGTCACGCTGTGCTCTGATTGGTTGATAACCATGTGTTATTAGAGTACACAGATGACGTCACACTGTGTGCTCTGATTGGTTGATAACCATGTGTTATTAGAGTACAGATGCACAGATGACGTCACACTGTGCTCTGATTGGTTGATAACCATGTGTTATTAGAGTACAGATGCACAGATGACGTCACGCTGTGCTCTGATTGGTTGATAACCATGTGCTATTAGAGTACACATGACATCATACTGTGTGCTCTGATTGGTTGATAACCATGTGTTATTAGAGTACAGATGCGCAGATGACGTCAAATTGTGCTCTGATTGGTTGATAACCATGTGTTATTAGAGTACAGATGCACAGATGACATCACGTTTTGAATGAACTCTTTTTTTCCCTAATTATTGTACAAAAGAAATGGATGTCACTCTGTTGGGTCTGTCCTCTTGAGAACAACAATCGGACCCTCGACTGCGTCTCGTGGAGTACCTCTTTGCTCTCGTCACGCTTTGACCTTGTGTATCTATAACATAGGGAGCCCACATCTAAGAGCGTTTTGCTATTCTAGTTATCTGGAACGCAGCGGGATGCTCTGATGTTGCTTGAAGGAGTTAGCCCACACGACCCGGGCCGTTAATTGGTTTCAAATTCGAAAATTCAAAACACAACTTAACCGTTGCCACAGCGAGTGTAATGTGATACCACAGGAAGCACAAGCTCTAGATTATAATGTAAACTAAGGCGCTCTTAGATGTGGGATCCCTGTGTCTATAAGAGGTTCAGTGATTTATGTGTTACCTCCTCCATAGCCTGAATGTGGCCCTGTATTCCTGGAGGGTGTGGCGCCTTGGTACCTTCTCCATTCTCCATCGTCTTCAACATCATTCTCCCAGTTACAGAAATCATTTGTGAAATCGCAAAACCCTATCGTTATTAAAAATATGACCTTTATTAGTTATCTCTGTTTATATTTAGCAGCTATTTATGCTACAACAGTCAAATGTTTCAAGATGACACATGCTGATTAAGTACTACTCCGGCTAGGAACTACAGCAAAAGACAATGGGATGCGGCATTAAGCATGTCCTCACATAGATTTTGCTTGATTATGCTTTAAAGTGCCACTACGATCAACTTTTGACATATCAATGTTTCTGTAGCCTCCTCCGTAGCCATCTCTAAGTAGGGAGTTTAAGCAACCAGAACGGCGACGGCAATGACGACGGGACGTATAGAACAGTGTTTTCCCACGAAACTTGTTGTCTACTATTTCCCTTGTTCGCCTTTAATTGTTTTTCACAACCAGATTTTCCAAAAATATGATGAGTATAGAGTTCCGTTCACGCCGAACGAAAAACAGATTGATGTACTTTCTTACGTTCTCGTTCACTTCAAAACGTACAATTTGGGTTTTCACGTTATGTTTTTGCAGAGAACGGTGGAAACATAGTTAATAGAGTGGAATGGTTAGGAAACCCGGCAAACTTCAAAGGGGCTAACAAAGGCGCTGCGATTTAGGTTGGAAGGGGTAAGACAAAAGATTGTGCACGGTTATAGTTCATTAGCGTCCCCTCAACGACTGAACTCACGCGTTTCTATTGGCTGAATGATTAACACATTGGAATTTCTATTGTGTTTTGTGCACGTTCAAGGTTGAAAAAAGCTAACAAAGACCTATAACAAAGAAGGTCGCTGGGTTTCCTAACCATTCCACTCTATTAACTATGGTGGAAATGTAGACAATTGCGTGCATGTTCACGTGCAGCTCTTGTATTTTGTAATTAAGGCTATAATTGTTTTATGCCGTCGTCGTAGTCGTGGTTGCTTAAAATCCCTAGTATCGGAAAAACCGCGGAAAATCGTTTAGTCTTAAATTTTGAACTCCGAATATTGAATCTAAACGTCCGCCATTACTGGAGGCCGTTCCCTTTGTTCACTGAGGTTATTCAGCGGAAGTGATGTCATTCACTCAACGCTCGCCTGCACAACACAACGCCTTGGAGGCATATTTCTACTAAAAACGTATTCACGTACACAAGAAGAAAGTTATATTTATCTTTGCGAGGTTGGCTACTTTTTTATGCACACTATTTCGCGCGACGTGGTTGTCGTGTTAAGTGTATAACCTCACTTCCACTGAATAATGAGAACGGCTTCCATGCAGTAATGGCGGATAGGATTTTACCGGTAAACTCTCCTAAAACTTTGTGGTTTAACTTGCCTATTATTTGGGAATATTTTTTACTATTTCAGATAAATTTCTAACACTGATTGACCTTTTCACACTGAAAAAGTGACAAATCGAAATGGTAAACTTTAAGTGCTGTCCGAGATATCCAAAATCAAAGTTACCAGCAGAAAATAAAGGAAACCGTATGTTGTTGGCCATTTTTACTGTAAAACTTAAAGGAAACACCATTCAGCCAATGGGAAAGGGGGAACACAATACATTTGAGAACCGATTTTCCTCGCATACTTTTTTAAAACTTAAAACTTTTAAAATTTAAAACTTCAAAAATTATCCAATGAAAATCTCGACATATTGCAAATTTAATTCCATTTTAGGTGCGTGAGTAAATTTTGATCGGCCCTGCAAAATTCAATATTTTTGAAAAATTGAAACAAAAAATGTTTGCCAGCTGAGAAATATCAGACTGCATGCAGAATTTGCCAGCCGAGTGGCCCAGAAGAAAATGTATTTTGCAGAGCAGTTCGTTGGGTGTTCCTGGCTTAATAGTTCTTTCAGGTTAACTATCGAAAAAGGGTGGTCCCTTCATGTAGGCAACACATGAATTGTTATCAAAATACAATAGAATTAACACAATACAAAACAATAGAACGAAATACACAATACAATAGAACACAATACAATTTGGTAGTACTTCATGTCTGCCTACATGAAGGAGAACCCGAAAAAGAGTACGCAACTAACATGTGTTAATAATTAGGTCTATAAAAGAACTATAAAAGAGCTTAAATTCGTGCTATTATAGGAAAATCACATGCCTGACGAGGTAATTCCACGTTAAATTGCACGAGAAAACCGCGGTTTTTCGAGTGCAATTTAACGAGGAATTACCGAGTTAGGCATGTGATTTTCCTTGAATCGCATAGTCCGATGAATTACTTGAAGATTTAGTACTTTTGTTGATATTTTGCTAAGTTATAAATAGCGCGCGTAGTCTACAGTGGTGATTCCACTCTGAATCACCACTCCGTCTCAGCCAATCAGCGTCTGATTTCGCAGATGCACCGTGCGATTCAGCTTTGGCTATACGATTCTAAAGCGACTCGGGCGATATCTGTTTTCTCGTGCAATTTAACGTGGAATTACCTCGTCAGGCATGTGATTTTCCTTGAATCGCATAGTCCGATGAATTACTTGAAGATTTAGTACTTTTGTTTATATTTTGCTAAGTTATAAATAGCGCGCGTAGTCTACAGTGGTGATTCCACTCTGAATCACCACTCCGTCTCAGCCAATCAGCATCTGATTTCGCAAATGCACCGTGCGATTCAGCTTTGGCAATGCGATTCTAATTAAAATCGTCCAGGATTTAAACTTATCAGAATTCGTAGAAGCGGCAAACCCTGAGATAATTATTCAGTCAGTGAAACTAGATAACACCTACCATTAATAACACCTACCATTAAATTTAAGGAATGGAAAATCTGTTGGTTGAACAGGGGAAGTATTGTTTGGAGCTGCTGTAGGTGCTATATCCGGACAGGCACCGGGAGTGAATTCGACATTGTCAATGGCAATATCAC
This sequence comes from Actinernus sp. WN-2022, assembly GCA_030867875.1. NCBI lineage: Eukaryota > Metazoa > Cnidaria > Anthozoa > Actiniaria > Actinernidae > Actinernus > Actinernus sp. WN-2022. The sequence goes on from JAOWCC010001589.1 coordinate 138,232,578, forward strand.
CTCGCCACCCGCCTACTACAGCTTCCAGCTCAACCTACATTAAAAAGAGGTAAATCTGTGGGTTACATAGATCATTATAAAATAGATTTCAAAGTACGAGGGCTCGGAATTTACGTTTAGATGATGAAATAATACGAGCGTTTCACCGTGGTTTTATTCGTTTACAATTTTGTAAAGGAAATATAATACATTTTTTCCGTGTTCCCATAAGTTTTAGAAACACTTGTAGAAGAATAACTCGAAATATAGCAGTAGAAACACTGACTCGCCCTTCGGGCTCGTCCCATTGCCATTTCTCGTTCTCTTGCTCGTGTTTCTATAAGACTATGGAAACACAGAACATTTTCTATATTTCTTAAATAATGGTTGAACACTCAGTTATACCTAGCGATGTTAATTTTTAAAGAGAAACCTTTTAAGCCCGCGGGGGTCTGTTTTAGGAGGCTACTAAGGGACGGACCATTTGAAAATAGATCAAATTCAACTAATTTTCTAGTTTTCCTGGGGAGGGGGTTGGGGGAGGGGGTACGCGTTTTCTTTAATCGACATTTTTTAGGCATCGGACCTTGCACGATTATTTAAGGCATTCAGTATTCAGCTAATGAAAATTTCACCCCTGCTCGATGTTTTTCTGTTCTGGGGGGGGGGGGGGGGGGGAGGTGTGGGGGGGGGGGGGGTGGGAGGAGGGGTGGGGGTGGGGTTGCGGTACCCCCTTCACTTTTCAAATGGTCCGTCCTAATCAACTATTAGTTGATTATAGAGAACAAGATAAGACTAGCCTCGTGTTTATGGTTTTGCTGGACTTAAGAGGCCATTATATCATTGCAGCCAATAAAGACTAAACTCTCAAACTGATTGTACTAATTAAAAAGTTTCTGTCATTATGCAAATTGTTGTTAAATATCAGATCCTAGACTACTGACTAGGACGACGAGACGCTTACTTGAGAATAAAGTAAATGTTATTATTAACATACTAGAAAAAGTTCAGAGCCAACTTTTTCTCATATAAACACTTTGGCTCGCCTACCCGGGCCAATTCGGGAGACAGAGCATACGCAGTCCAATATTACGTTCACAGACTCGTTCAAGGCAAAGTTGTCTCGGGCACCCGGAACAACTCTATTTTTCTTCCATATAGACGGTCGGTAAAGTTGGCTCTTGGGTGTGTGATCCTGGTCCCCGAGCCAACTTTCCTTCATATAAACAGGACCTAAATGTGACTGTAGTTATGATATGAAATCATGTTTGCCGCGTAGCACTAGTAGGTGTAAATAATGTGTTGTAAAGTGGTATGCTGTAGTGCTATGTGTGCACGCCCTACGAGGGAAAGAGAAAAAATCTCTGACCCAAGTGGGACTCGAACCCAACGACCTCCAGGTTGCATGTCTGGCGCTCTACCAACTGAGCTATCAAGTCAGATGAGAGCAATCGTGGGTATTGGTGCATTTTATGGGTCACGGCGATTATATATGTATATGTAGTTATGATATGAAATCATGTTTGCCGCGTAGCACTAGTAGGTGTAAATAATGTGTTGTAAAGTGGTATGCTGTAGTGCTATGTGTGCACGCCCTACGAGGGAAAGAGAAAACATCTCTGACCCAAGTGGGACTCGAACCCAACGACCTCCAGGTTGCATGTCTGGCGCTCTACCAACTGAGCTATCAAGTCAGATGAGAGCAATCGTGGGTATTGGTGCATTTTATGGGTCACGGCGATTATATATGTATATGTAGTTATGATATGAAATCATGTTTGCCGCGTAGCACTAGTAGGTGTAAATAATGTGTTGTAAAGTGGTATGCTGTAGTGCTATGCTAAATGTGACTGTTGTGCAGAAACTAGACAGGTGAGAACCACCTATAAATTTAGTTCTCCAAATAAAACTAAGACAATATTAATCGGAAGGAAGAAAAAATAATAATATCACTGAAATTAATTTTCGACACTCAATCGAAAACCGCTCGATTGGATATAAAATCACTCACCTGATACGAAGTAATATTACAACCAATAGAGACCATAACTTCGTGCCAACTGTTACCCTGGTTACCTTCCTGTTTCCATAGCAACTGCTCCATTATCCCATCACCTTTCTTGTATATTGTAAGGGAGCCAATGTCGTCTCCATACATGTGGTAGTGGAAACGCATGCACAATGCGCCATGAAGAATACGGCTGATCAAAACTGCCAATTGACCGGCAGTTCTGGGTTCAGAAGCTTCGATATACGCATATCCCCCTACAAACCATGAAGTGTTAATGTAAAAATGAGTTAATACATATTGTGATATAGCCATAAGATTTCCAGATACAACCGGCGCCCTCATTGGTTGGTCACCTGACATGTAACAAAACAAACTGTTTCCCGCGCGGGCAACAATTTTGGAAACTATGACGTCAGAGGGTAACGATAAACACTTAATGACTGGCCCCGAGGGAAACAGTGAGTTTTGTTTACCCGAGATCCTCGATGTTCCCCGAGACGGAGTCGAGGGGAACATCGAGGATCGAGGCGAAACAAAACTCACTGATTCCCGAGGGGACAGTCATTAAGTGATTTGTTATATAGCCATAAGTTTTACAAGAGGCAAAGTTGTGCATAAGGTTTGTCGTCTTCTCTTCTGCTTTTCAACACAAATTAACGCTAGTATCGCTACGGCATTTGTAGTATCGTTTTGTGTCTTTCTTGCATCATTTTTTAGCTACCAATTTCTCACTCTCGCGCTTGTTAAAGATGTAAATTGTTTCTTTGGAGCTGGTTCCATTTTGAACACTTTTTTAAGACGAAAAATCGTCAGCTTTTGATGAAGATCTAGACGTTTTGTTAAACAAATATTTCCCGCCTTTAGCTAGCCAGTGGTGCGCGCGACACATCACACCATCTTCTGTCACGATGTGATCACGTGGCGGGCAACAATTGATGAATTGTTGCCCGCGCGGGGAACATCGGCTTTTGATGACTGCCACGTGATCCTGAATCAGCCAATGAGAGCGTGCGTTGTGTCTGGAAAACTTATGGCTATGTTGGTGTCGCGTGCGCCACTGGCCAGCTAGCTAAAGGCGGAACATATTTGTTTACCAAAACGACTAGATCTTCATCAAAAGCCACCCTTTTCGTCGAAAAAAAGCGTTTAAAACGAAACCAGCTCCAAAGAAACAATTACATCTTTATCAAGCGTGAGATAGAAATTGGTAGCTAATTTAATAACCGGAAGCAGCTGAGCTGCAGCAAGAGCGCGTTCGTGCGACAACAATCTCATGGCGGGAAAATAGTTTCGCGCCATGAGATTGTTGTCGCGCGCTCGCGCACTCTGCTTCAACTTCTTCCGGTTACTAAATATAGATTTTATCAGACGTTATCATCGCACACCGCGCTACAAGATTCTCTCTCTTACTTATGCTCTCTTGCCTCTATATATTTCGAATATGCTAATTACGTGACGTCACACAGGAAATTACTGTCGCTTCACTCTTCTTGTGAATGAAATTTACTTCTGATTTAGACAAAATAGTTGGTAAAATCACTGAAATAAGCTTCAAAAATAACATAGATGTTGATAGAAGATCGTTTATCTCTTCCAGCAAGTTTTTGTATAATGAATTACTCCCTGTTTGACGTCACGTCATCCAGTAACACATTCTAAATATAAACCTTTATAACTCATAACACTCAAATTAAGAAATATTTTACTATTCAACTATTTACTGCTTTATGTTTCTTGAAAGAGATTCCAGTAAATATAAATTAAATGTGCCATCACGAAAATGTTTAAGACTTTTACCTTTGTTCCCAAATCCCAATGTGGGTCCGGTAGTTGGGCTCGGCGTCTTTAATGTACCCAGTGTCCAGTCAAAATCATCGTTATCCCAATTTCTCCAACCACAGAAATCTTTGTCAAAGTTACAGTTACCTGCACAGATAGGAGACGGGTTAGATAATAACAAGTTAATTGTACGAGAACCGTCAAACTCATTCCGGTCGTAACTGTAACTTTCGTCTGCCTTGTAACTTTGTGAACAATATTTTATAAAACCCCATTTACACTACTAACAGAATGAATCGACGCGAGGCAAAGATAAATATCGGCTAGGTTAATTTCCAATTTCTACACAGCAAGAAAACGGTATAGTCCTGCAGCATCTTGCCTTGCCGATTTATTTTTCGTTTTTGGGACCACGTTCAGAGGTAGGTATTGAATGTTAAGACCATGTTTGAAGGATTCAAATTAAAAAAATCAAATCTCATATCCTCCACGTTTATTATTTCCGCTTAAATGCTCGCATCTCGGGGGGCGGGGCGGGGGGGAGGGGCTCCAATACTGAAGTGACAGGGGGTGCTCGGCCGTCCCATTTAGGGGTTAAATTTATATTTTCCGTTGCGGCCGGACCAATTAGGGAGTGTATCGATAGACGCTAATTATACAACCTAACTCCGTACCATTTAGGGTGTCATAAATCAAGTAGTATACACAGTGGGGGTTCTGGCACACCCCCATTATTTTACATAGAATCCTCCCCCATTTTTGTTTTTAGCATCCCCCAGTTATAGCATAGAATCCTCCCCCATTGTGTATACTACATTCTGACACACAGGTAAACTACTGAATTTTTTAATCTCTCCCATTTTAGGGTTATGATTCCATACGTATATGAGCCACCAACAGTTTTGACATACTTTTGAGAGAGCGTCTTTTGAGAGAGCTTGTTCTAGACCAACCCTACCAATAAAATAACAGTGTCTGACTGGAAAAAAATTAAAAGCAAAGGGGGACCACATGTCTCACCTAATCCCCCATGTTTTGAGAGAGCATGTTCTGAGCATGAGCCACCAACTTTTGAGAGCATGTTTTGGTTCTGAGGGAGAGCCTTTATGGGGTTAATGTCCGCAATCCGGCCACCCGACTGGGGTTTCCATACCTATGGGTTTTCGTGAAACACATTTTGGTTTTGGTGTAATGCGTTTAGTAGGGTAAGGGAAATCTCCTTCTTGATGAGGAAGGTGTTTCCGTGGAGTATCTGGGTCATATGGGATGTGTTGTTCGTTGTAGACATCATTATCCTAAGGGGTATCTTTTTCTTTATCATCCTTATGCAAGAGTAGAGCGATCTCGGTTTTATAGTACAAAAACGTAAAACCCATCATCAACACCCCAACGACCACCGACTCGTACTCTACGGCTGGATCTCGTAACCTCGTATGTTCTTATTCTATTGCTTCTTCGCATTCAAAAGCATTACGTTGTTCCCGTACATTGTAGGTGAGTGAGAACATCATCATCATCGGATTGTTGTTTCAAATGATTCTTTTTTAAGTTCCAAATCTTAATATACAATCGGTTCGTACCAATTCCAGCCAAATGTATCCGTAACCGAGTCGTTCGATTATACGTTTCACCTTTTTGGTCCAGCTGAACGAGTGATGGTAATGAAGGCAATCCAAAATAGCTTGCTGATAGTTTGCTTTTGTTGGAGACTATAAATTTCGTCCAAAAAGTAATGCTTCTGAAGATTGCGTCAATTTGTAGAGACCATCTACCGAGCTCTGCCCTGTATGCGTTACTCGTGGCAGTCTTGCTAACACCGAGTTCACCGGTTGACCGAGTCAAGTCCGAGTCCGAGTCCGAGTCCGAGTCAAAGTCCGAGTCCGAGTCACTGGAATAGATTAGTGTTAGTAAATGATGAGAGCTCACTCACATAGGGCTATAATTCACAAGTAAACAACTGCCTGGATCTGACTCGGACTCGGATTTGACCGGCTCGGTCTACGGATTTACTCTGCTAACACCAAATAGCATTGTGTACCACATCAGCTGGATCTTTTTCTGTATTCTTCTTTATATCTACTCCCCGTATTTCACTCCCATAAAGTACAATTGGTTTAATATAATAATAATAAATTATTTCTATAGCGCCATAATCCACTGTTGCCCTATGGCGCTTTACAATGAATACTGGTGAAGAAAAATGTAAGAATATATATAAAGTAAGCCATACAATAAAGCATTACAATTATCTAATCTATAGGATATAAATGCATGAACCAGTATCTTAGTAATGTCTTCTGACAGATATTGCCTTATCTTAGCTATCATCATTAAGTGAAAAAATGCAGACTTACAAATGGTGGACACATGTTTCTCGAGGATCATGCTGTTATCGAAAACCAATCAATCAATCAATCATGTTTTTTGCTCCATTTTAACACTTTACATACATTGTGTGTTTTCTAATTGGCAATCATACACGTAGTGTTATGGACTACTCCGATATTCCTGGCAGAAAGCGAAGGTTGTACATGATCTTTGCCAACTGTAATATCATTTAAGTACGGTCGGGTACGATGATGTGCACTAATAATAAGAAGTTCAGTCTTGTCCGTATTTAATTTAAGTTTGTTCTGCAACATCCACTTATCTATATCATTGACACAGGCTTCAATTTTCACTATGGATGACTCGCGATCTTCCCCGGATGTAGACTCGAAGGAGAGGTACAATAGGAGATATTGTAGTTGATTCTACGAATAGCAGTTTCAGCGGTATTGACCCAAACGCCTCACTTCAATGTAATGAAGCGCTATTCAAACTGTGTATCTAAATTAGTCGTGCTTGTTTAGGAGGGTGTTGGTGTCGTGTAAGAATGATGGTTTCAATGGCGCTTCATTACATTGAAGTGAGGCGTTCGGGTCAATACCGCTGAAACTGCTATTCGTAGACTCAACTACAATATCTCCTATTGGGTGTCATCCGCGTAGAAATAGAAGCAGATTCCTAACAATATCTCCTAAAGGAGAAGTGTAAAGTATAGGTAGAGGAGCGGCCCTAAAACTGAACTCTCAAGTACACCACAGTGCATGTTACGACTTGAAGACTTTTCTCTCCCAATGACTACAGCCTGTTTTCTATCGCTAAGGTAAGATTTAAACCAGCGTAGAGCCTTTTCGCATATGCCAAAGCGACAGGACATCCTCTCTAATAAGATCGTATGATCAACAGTATCGAAAGCAGCAGATAAATCTAGCAATAACAAAATTACCGTATGCTTATTGTCGACAGCAGTAACAATATCATTGTGAACTTTCACTAGCGCAGTTTCAGTACTATGAAACTTCTTATAGGCTGATTGAAAAACCTCGTCAAGATCATTAACATTACTGTAGTTATTAAGCTGGAGTGCCACAACGTTCTAAGTGAGTTTAATAAGAGTATCCCCGCGAATAATTTGATGGACAGGGAGACATCAGTTCTAAAATTCTGACCCATTTCTTTACGTAGTTTGAATAAAGTTTTAAGACCTACTTTCTTTAGTTCTTGTCTCGCCAAATCGAAAGTACCAAGAGTTGTAAACATTAAACCGAGATATTTATACGATTTTGCATTTTCTAGATTTGTATTATTAAAATAGAAACGATAATTATTCCTTCGCTTTCCGTTGTTATTGGATATCATAACCTTAGTTTTATCTACATTTACACTTATTCTGGATGATTTACAGCAGTCATATAAATAGTGTAACTGATTTCGAAGTCTGTTCGGTTTTGGACCTGATGATATAACTAAATCATCAGCGTGCACGTAATACCTGTCACTTCAGTATGGGAGTCCCCACTGGGGGGGTTAGGTCAGCATAACAAGTCCAAGCGTTCGCACTACATCGAAATCAGGTTGTAACCACTTGGCGATCCTCACGTGCACTTCTCCGTTCTTTGTTTTCGTTGTCATTACTCACCATTAGTCTGAAGGGTATTGAGTTCACTCTTCAGTCCACAACAGCTGCCTTCTTGGAGCACAAGATCGTCAATAGCGATATCACCATGGAATGTACTACCTCGAACTCCCTCAATGATTGCCTGAATATCAAAAGATACGAGAATAAATAAACAAATGGATGAATGACTAAATTGATAAATGACTAAACATAAATGATTCTCTTCTTTTCGATACCGATACTATACAATGAAACAAACGTAACGGCGAAATATGCTCAATTCGAATCTATCTATCTGGACCCTCTTGATACAGAAGTTCAGACATCCAATAGACAAGCTTATCAAAAAATATACCTATCTATCTATCTGTCTTTCAGTCTGTCTGTCTGTCTTTCAGTCTGTCTCAAATGGGATAATCTTAATACGAATGAAACGTATATCTACTATTCTTAAAATTCTAAATCAGTTGGCGCCATCGTAACTCACGGCAGACTCTCAAAGGCTTTGTGATAGTAATCGTTATGAATTGAGAGGTCGAGATACTAAGCTTTATACTCTGCCAAAGCCTAAAACAGAATTTCTCAAAAGAAGTCTTAGATACAATGGTGCTAAATTGAGGAATAGTCTCTCCCGGATAGTGTTAGAAGTTCACAATCTTTGGGTGAATTTAAACGCAGTCTTATCTCAACATTTTAGACGTTCTTTGTATTTTCGCCTGTGTATTTTTGTATAATGGTAATGCTAACTAATTTGCGACTTTCTTCAACATACCGGCATTTGAAGACATTTTAATATAATTGTAAATGAGCTACTTTCATTGACGTTATAGTAATTTGTAGATCACGGATTTTTGTATTGATGACATATATCTAAATTAAGATGACGAGGATAAACGGCTGAATGGATTTACAAAGAAAAATATGACGAACTTTCTCCTGTTTTGATCTGTCGGTGAAATAATTACAAGATTATATTTTTTGTGCCACTGTTTTGACCAAAACTCCGAAAAATCACCCTTTCCTTGATCGAAGCAATTCATTTTTACAATATTGTAGGCGCCTGCTTTCGAAATTTGCTTCACTAGCAAATGTCACACACAAACGTTTCAGTACGAGGCTCCGGGTTAAATTAAATTCATTCTATCCTCCTCGAAAATAATAAATTTAATTTATTCCGGAGCCTCGTACTGAAACCTCTGTGCGTGACAAGTAGTGAAACATATATCTGGCTATTCTTGACCCCAGATCCCTCTCATTTCATACTGCGCATGTTCATTTTATCAAGTATGCGCAGTAAGAAACAAGAATATTTTCTTACCGACATCAGGCGCATGCGCAGTAGAACGTTTGTTTTGTTACCTGATAGCAATCATTTTCGGAGTTCAATTCCACGATTGCTCGATACCACTTATTGCCATGATTTCCCGCCGCAAACCAGATTCTGTCGGTCCCTTCAGCCACTCCTTCCCGTCGAAGTATATTTAGTTTCCCCGCACCATTGCCATACATGTGGTAATAAAAGCCCAAGCATGCTTGACCACAAAGCTTTGGGCTGAGTAGCCAGGCATTGTCTCCATGACCTTGTGGTGGCGAGGATTCGATGAAGGCATATTTACCTCCTGAAAGAAAATAAGTAATTTTAATGCACCATACCTAACACGGTCAAAATAACACGTACAAATGCTCTGTTCTCTTCAATGATAGTGTATTGGCAATAAAACTTGGACTGGGTTGTTTCTAAGATTTCAACCTCTCTACCGCGCGATTTTATGACGGTTTTAGTGTTTATCTTACGCAAAGCATTGTGGGTAAAAGTACAACCTACTATTTTTCGGAATGAGCTTGCCGACTATTCTGTGATAGTCCAGTTTCGTATTCGAAAATTACCGCTGAATGCAATAACTACAGACGCATGTATGCAGGGTTAGCCTCATTCTGAAGTTAAACATTCTTCAATACGTTCTCGCTGGTATTTATGAATGTTTAACTTTAGAATGAGGCTAACCCTGCGTACATGCGTCTGTAGTCATTGTATTCAGCGGTAATTTTTGAATACGAAACTGGACTATTTCCAGACGTTTGTTTCCGGATTGGGCTACCTGTGGTCCCACTTTGACCGCGCGCCACAGGTAGCCCAATCAGAACAAAAACTGACAAAATTACGGTGGTCCTTTCATGTAGGCAATTTAGAAATTTAGACATCCACTGGACAAGCTTATCAAAACAATATCTATATCTATCTATCTATCTATCTATCTACTTATATATATGTCTATCTATCTGTCTATTTGTCTATCTCTCTGTCTGAGTCTATCTATCTATCTATCTATCTGTCTCTCTGTCAGTCTCTCTCTCTGTCTGTCTATCTATCTGTCTGTCTGTCAGAAATTGGCCCTAAACTAGCATCTGGTATCCCACAAGGACCTACGACCTACGGTGACTATATTAACAAGACTAAGTCATCGTTTCAGTTAAACCGAATAACACCGACAACAATCTTAGATCTTCTAAAATCTATGTCTGCAAAAAAAGCAACGAGCTTAGATAATATACCATGCCGTTTCGTGAAAGAGGCTGCTTCTGTAATTTGTGAATCTCTTGTGTCAATTTTCAATTTTCAAGTCCGTTCACACTGGAATTTTTCCAGAGGGTTTGAACTCGCAAAAGTCACTCCCATCTATAAAGCAAAGGACAAGGACAACATGAATAATTATCGTCCAATATCTGTTCTATCCTCTATAGCCAACGTTTTTGAAAGGATAGTTTACAATCAGTTGTACATTTATCTCAATCAAAACAACCTTTTGTCTAAATTCCAGTCTGGCTTTAGACCTTTCCACTCAACAACTACTGTTTTACTGGATGCTACTCAGTAATGAATGGTTATCAAATATGGACAAAGATTTATTAAATTCTGTGGCTTTCTTAGATTTTTCAAAAGCCTTCGACACAGTTGACCATACGACTCTGTTACAAAAATTATCCCTTTATGGTGTTGCAGAGAAATCACTTAAATGGTTTAAATCTTATTTGACAAATCGTCAACAAAGATGTTACGTTAATGGAGAATTATCATCACTTAAATATTTGACATGCGGTATTCTGGGGAGTCTATTCTTGGTCCCTTGTTATTTTTGATATATATCAATGACTTACCAAACAGCTTACAATTCTCAATTCCTAGAATGTACGCTGACGATACTATTATTACAACTTCAGGTAAATCATTGCCAGAAATAACAAAATCAGCAAACTCCGATCTATCAAATATAAAGAATTGGCTTTTAGCCAATAAATTAAGTTTAAATGTTACAAAGACAGAACAAATGTATATTGGATCTGATGATAATCTTAGAAAAATTAGCAATAATTTCAACATTTATATAAACAATAATCCAATTGAAAGAGTTTCTTTTAGTAAAACTCTTGGCGTCCTTGTTGACGAACGTTTATCGTGGGCGGCTCACACTGATTCTCTTCAGGTATCGGGGGGACTAAGGCAAATTAGAGATTTTATCCCAAAAGAAACGGCAATCACTGTCTATAATTAATTAATACAGCCTTGGTTCGATTATTGCGATGTGGTTTGGGATAACTTACCAGCCACATCGGCTGAAAGGCTTCAAAAGCTACAAAATCGAGCAGCCCGCGTCAAAACCAAACAAGGTTATGATATCAGATCCAATGACATCCGTAGCAGCCTCGACTGGGACAATCTTGTTGTAAGACGTTTAAAGCACAAAGCTATCACGATGTTTAAAATTCAGAATAATAATGGCCCTTTGTGCTTGAGAGAACTTTTCAGATCAAATAAAACAACATACAATCTTCGCAATGGTGAAAACCAGTTACCTTACCAAAACCTCGGACTGAGTATCTGAACGGAGCTTTCGCATATGATGGTGCTAAACTCTGGAATGGATTACCAAGTTACATGAGACGTCAAACAAGCTTGTCGTCCTTTAAACGGGAGCTGTCATCCATTGAACCTTAACTGGTTTTCTATATGTTAACCATCTATTGTATCTATTTATCTATCTCTATATATATTGTTAAATCTTTTAAATAATTATCTATTTATCTATACTGATTATATTATCCAGACTGTATTGTAGTCTTGTTAAACTCGGCTTTCATGAAAAGCAATATACTGTATATTGATGTATTTCCGAGTCAGTAAATAAAGTTTCACTCACTCGCTCACTCTGTCTGTCTGCCTGTCTGTCTGCCCGTCTGCCTGTCTGTCTGTATGTCTGTCTGTCTGTCAATCAGAGTACAGCTGTACCTCGTTTGCCACCGTGATCCCTATCGGGTCCAGTCCCTGACGTGGGTGTTTTGCCGGACGTGATGGACCAGTCAAACCTATCATAGACCGTATCATCTACCCACTGACACTTATTACCACTGTCAAAATTGCAGGTTCCTATATGGAATGGGATAAAAATCATGAAAATCAATTCAATAAGCTGGTAGATGATAGCCGTCTAGAGACATGACACCCTCGATACCCACCCCTCCCCCATTCCCATTTCAGATATTCTTTGTTACTATTTGTTAACAAGTTTGCATAATCTGGAAAGAGCCAATCAGTTGTTTCCTATGGCTGCTCACCCCCGTTACCATTCTCGTTCCCAGTGCCTCCTCAACTAAGTTAGTTGAGGAGGCACTGGGAACGAAAATGCCCCGTTATCACCTTATCCACCGCGGCGAAACGTCACGCGCATGCGCTTTTGATGAGTACAGCGCGTACGCGTCCTGCCAGTTTCCCGCCAAAACTGAAAGAAAAAAAGGCAATCCACCCGTCCCAGTCTCCGTTTTTATCACCCCCGTTTCTAATTTTAGGTGCGTTTATGAAATATTTAGTCAAAAAACTACTTTAAAGCTAAGCCTAAAACTTTAACATGTTTACGTTTTCCTTAATTGTCAATTCACTTTTGAGTTTACAAAGTTAGAATTACGAACAATTTAATAATTAAAAAAATAAAAAGGACAAATAAAAGTTATAGGCTCCAAAACGGAGGTTTTCCTTTCTTTGTCTCTAAAATTGTTCCTTGATCTGTTGTTGTTGAGGAATATTATATAAATCTGATAGTCTGATACCCCATTCACACCTTTAAAAGCTGTTTAGCTAAACACGTTTAAAATAATACCTGTTCACACCGTGTGCTTGCTGGCGGACTAACCTTGGCTGATTTCATTGACGTTGTCGATACTTTTAATCAACTTCTCTGCATCTTCCTTGTCGGGATAGCACACTTCGTCCGTCATAGTTATGTTATCTAACCCGATATCACTCTGGTAGCCTTTACCGACTAACGCCTTGATGAGGATCTGTAGAGTCGACATAAAATGAACTATAGATGATGTACTCATATTATTTACCTCTGCCTATATAATTATAGGGGGGTACGTCTGTTTTAGCAAATTAAACTAAACACATTTGTAGGTTTCTTTCCCCGAAGAAGGTCGGCCGTGCCGATCGAAATATTGGAACAATATAATTTTTATATCATCGCGCAGAATGACCTTTGTTTCATGGACATATTCAAATGAGCTGCCCTTACACAATAGACCGTGGAAAACGATTTTTGATTGGTCCAAGCAGTCACGTGAAGTTATTTACGTCACTTCAACGCAAAGCCAAACCTGTCAATCTCACGTTGATTGATAGATAAAACTTGTACACAAATTCTCCAGAGAGTTATCAATAAAAGTAACATGCAGAAGCATTAATTAGAACCAACTCTAAGTATCATTACTTAATCCACATAAAAGCTTATCGACTGTGAGTTTCATTTTGATCAGAACTTTTAATCATAAAGCATGTGGAATCTGTGTTCAAACTTGTTTGTGATACGATTTGAACGTAATCGTTTGAAAGGGGCATAGCAGCTTTGATAACCGTCGCGGTTTTATGTTATCATTTTGTTTCACAAAACTGACTCGGCCAAGAGCTTCGAGTTCAATTTAAAAAAATATTTACCGTCTACTTCGGTAAGAACGCTAAGTTAAACAATCGGCGCTCAATTCAAAACTCTTGGTGTAAGAGTAAGTTTCGGGAAGAACGCTAACAGAACGCTAAGTTAAACAATCGGCTCTCAATTCAAAACTCTTGGTGTAAGAATCAGTTTCGGGAAGAACGCTAACAGAACGCTTAGTTAAACTATCGGCGCTCAATTCAAAACTCTTGGTGAAAGAATAAGTTTCGGTAAAGAACGCTAACAGTACGCTAAGTTAAACAATCGGCGCTCAATTCAAAACTCTTGGTGTAAGAATCAGTTTCGGGAAGAACGCTAACAGAACGCTTAGTTAAACTATCGGCGCTCGATTCAAAACTCTTGGTGAAAGAATAAGTTTCGGTAAAGAACGCTAACAATACGCTAAGTTAAACAATCGGCGCTCAATTCAAAACTCTTGGTGTAAGAATCAGTTTCGGGAAGAACGCTAACAGAACGGTAAGTTAAACAATCGGCGCTCAATTCAAAATTGTTGGTGAAAGAATAAGTTTCGGTAAAGAACGCTAACAGTACGCTAAGTTAAACAATCGGCGCTCAATTCAAAACTCTTGGTGTAAGAATCAGTTTCGGGAAGAACGCTAACAGAACGGTAAGTTAAACAATCGGCGCTCAATTTAAAACTCTTGGTGTAAGAATAAGTTTCGGGAAGAACGCTAACAGAACGCTAAGTTAAACAATCGGCGCTCAATTCAAAACTCTTGGTGTAAGAATCAGTTTCGGGATGAACGCTAACAGAACGCTTAGTTAAACAATCGGCGCTCAATTCAAAATTATTGGTGTAAGAATAAGTTTCGTAAGAACGCTAACAGAACGCTAAGTTAAACAATCGGCGCTCAATTCAAAACTCTTGGTGAAAAAATAAGTTTCGGGAAGAACAGAACGCTAAGTTAAACCATCGGCGCTCAATTCAAAACTCTTGGTGTAAGAATCAGTTTCGGTAAGAACGCTAACAGAACGGTAAGTTAAACAATCGGCGCTCAATTCAAATCTCTTGGTGTAAGAATCAGTTTCGGGAAGAACGCTTATAGAACCCTAAGTTAAACAATCGGCGCTCAATTCAAAACTCTTGGTGTAAGAATCAATTTCGGGAAGAACGCTAAAAGAGCGCTTAGTTAAACTATCGGCGCTCAATTCAAAACTCTTGGTGTAAGAATCAATTTCGGGAAGAACGCTAAAAGAGCGCTTAGTTAAACTATCGGCGCTCAATTCAAAACTCTTGGTGTAAGAATCAGTTTCGGTAAGAACGCTAAGAGAACGCTTAGTTAAACAATCGGCGCTCAATTCAAAACTCTTGGTGTAAGAATAAGTTTCGGGAAGAAAGCTAACAGAACGCCGCTAAGTTAAACAATCGGCTCTCAATTCAAAACTCTTGGTGTTAGAATCAGTTTCGGGAAGAACGCTAACAGAACGGTAAGTTAAACAATCGGCGCTCAATTCAAAACTCTTGGTGTAAGAATCAGTTTCGGTAAGAACGCTAACAGAACGCTAAGTTAAACGCTTGATTCGACTTTACTTACTTGCATGGTTGTCCTGCTAGTGCTCGGCAAAACTTTACTTTGATTTCACACATTGATAACACCGTCTGTCTGCATGTTTATTACGACTTTCAAGAACTCACTGTCTGTCGTTTGTGTTAAAATTGACTTTAAAACCAGAAGTGCCGTTTAATAATAAAAACTTTTCAAGAGCCGTCCCGCTAATGCTCGGCAAAACTTTACTTTGACATCACAGACATCGATCAATACAACGTGCAAAGGTATTTACGTCACAGGCTTAATTTACATGCTTCTGACCGAGCGAAATTTGTCGCATGAATTTTGCCATGTTCCACTGAGCTTTTGCAGTTTTGGAGGATAGGATATTCAGTTCTAACAACAGAAGCCGATAACTTAAACCTTGTTTCATAAAATAATTGAAAATAATTTTTGTTTCATTGACACTTTAAGATGTCGGTGATAAGCAGTTTGCGATAGCTTGATAATGTTAGCGCAGGGAGCTGTTTAGCGCTAGCGAATGGTCTATCAAAATGTCCAAGTACTCGTCGTTTTTAGCCTAAGATTGGATACTCGCAAAAAATAACAAAATGCTTCCTATTTCTCGGTACTCTCAAGGATCCCAAACCATATCTGCTTGTGCTCGCCATAAAAATGCCAACTGCTCGCCAGTGCTCGAATTCACTATTCCTAACGTTTTCCTACGTAACTTGAAACAAGAACACAAATGCGATAAGAGCGACGCAACTTAAAATAATCGATCGCGCTAAAAGCACATGTTGTTGACATTAATACATTTTGGTGCTTTCCAATTTGAATTTCCCGCTTGGCTGATTAGGCCAGGCCTGACAATCGTACATTTGAGGTCCACTGGGATTACGGAAGGCCGGAGGAGGCGGAGCTTAGCACTGAGTGCTCGAGATTTTCACCATTGTGTAAAGGGACATGTTTGGCTAGATCCTCATTACGGGAAAAAAGTCAAAACCGATACAACTTGGAATGCAAAGTTCAAGTCATTATTTTTACTTAGACTGATTATTGACTTATACCTTTCATTTGCCGAGTGAAACTTGAAACATTTTCCAACACAGACCGAGAAAAAGCCATTCAAAACCGGTCCAAAACTTCGCTTCAGTCAAATTTTGGTCAAATTTACCCAATATTTGACTGCAAAGCGATACTACTTAGCGAGCTTCAACCTTCGTAATACTTTTCAAAAAGCTTCGTTAGCCCTTAATCTCACATAAGTCCAGTGAAACTTTAATACTTTCCAAATCTGAGAAACTAAAAAAGTGATAAAATGAGGGAGACCTCGCTCAAATTTGGCCCATTCTTCTGTAAATCTGATCAAAATTTTGAAATACCCGCGCGCTTGAGTGATCACTTCATATGTAAATTAGCCCTCGTTAACGAGATATGTCCATTCATTCTGCGCGATGGTTTTGCTGATCAGATCCCTATATAGCGGAGTGTCGGAAGTGTTTTGGTTTTGCGTTTACTAAGCTCTCCTATTGGCTGAGAAAGTAAACCAACCAATCAGAATCCAAAGTAATGACCAAAGGCAAATTTGTTTTTGTTTTTGTTTGGTTTGTAATAGGCAATATTCGTATTCTCACGGACGAGCTGGAACGAGCACTCAATGGAGGCTCGTGCGGGGGAATTCGCTAAAACTATTTAGCATTAGAAAAGATTCCCCCGCATGAGCCTCCATTGAGTGCTCGTTCCAGCTCGTCCGTGAGAATACGAATATTGCCTATTGGCTCACAGGGAAGCCATTTACGACTGTTTTTCGAATAGCGCTAAATCTGTAATATATTGTAATCTGTACAGTTTAACCTCGGGTTAGCGATTTAACCCCGGGATAGCGCTTACACTTACTTCGAACGATCGGGCCCAGAATTAAGAAGTGGCTGGTTCAGTTGTCTTTCAACCCTCGAAAAATATCACGCCGAGTTAATTTGCCAGAAAATCAGCTTGCCGCCATTTTCGCGCGAACTGCATATCGGAGTTCTCACGCCAAAATATTCGGATTCTTTCATACTTTTGATTATAAAGAATCAATGTGATCCGGGATTAGAATCCGGTTTGGGATAGGAACCGCGTATGACAGTAAGGCCCGATTCAAACGTTGAACGTTTCGTGCGCCGAACCTAATTAGGTCAAAAGAAGCGTTTTGTTTCAATTGCGTCCGGCACATGAAAAGTTAGCACGTTAGAACGTCTGCACGCAGGCTAATGAAAAGTTCGACGTTTGAATCGGGCCTAACACCAAATTATACTCAAAATGCTCTTTCAAAAAAACGTCAAAAGCCATACTCACATTATAAGACACTCCAAAGACTGTAACTCTTGCCTTTCTCCATTTGGCACCATGATTACCACTGAGGGACCACATCACAGTCGACTGACCAAACTGACTTAACTCGTATAAAACCACCTCCAAAGTGCCGATAGCCCTGCCGTACATATGATAATAGAACTCCATACACATGACGCCATTGTAATGCCCGCTGGTCAATGTCGCAGTATCACCCAGCCGGCGGGGTTGTGAGCCCTCGATAAATAGGTAGTAACCTAAAAGGGATGATTTAAATCAACAAGAAATATAACAACTTTATTAACGTGTTAAATAGACCAATCCAAGGTCGCCATTTCCCCGATACTGCTAAAACGAGCACCTCAAAATTGGTCAAAACGCCCAATCTGTTATGGTAGCAAAAATACAATGGGGGGGGGGGGGGGGGGGAGGGGGGTACTCCTGTTTGTGACGTATTATGTATGTGCCGCCCGGGTGGGTCAGGGTTTTGAGCTCAGTTTGGGCAGGTAGGGTCAGGGTTTTGACCTGATTTGGGCAGATCAGGGTCAGGATTTGAGTATAATTTGGGTGCAGTCAGGGTCGGGGTTCAGTATTTTTTAGGCAGTTAGGGTTCAGTTTTTTTTAGCTACTATGTCAAAATAAATACATTCTGTTGCCGCATTTTGATCGCCTGTCCACATGCAAGCACTGAGGTTCCCTTACATTGTGACGCCGCTAATTCGTACTTCAGTACTTATCTATGTACTCCATCTGCTGATTTGTTTACCCAATACCACGTCCCGACTTGAAATGTTCCGTATTTTGCATGCAATCCCGATACGCGGTATACCGGCCGGGATATATATCCGACCGTGTTTTGAAAACAATTTAAAGAAGGGGCAATAAGGTTTTTTTTTCCCAAAAAGGGGGCAATCAGGGTTTTGGAGCTCGGATTGGGTCAAACAAGACCATTATACAGACATATTTATGCCCCTTATACAAAGGTCTATAAAAAAGGCGCACTTTACTCGACTATATATTGGCTTCTAGGTGAGGAATAACTATCCAATTTGGGATTTGACTAATTTTGAGGTGCTTTTTTCAGCAGTATCGGTGCTATATCGCTAAATTAAGTAGATATGGTACATTGTAATGGTAATGACGTCCTTGGATTGGTCTATTACTAACATGGCAGTGACCAACTCGAAAGCTTCACGGCTACTTTGGTCACTGCGCATTAATTACTTTTTTCTTTTGTTACTTACTTTTACCTATCTATCTTCTATAACTGTTTTTGTATCGTCTCCTATCCATGTATTCCTGAATCAGTGTATAATAAAATGAAACTTGAAACTTGAACTTGAATGACAGCAAAATCCGTCCTGCTGGTTATACGTCGGATCTCAGGTAAAGATCTAACCAGACAAACGGTAAATAAGAATGAGAAGTCCAAAGACTCCCGGGGGGGCACTCGGAGATTTTTGGGTAGGGGTGTGCCACGGAGACCTCAAAACCCTGACCCTATCCCAGACCTAAAAATGCCGTTTACTATATCCTGTCCCAGACTTGAAGCAAAAGATCTATACCTTATCCCAGATCCGAACAGTTTTAAATTAAAATTACACTACGAAAGCCGTTGTTTTGTTTTAATATGGTATTTTAAGCTATAGTGTGGTCGATAGAGCGCTAAGCATGGCGCCAACGACAAGTATATAACAATCCATACCCTACCCTTTCCCAGATCAAAATTTGTAAAAGATTACCCTATCCCAAACCTCGGCAGCTCAAAAACCATACCCTATCCCACGGCACATACCCGTTTAGGCCATATAAGGGAGTACCCCCCCCCCCCCCCCCGGGCAAAGGCAAAGACTACGGCAAAGCTGGTACAACGTTGATTAGGGAAGTCTGGAAAAGGCTTGTTTGGTCAGCCGAAATATTATATTCAATATAATCAACGTTGTATCAGCTTGGCCATAGTTCTTGGACTTCTCATTCCTAATTACGGACACGAATTCCACGGAGTTTTCATGTAATTTCAGATCGAACTTCCGCTTGCTAGAAAATGACATGATCAGAATTAAACCCAAACTTTCTAAAACCGCTCAAACCTGCTCACAAATTGCCGAAAACAGATAAGGAAACAAAATCCAAAACAATCAAAGCAAACATGTTTTTCATTCACTTGGTAACTTGGTTTTCGATTGCATAAGTATCGTAAAACGGCAATCCCTTTATGTAGGACGACACGAATTTTTACCAGAAATACGATAGAATACAACACAATACAATTCAATACAACAATAGAACGCAACACAATACAATACAATACAATACAATTTGGTAGCAATTCGTGTCGTCCTACGTGAAGGGACGGCCCGTAAAACCAAACCCAAAGTAATAGGCATTACCGGGAGACATTATGCGTGACGATGTCATGCTTTTGTGATCACCATCAAACCTCACTTTTGTTTTGAGAGGAAATGTTGTTCCAAAGTGAGGCTTGGGGGTGATCACAAAAGCGTGACATCGTCACGCATAATGCCTATTACAGAGCCAATCACGAGAGCGAGTAAAAACGCAATGAGCCAATCACGAACTGAAGTAATGGCCCATTGACATATTTAAATCGGCCGTTGCAAGGGAAAGTTTGAAGCCTCGTAAAACCCGGAATTATTAAAGAGTGGGCAATAATTATCGTCAAGGTAACTCCTAGGGTAAAGTCTTGTAGTCTGATGACGTCATTAAGTGACGTCATGATGACGTCATCAAAATCAGAAAATTTCTAAACTCTCCAACAATTTTTGATCTACTAGTAATTTATGAATATTTTCCGAACCTACGAATTAAGGCGCATAAAACGGAGCATGTGTTTGCCATTACGACAAAAATGAAGATTTTACAACACTTTTCAGTCTAATATTAAACATTTGTGGCGAATGAAAACCTATAACTTTGGCATTTATTGTCGCTTTCCAAAATCCATGCTGGAATTTGTGGAGAACGTGGTCAACAACATTTTAACGGGAAAAAGTTTGGTGTTCAGTGAAAGCGTGCAAAATGTTTAGGATTTTTAGAAACCGGAAGTTAAGAAATTAACGCATGCGCAAAAGTGCCTGTTTTGTGGTCGTGAAATAGTCGCAGAAATATTGTTGCAGTAAAGTCTACAATAATTGGTCGAACAGGATGTGCATTTTCTCCTATTTCCTCCGACAATGGCCAGTTTTGGGGCTTGGCTGAATACTCCAGTCTGCAATGAGCTAGATCGATTGTCTGCAATGAGCTAGATTGATTGTCTGCAATGAGCTTCGGACTGTGTGGCACATACCAGGAACCCATTTCGCGCCGGGCAAACCGAAGAGGCAATAGAAATCAAGCTAAAGTTAGACTAACTTTCACTTGAAGTTGATCTTGTGGCGTTCACAACAGTTTGTTTTCCGACATCAAAAATACTTTTTACTCGGGCTGCCTGTGGCAGGCACGAGTCAAAATCTGCAGGCCGTTTTTTTTGTTCGGTGCAACAAAATTTCTGCGCATGCGTTAAATTATGCATTAATTGTGGCGCTAATAGATTTCTCTCCAGTCCAGTCGCCAGATTCTGCGGACGCTATTCTGAACTCCTGAACTTTGAGGTACGTTTCGTAGGTTTTATGCCACATTTCATTTTACTCTCGGTCATAATACAAACCAAAGCAAACACGCGGAATTCGACTCGTTTTTACAGACAATGTATGGAAAACTGAAAACACGATTGCACGCTTCTCAGCACAGCTACATTCCTCAGCTTTCAATATGTTAATATTTTACCTGGTATCTTAAGTTTGTATCTGAAGAATATTTCAGAAATTCGATTTTACGGATTTTATTTGGCATCGGATTCGCATCAATTCCCATACAAACACTGTATTTCGCGCCATGTTTGCACCCCTTTCAAAATGGAATGAAAGCTAGTCACCGCTCTACCGGCCACTCCTAAAGACTGCTAAATTCAGCTAATAATTATTCTCTTTGGTTATTACTAAGGCCCAGTTCAAACGTCGATATTCTCATGAGCCGTACAAGATAGACATAAGCAAACTTGTATTGGACTCTCATATGTAGCCGAGCTCTTCCCGCTGTTGATAGATTGAAAGAACATCTAGTTAATAGTATCTATAGTTGTCAAAGATATAAAAGTTGTAATGGCTGCTTCCAGCGAGAACATGGCCTCTAAAAACACGAAGAAAAGTACGGCCACTCAAGAAGTCGAGTGATTTTCGACCGGCAGGTTTTCAACTCAAATCGTCCACAAACATGCACACTTTTGTCTCCAGATAATGCTTCCGGGTTCCTGGTAAAGTTGTGATTGAACCTTAGTGCCACTAATTAAAATACAGGTCAGTTTTGATGTCGGAAAACAAACTGTTGTGAACGCCACGAGATCAACTTCAAGTGGAAATTGTCGAATCTCGGTTTAATTTTAGCTTCAATTCTATTGCTCTTCGGTTTGCCGCGAAAGTGCTCCACACAGTCCGAAGCTCATTGCAGAGAATCAAGCAGACTGGAGTATTCAGCCAAGCCCCAAAACTGGAAATAGGAGAAAATGCACATCCTGTTCGATCAATTATTGTAGACTTTACTGCAACAATAGTTCTGCGACTATTTCACGTCCGCAAAACAGGCACTTTTGCGCATGCGTTAACTTCTTAACTTCCGATTTCTAAAAATCCTAAACATTTTGCGCGCTTTCACTAAACACCAAACTTTTTCCCGTTAAAATGTTGTTGACCACGTTCTCCACAAATTCCAGCATGAATTTTGGAAAGCGACAATAAATGCCAAATTTATGGCTTTTCATTCGCCACAAATGCTTAAAATTGGACTGAAAAGTGTTGTAAAATCTTCATTTTTTGTCGTAATGGCAAACGCATGCTCGTTTTTATGCGCCATTTTTCGTAGGTTCGGAAACTATTCATAAATTACTAGTAGATCATAAATCCTTGGAGTTTCGAAATTTTCTGATTTTGATGACGTCATCATGACGTCACTTGATGACGTCCCAGACTACAAGACTTTACCCTAGGAGTCACCTTGACAATAATTATTGCCCACTCTTTAATTTTCCGGGTTTTACGAGGCTGCAAACTTTCCCTAGCAACTGCCGATTTAAATATGTCAATGGGCCCTTAGTCGTTTTACTTGAACGCAATCGTGAATAATTCTCGCTAAACGACAATTGATTGCGTGACAGGCTAAAATTATGTTTGGTTTTAGTTTAGAACTTGATTGGCTGATAATTACAAAACAGTTTGCACCGGCCAATAGAAAAACTGAGTAAAAGCAAAGCAATCACTTATTACTTTAGACACTCAATCGATAACTGCTCTAACGCGATAAAGATCTAATAAAACTTGGGTTGCCTGTGGTTTAACTTACCTTTGCCTCCCACGCCCCATGAGGGTCCCGTTTGTGAGCTTGGTGTCCTTCCTCTCTTTCTCGACCAATCAAAATCGTCGGTTTGTAGATTTTTCCACTTACAGAAGTTTTGATCAAAATTACAGCTTCCTGCATAAAAAAAGACATTGTAAATCAGAGCATATTCACTTGATTAAACTTAAACTTGTCACAATTACTTAAAATGTTTTGGATTCGACATTTCGTTACTTCTACTCCGCTAATCTTGAATAGTTATTTCGAATAACAATAGTTACGGTTTCTGCAGTTCATTTTATGCTCTTTAGTTAAACGTTTGTCGGCTACCACGATGAATAAAATGTCGAAAGCTTTTGCTCCTTTGACCACTATACACTCAATTCTCACAAAACTCTCTTTTCTTCTTCCCTTATTACTTTTCTTTTAAAAGTTATTCAATATTTCTTTAATGTAAACCTATCTTAAACAGTGTGAAATAAAGTGAACTTGAACTTGCCGCAAAGATAATGGTTGGAATAGAACATGCTTATAATTTGTTTGTATGGCTAAAATTGTCTTCAGTACGTTACTGCTTATAGTATAATTTCAGTAGCATTATGCCACGTACTGTGGCTGGGATCAAAACGTACGTCAAAACAGCGGCAAAACGTCACGCGCATGCGTTTCTGATGAGCCGTCGCGCGCGCGTCTCCCCAGTTTCCCGCCGAAACTAAAAGAAAACAATCACCTCTGTTTCTAATTATTGGTAGGAATATGCAATGTTTCGCAAAAAAAAAGAAAAACTACTTAAAAGCTAAACTTAAGACTTTAATAGGTTGAAGTTTTCTTAATTTGTAATTCACTTTGAGTTTACTAAGTTATAAAATTATTTACTAAACAAGTTGAAGCCCTCGGAAATTTGTATTTGAAACCAGAGCCTTCGTTCTTTCGGCCAGCGGAGCACAACGTTTTGCCGCGGTGCACACAGCGGTCAAACGTCTGCGCGTGGGCGGCCGCGCGAATTTCCCGCGCAAAATTTACCTTCAAACATATTACAGTGAACTTCTACCCCCAAAAGTTAAGAAAAATACGTGAAAGTTAAGCTTTTTATTTTCACAGTCGACGTGAAATTGAACAAACTTCAAACTGTGAGTTTACCAAATTGTTTCGTAATTTACCAAAGAAGTTCTCAAGGTTTGAATTTGTCTTGGAATAGGTTGTTGTTGCAAGACTTTTGACACATGTGCAGACGTTTGACCGCTGTGTTGCCGCGGTGTGGAGACAGATAGCCATCCAGATACACAATGCGCCTTTACCTCTGTGCGAGAAGTATTAGCCCTTTCGTAAACTGCAAAAGGACTGGGGCCGAGTGCGTAAATTTAATCTAATTTAAATGATACAATTCATAACTAATTTTATGTTATTTTTATTTATAATATAAATTATGGGATCATCCTAAGAACGTGCGATTTGATTGGATGCTCAGCGTGCTTGATTTTGTTATAAATGCACGCTCAAGAAAAAATCAAGAACGCTGAGAATCCAATCAAAACAAAACGTATCGGTGATTGTTTTTCGCGAGTTTATATAGCTAACGGAGATAATTTCATAGAAAACATGTCCGACTTTGAGTTGTTAAGGTGTGTTGAAGAAGAGGAAAATAAAAGTCGCTTCCCAAAACTAAAAGAAAATGATCGGCGAGAGAATTTAGCATCGGCTTCGTACTCTAAAGCGACCACAAAATGGGATGCTAAAACGTTTGAAGTTTAGAAAAGCAATGTCCACATTCTAATACAGTGTTACTCATTGAAAGTTTGATATAAAAAATGATTGAATTTAAGAAAAATGTGGTTTTTCTAATAGCCTGGTGTATTATTAAAACGAGAGGAAAGTGACAACACAACAACAAGACATGACTCACCAATAACTCGACGATAACTGTAATAAGCCTGCTTTATGCTGAAACCTGAACAGTGAATTGCGAAGAATACAATGGGATTTCTCTGGTTTCATATAGAAATTCGTTTGAGAGATTCCTGAATGTTCCTGAATGAAAAACGGGCGATAAAACTTGCAGAGAACGCAGAACTGGCAGAATTTCAAAAGAGTAGATTATCATTCATGTGTATAGCGGCCATGCCAACAAAGAGAGCCTCAAAAGCTACGCAACACGGCCATCAGAGCAGCAGTTACAACACTGTTCCTTGGGATAAAGACTGAATACCCTTCTTCAGACCACAGAATCAGTAATCAGAATCAACTATGCAGTTGTTGTAGAAAATAGTCGGCAATCCTCAACTCACGTGTCTAACTCTACTGCCGCTAATTCGCTAACGCTTTCTCTGTGAATGCTTTTCCATCAGGCATTTTCAACGCCTTGCACTATCATAATGTGCAGATAAATCTCTCCTGTGCTGACCAGAAATTGTAAAAAGAAAGCACTTTGTTTCCTGCAACAGTTTTGACCAGATGACAATACTACAACCCATTTCATTTGCCGGCTCTTGCAATTTCTGTCTTTCACTTTTATCGATTGACACGTTCTATTCTTAGCAGATTACTTCATCCAATAACAAACGAGCTTTTAGATCGTCAATGTCAAGCTGTCACAATTGAACCAATCAGCGACGAAAAAAGTTATAAAACAAATACAAGATGGTTCTCCTTGTTATATTTAACAAATAAAAGATGGTTCTCCTTGTTATATAACAAAATAATGCACGCTCGAGGTCTTGAAAAACTGCGGATGCACGAGCGGAACGCGAGTGCATTTAGCAGCTTTTCAAGACCGCGAAAGTGCATTATTTTGTTATATAACAAGGAGAACCATCTTGTATTTGTTTTATAATATAAACTTCAATGTAGACGAAGGAAATAAAGCTATCTTTAGAACACGCGTAAAAATCTGAAAGCAAACTGACGACAGGGAAAACCCCATTTTAATGTACTTGACTTGTTTACAACTTTTTTCGTCGCTGATTGGTTCAATTGTGACAGCTTGACATTGACGATCTAAAAGCTCGTTTGTTATTGGATGAAGTAATCTGCTAAGAATAGAACGTGTCAATCGATAAAAGTGAAAGACAGAAATTGCAAGAGCCGGCAAATGAAATGGGTTGTAGTATTGTCATCTGGTCAAAACTGTTGCAGGAAACAAAGTGCTTTCTTTTTACAATTTCTGGTCAGCACAGGAGAGATTTATCTGCACATTATGATAGTGCAAGGCGTTGAAAATGCCTGATGGAAAAGCATTCACAGAGAAAGCGTTAGCGAATTAGCGGCAGTAGAGTTAGACACGTGAGTTGAGGATTGCCGACTATTTTCTACAACAACTGCATAGTTGATTCTGATTACTGATTCTGTGGTCTGAAGAAGGGTATTCAGTCTTTATCCCAAGGAACAGTGTTGTAACTGCTGCTCTGATGGCCGTGTTGCGTAGCTTTTGAGGCTCTCTTTGTTGGCATGGCCGCTATACACATGAATGATAATCTACTCTTTTGAAATTCTGCCAGTTCTGCGTTCTCTGCAAGTTTTATCGCCCGTTTTTCATTCAGGAACATTCAGGAATCTCTCCATCGAATTTCTATATGAAACCAGAGAAATCCCATTGTATTCTTCGCAATTCACTGTTCAGGTTTCAGCATAAAGCAGGCTTATTACAGTTATCGTCGAGTTATTGGTGAGTCATGTCTTGTTGTTGTGTTGTCACTTTCCTCTCGTTTTAATAATACACCAGGCTATTAGAAAAACCACATTTTTCTTAAATTCAATCATTTTTTATATCAAACTTTCAATGAGTAACACTGTATTAGAATGTGGACATTGCTTTTCTAAACTTCAAACGTTTTAGCATCCCATTTTGTGGTCGCTTTAGAGTACGAAGCCGATGCTAAATTCTCTCGCCGATCATTTTCTTTTAGTTTTGGGAAGCGACTTTTATTTTCCTCTTCTTCAACACACCTTAACAACTCAAAGTCGGACATGTTTTCTATGAAATTATCTCCGTTAGCTATATAAACTCGCGAAAAACAATCACCGATACGTTTTGTTTTGATTGGATTCTCAGCGTTCTTGATTTTTTCTTGAGCGTGCATTTATAACAAAATCGAGCACGCTGAGCATCCAATCAAATCGCACGTTCTTAGGATGATCCCATAATTTATATTATAAAACAAAATAATGCACTTTCGCGGTCTTGAAAAGCTGCTAAATGCACTCGCGTTCCGCTCGTGCATCCGCAGTTTTTCAAGACCTCGAGCGTGCATTATTTTGTTATATAACAAGGAGAACCATCTTTTATTTGTTAAATGAACCCCACCACAAGAAAGATTATATCGAAATTAGTATGTTTAACGAGTTTGAAGATGTTTTAGTATATAAGAAAAGAATAGCAAGCCTTTTAAAATCACACAAATAAGAGGGTCATGGTTAAGGACCGCATTTTCAAACACTTCCCAGTCAATTCTTATTCACTCAAATATCTTCAAACTCGGTAAACATAATAATTTCCATTGTGGTCTTTCTTGTGGTGGAGTTCATATTTTTTAAATAAAATTAAATACAATTAGTCCTTTTACAGTTTACGAAATGGCTATAAAGACATGACAAACTGTGGTACTCTTTAAATCTTCCTGACCATTCTATTAATCACGTCACTATATGTGGCATTTCTCTTCACCAAGGTACTACCGAAACCCGTAAACGAAAAGAACAGAACTTTATTTTCAAATTAAGCATTTTGGTACCTAACGGCATTAATGAACGCTTTTCGTTCATTTCATAATTGGCGTATTCATTTATACTTAGATCAGCATGTTTCGTTACTTTATTCATCGACAATCTTTATTGTATTGCGGCAAGAGAGGATAACTAGTTATCCTCTCTTGATTGCGGCTATTACTATTTCTATTGTTGGCGCAATTTCCTTTGATCCTAACGGATCCGAGTAAATCGTTCCTCAGCGGTAATCATGCACTCAACACTATATAAAGCGTTTCCCCACTCACGATTCCCTCTTTTGCTCTGACAAAGGGCTAGCGCTCGAAACGTCAGCTGCTACTCGCTACCCACGGCGGTTAGCATACCTTAATCGACTTTTAGTTACTCATACCAAACTATGATACGCACTTGTTAAGAAATAATTGTTGCTGAACAACGCGGTCTAAAGAAATATGTCAAAGTTCCGTCTTTATACACACGGACGCATTCTGTGACTAGGAGAATTTCGCGGTTAGGTAGTGCGTCGTTTTAGACCTACCGGCAACTTCTTCTGGACGGATGATCCGTCTTGTGCGCGTTTATATATTAGACGAACTTAGAAAACGCACTACACTTTGCCCAAATACGTCTGGACGGATGATCGGTCTTGTGGGCGTTTTTATACTAGACGAACTTAGAAGACGCACTACACTTTGCCCAAATACATCTGGACGGATGATCCGTCTTGTGGGCGTTTTTATACTAGACGAACTTAGAATACGCACTACACTTTGCCCAAATACGTCTGGACGGATTATCTGTTTCTCGTATAAGAACAGCCAATCTTTTTAGTTTTTCTGAATTGAAAAAAAAATCTCCATTTTCAATCCTATTGGGAGGGCTAGAATCTCTAGGTTCAAGATACAGAACGCGGGTCATTAGTTCTTTTCTCCCTTTATTACTCTGTTTCCTCCTCTGTTTTCTGTGTCTTGATCTTGTTTTCGTCCACTAAATGGCCTCTATATATAGACCAAAGTTCATGGCAATTTATATCAAACCAAAATAAACACGGGAAATGCGCTTTTGGGCTTCCCATGGTTTTCGTCTAGCCAGCACTGGCACATGTCGCTACGAATGTGACCGATTCACTTTACCAAATTATACGCATTCTTAAAGCTGATCAACTCAGTTCGAAGCTTAGACCCTCTTAGCTTAACTAGGAAGATATTGGTAATCGGTGTGATTATAATTTAGGTTCTGAATTATATATATTACTGTATTTAGGTATGATTTAGCCTGTTGTGATTAAGCGCTGAACAGTGAATTTATAGTCGTCATACGGCCGTTTCCAAAAACGGTGTCGATAAAAAGAGTAAGCCTATGCGACAAGACCGAAAGGGAATATGGGTCTAAAACACTAAATTTTAACGGGACCCGAAACAACCATAGGAGCTGACCAAAGTCAGGACCCGGCTAAAGGAAGTTGAAACGTGTACTGAGCAGAGGCCCCATGCTCCGGATTATTTAGTGAACAAAAAGTACCATATTTGGAAAATACAGTCTAGTTTAGCGTGACACTAGTCTAGACACAGAAGTCGGTTTCCGTTTTATTCCAAATATGGTCATTTTATTCGCTAAACTGAATCCAGAGCATGGCACTAAAGCGAAATATGGACGTTACACGTTTCAAATCCCTCAGTTATATGTTTCTGATTGGAATTTACGTATTGATTTTTGTAGAGGAAGGTAAACCGGAGAACCCGGAGAAAAACCCTCAGAGCAAAGGTGAGATACCAACAAACTCAACTCACATATTGCGCCGCGAACGGGAATCGAACCTGGGCCACAGAGGTGAAAGGTGAAGTGCTTAACCACTTACTCGACTTCCCGGGTGTCGATTAAACATTTAAAACTTTACAACAGTTATGATTCGACTTCCATATAGATGGTAGATCGAGTTATCATCAAAATTGAAGAACTGGCTTGTGCTGTACTGTCAAGGCATGCAGCTGTTTGAAATATTTAGTGATCGCTACTCCGTGCTACCTTTCGGTCCTGTCGCACAGACATAACTCCTTTTTATCCGACAATGTTTTTTTGAAATAGCTGTATTGTCTTTAGACCTATAAATCAAATGAACAGCAAAAACTTACATATTTTCTAGTTTCCTCATGTATCAACGATCCTAATTAATTATATTTGAGAGAGCTGCTTTAGTAGAATCGAGAAAATTCGTGCTCACTGAAAGCATTCAATCCTGATTGGCTTGCAATGTATATATTTGTAGAAGCATTCTGAAAAGCTTGAAAATCTTGGTTTAGACTGTGGACACAATGGATTAGTTTCGTTTACAGTTACTTTAAAATTAAGTGAAGCATTAGGAAAATTTTATTGGGCGTTGGATAGGTTGATAACGCGCGCCGGGATTAGGCGGAAAAAACTTGAGCAATTTTGTGCCAGGGTCTTAAGGTTTAAAGTTTGGCTGAAGTTTTATCATAGCCTGGTCTCCTTTTAAAAATTGATGACATTTTATGTTCAGTATTGTGTTCAATAAGCAATTAATCTATAAACAGAGGACATCACATGTAGTATTCAGTATTACCACTTCGACCAAAAGAACACCATTTTTAACAAAAAAACATGACATTTTTAGTTCTGTAAATGTGCAACACAAAGGTGTGCTTTTCCAATGTGTCTTAACTTGGAAGTTTTCCATTTATTTGTTTAAGTTGTCAAAGCATCGCACAGTTTGATATCTGATTTGGTTTCAAGATTTGGCTTTCTTTCAATATTGACTTCAGCTCTTCATAAACTCACTTAATTGACTTTTTGAAATACTTTTTTGTGATGAAATCATCGAATGATTGTACATGTAGTCCTATCAAAAAGGAGGTTGTGTTTCTGACTGTATGACGTATGCATATTCAATGCGACGTCAGCATTCACCGATTGATTAATTAATCCCATATATGAAGCGGGGGACTTGTCGGAACAAAATCCATGTTGAGACATACTTCTAACATACTACTGATGCACACACCAATCGGAGTATTATGCAGAGGCGTATGGCTGGGACACTAACGAGCTAGGTTATGCTATCTTAAGTTGACAAAGGATAGTTTTGAAAGCGTTAATAGTTGTGGCCTCTACAACCTCTTGAGGTCATTCATTCCATTGCTTCATTGTTCTGGGAAAAAGAAAAGAATATTTAAAGCAGTCTTTAGAGAATGCTGGAAGGCGAACTCTGCCTTTTTCGTTTGAAGGCTGGGCAGAGACAACGTTCCTTGTGGGTGTCAATTAGACCATGTACAATTTTATACATCATTATGAGTCGTAGTGGCGTACGCTGCTGTACACTGGGCCAATTCAGCTAATTGAGCATAGCTGTTGCACTCGCGGCTTCCTAACTGAATACTCCGCATGTGAAACGCGCTGTTCTTCGTTGAACCCTCTCTAAGTCAGTTCTGGATGTTAGCAGCAGTGTAGGGGTCCCAAACAATTGACACTTGCGAATGACTCCCGAGAACGTATTGCAAAGTATGTAGTACGAAGAAACTGAGATAAAAAGCAATCCAAAATGTGAAAAAGCCCAAGACAAAAACACAAGGATTTTCATCACGAGGTTCCATAGATGAGTGCCTATTTTCACTAATGGCTAATTGGCAAAGTATTTGCAATTCTTTTATCTCTACAGTCGCAACCTCGTAAAGATAACGAGAGCTTGAACTGTATGATTTAAATGAGTATTTGGACAAAGGACTCGTTTTATGGTAGAAACAACTCTCTTTACTTTAGAGGCCTGTTAAAAATCATGCTACGAGGCAATTCGACAAGCTACCTTGATTTGTATAGCCGGAAGACGCGAGATTACTTCATTGGAAAGTATATATATTACCAGTTAAAGGAAGCCAAACCACCTAATTAACCCGATAACGAAGGTAACTAATGAGAAAATAGTTGTCTAATTAAGTAGTCAATTGCAGCCGTGCTTATTCTAAAACCGAGAGCCTCGTTCGCTCTGGGTGGACCAGTTTTAATTGGGAACAAAACATTTTCTAGATCATTTACGTACAGTTGTCGCATAATTTAATAAACTTTGATGCCCTCATAGTATGCGGCTAAAGCTTAACCATATAACAGAAAATAGGAAAAGTCATCCCTAAAATCAGATCAGTTTCATTCAGTGTTAATGCCCAAGTCTTTCTTGTTTCTTGTTTGTGGCTTTAAGCGTTAATTGGTGAGGGTTTGGAACTGAACGCCCTTTCAGCGGTTCTGGACTTCAGTGTTCTTAAACGGTGCTTTGTGGAAATACCTATCAACGTTTTATAAGGACCAGTATCATTACATCCTGTGAGCTGAAGGCTCATTTCTTGTGAGAGTATCTAGATGGAGATTTACCTTTGACTCCCTTATTTTTGTATTTCCACTCTTTGACGGGCGCTGCACAAATGATGCTACAAAATCCAAGGGCCAAGAAAGCCAAACACAGAAACCTATGTTCCATAGTTACTTTAAACTTTCAAATAAACTTGATTTCTTCAGACGAAGCGCTGTCCGTCTGTCAGCTTGGCAAGGAGTTAGCAAGTGTATGTCCCGCCGATCACGACTGAATACTATATACCTCCTATGAGATATTCAAAACATCCGATATTCTGCTGGAGCCATTTTCTCACAGCAGTAACCCGTTGGCGGCAAGGAGAATTAAAATATAAGTAATATAAAGAGCCGAAGGTTGAATACTAGGCATTCTCGAACGACGGGATCCTGCTTTCTCCACATGTGTTTTCTGAGTTAGGGATTTCTCTGAGTTTCTCTGACGAAATATCAGCTCATGGCACACCCCTCCAAATAACAATTTCTACAATTCTGTGGCGTTCCTAACTCAATGGATTAAGAAAAACGCACTTGAGGTATCTTAAGCTGCAACTTTTTAACTTATTGACTTGAACACCTCAAGCTACGTTAAAGCCAGCCGTTCAGTGTATCCTGAGTACATTGATTGTTTTGAAATTGCTCGAGTCAGCCGCCTCCAGCACTATTGCCGTGTTAATTCATTTATAACTGAAGAAATTGGGTCCAGAATTTAATCTTCAGCAAATTAGTGCAGTTCGACGCGGCTGTACCTGCTTCTTGGGTTGTTTCGGCAAGTACAATATGATGACCAGAATTTCATTGATCCACAGTTACAGCAGGCAGGATTGGTCCTCAATGGAATTCTTTCAACCCATACAAGAATGAACATCTATGCAGCTAGAAATCTATACTACACTAAACTATGCTGAGATACGTAGGCGACAAACATGCGACACAGAGCAGTTTCACTCAGTTTATAATGGGCTCCAGATTTGAAAGGTAATTACCTTATTTGTTTTAATATTGGCATCATATATTTCTTAACAAATCTTTTTCTTTAGTTGTAGAGTTATCGACATGCATAAATGTGATATGTAGGTTATTGGTATTGTATTTATTGCTGTTTTGTGCTTTAAAAATCATTAACAAGAATTGAACTTTTCAGAGACCATCGAACAAAAATTGAGAGTATTCGACGTATGTTCAGAAAAGTCACAATAAGCTAAACACTGAAGTCATACCTGCTTCTCAAAAGAGATTTGATACCAGCTAAACTATACCAACAGGAGCTTGAAAAAAAAGAAGCTAAAACCAATTTTAGAATACATCAATTTCTTTGAAAGTTTCCCCGACCTCATTGTCTTATTGTCAAACTAATAAAATAATTCCGTTTTTTTCGTCTGGTTTCTTTTTACCTTATTTGAAACAAATCTGAGTTGAAAATGTACTCGCGCAGTCGTCGAATTTGCTTGCTTCGTTGTGAAAAAGGCGCGGAACGTTTTGCAGCGGTCGACCGTGCATGTTAGCGTCTAAAATAGATTGCTCGTCCTTGTTAGTTCGTCCCGAATATTTTCTTGACTCTAATGACATCTTGTATATTTGAAGAAGAAATATGAGAAGTAATTTCTTGAATAGGATTACTTCAGTGAGCCGGCGGGCACCACTACCTTTGGACTATAAAATGTTTCACAAACACTCAACATTCTAGATCGATCGTTACATACCATCAAGTCAAACTCATTAATAATTCATGAAAGATAAACAAAGGAAATCAATGTGTAAATCTGATACAGATTCGTCCTGATTTGCATAAACTTTTGCTTAGATTTTCTCGGCCGAAATAGGTCGTCTCGCCAAAATGACTGAAAAACAGGACTCTGTACATCAACGTTTGGTCAGCAATATACAGTGTCCTAGACTTGCTACAAGTCGACCTCTTTTCAGTTGTCTTTTCCTCTGAGAACGAGCGCGAAGCGCGAGCGGAAGCGAGCGATGAAAAAAAGCGAATGTGGGAAATGAAAATCTCGTTTTAAGGGACTTTGAGAAAGTCTAACAGTGTCCGTGCTTTATCGGATTTACAAACTCTCGCCTCCTGCGTGCTCGAGTTTGTAAATCCAATAAAGTACGACTACTCATTCTGTATCTATTATTTAGATATCTCTGTTCACAACTGATCTAGCCAGCAAGGCAATATGCGTTAACGTGAGTTTTCAATTTAAAAAGGTTTTTCTAGATCCTGGCTATGCCTATCGAATACTATTTTTACAACAACCGCCAATTTTCTCGCAATCTGATTGGCTAATTTTCATATGCAATATTTTAACAGACGCGCGGCCGGCTTTCGAAGCGGGCTTTGCAGAGATTTGTGAATTCAGGTTGTGTACACATCTGTTCCAAAAATCAAGAAAATGAGGATTTTAAAAGCATTTCATCACTGGGAAAAGTTAATCGGTGAGTCAAATTTCCTTGTGTGGTGCCATTTGTCAAAATTTGAGCTTTCTCTCGAGTCGAACAAAGCATTTTCGGCTAATTTGTGATCGACTTTGTGACAAGTTCGATCGATCTTTTAGAACTAGTACTGAGAAATGGTCTTCAATTAAATATATAATCTTCTAGTTCGTAATTAAAATCTCTTTTTCAGGATATTTACATAACGTTCTTAAGTAGAAACAAACAGTTTAGAGTAGCTTAGGTATTTTTATAGAGTTCGGGAAAGCATAAAGACGTGTTTACGTTTTAGACTTTTAGACTCGAAAGGCAGTTTGTACACACTCGTTTGAAGCTAAAAGTGTTTTGTTGTTGTAAAAACAAACAAATTGAAGTTAGTTTTTTATGTGTCTGTCCTAATATTGACAATGATTTTCGTCATAACATGGCCAAAATAGCTGCGGACAGACACATAAAAAACGAACTTCAATTTGTTAAATAACGAATGCTATCACATATTTTAGAACGTGTTTCAACTGCTCTAGTCATATTCTAATATGCAGGTCTTCCGAAGACTCTAGAACGTAAACTTGAATGCGAATGCCAGTTGTCTGATGCTCACAATACTTAAATGGACATGTATCTTAAAGACCCCATGTCGACCGTGAAGCTTTGCGGCGCAGCTCAAGCGAATTTCGTTCATTAATCCGCTGCCAAACGTTGACATTCCAGTAGACTGTCCAGTAACATCAGTAATCGCAAGAGTTCATGAGAGAACTGTGTATAACACTTTTTCCAATAAGGATGATATTGAAGGATACTTAAGTAAAACACAAGTGGAAGCTGTATCCATGCTCTACTTAAGATGCAGTACAATTTCCTTAAAGCATTAGACAACCCACACCGCGGCAAAACGTCACGCGCATGCGTATTGCTATTTCTTGTCGGCGCGCGGCCGCCCCCAGTTTTCCCGCGAAAATTGAAATGAAACAACAGGCAAATGCCGTGATTTTAAAATTTTTGCTTAAAAGTATGCATTTGTGAACTGTTTTGTCAAAAAATAAGAAAAACTACTTAAAAGATAAGCCTAAGACTTTAACAGATTGAAGTTTTCTTAATTTGTAATTAACTGTGAGTTTACTAAGTTATAAAATTATTTACTAAAAAAGTTGAAGCCCTCGGTAATTTGTATTTGATAGGAGAGCCTTCGTTCTTTCGGCCAGCGGAGCATACCGTTTTGCCGCGGTGTGTAGACAACCATACCAATGACTATAAATGCAGTTAGACTTTTTACAATGGACTTTTCGAAAGCGTTTGACAATGTCAAACATAATTTATTAGCAGATAAGCTTAAAAGTAGTCCACAAAGACCCTATATAGTTAATTGGGATACAATTTTTTTTGAAAGATAGAAAGCAACGAGTAGTCTGCAATGGGATAACATGTGAATGGAGGAACGCTAACAAAGGTACTATTCAGGGGAGCATTAGCGGGCCATACCTTTTAACTTATTAAAAAAAAAAGATCTTGAAATTACCGAGTTTGATGACATTAATCTCAGACTGTAAGGAGGGGCTGAATGGGGGGGTACCAATATCAGTTAACAGCTAAATTTTTAGCTATTTATCAGTTATCAGTTAAATTTTGCTGTTATCAGTTAAGTTATATAAAAAGACTACCCTAACCTGATTTGAATACATATTTGCTGGTATGAAATGAATAATAACTGCTAATTCAACATCAAACACTACATTTTGTCTATTCAATAGATTTTTCTAGAATCAGATAACTCTGATGTGTCATGTTTAATATTTGACTATTATCAACTGGATCAAATCTGTCGAAAACCATCCGAAAAGCCAATAATAGCATGTGACGTTACGTCATTTTAATAAAAAATAATGAAATATCAGGTAACAGCTATCTCACCAATATCAGCTAACAGCTAAAAAAAGGTAAAATTCTCAGTTAACAGTAATATTTTTGGCCATTTCTCAGTTATCAGTTAACCCCATTCAGCCCCTCTGTAAGTTTACTACGCACATCAAAGGTAAACTCTATGATGCAAACACATGCTTATACGTTATTACAAGTCTCAAAAGGAGGCCGACCACCTCTTTAAACCATTGATATACTGTTTACCAGTGTATGGAGCTAGTGAGTCGGATTTAAATATCGCCCAGTGCTCTTTTTTAAACCGGCGATACTACAAACGGTGCTACAACCTCGGAGTTACCCAACATCTATGAGTTACTAGAAAAAGGTGACCGAAAGTTGCTTAAAAATATCAGCACCAACAGTTAATTGTCACCCGCTTTACTCTTTAATTCCTAAAGTTAAACCAGCATCGATCGCTACCACCTAGATCACCAGCAGTAGTTAGTTACCTAAGTAAACACTGAGCGTTTTAAAATATCATTTAGTAGTTCATTAGTTTTTAGCACTCGTTTTAATAACATATCATTGTACATATCGTTTTTATCAACTTTTACTACACTATGACTTTTTTTGTAACATTTGATATCATGCGCAGTTGTACAAACCCTTTATTTATTTATTTATTTATTTATTTATTTGGCGGGCGGGCAGATGTTAGACAATGGTGGCCCACCAGTTGAAACAAAAGACTTGAACAACTGCACATGAACCGTAAAATGGTTTATACTAAGTACACTCCAGTATAGAACATAAACTATATATACATGTGTATAAAGTACACCCAATGCAGTTCCTTCAGAGCATTCACATTATTTTTCAAGTGAGAACAAGGTTGGCTGCAATTGTTTGTTGCAGAATAATTTATGGTCAATGTTGGTAGCCGGGTCCTGGCTTTGATCAGCCTTGTTTCAGGTCCGTTAGAAATTCAGTGTAGATTAATTGATTAGGGAACACAGCAATGAACTCAGTACTTTAAATTTCCCTCACCTTGTACTGTGTTGATATTCCAGTTCCTTGGAACCTGAATATCTTGGAATATCAAAGTGGAATATCAATATCAATATCAAGTGGAAAACCTTGGAATATCAAAGTGACGTTATAGATTATAGAAAAATCAGACCTAGATTTCTCTTCAGCCAGGTCATCTTACTGTTTGTAGTTTTGGTATCTGAATGTACAGCGAAAAACAGAATCCAATACAGCGAGCCAGCCAACATAATTCACTCGGTAAACAGACCATGTTTACCTTGATATAGTTTGGACATCAGACTTTGTCGAATGCTACAGAGATACCACACACTTTCCTCAAGCTTTGATATATCGGTACTTGCTAACTTTTTAAACATTATTGCATTAGATTGGGAAAATAATACACTTACTCGACGTTCACATGGCGGTTTTAATTTGCTGCGAGTATCGTGTAGTTACCAGTTCCCCGGCCGTTCATGATATCGAGGCATTTTGAAATTCGTCTACGAAAACACGTCACACACAGGCACAGGGAACCCGTCACCAGATTAGGTTGCGTTCTCCTTCGTCGAACGCAATTATTATTATTAGTCTATTATATGAAATTCCGTGCTTGAAAGTGGTTATTCGAGTCTGGTTATTCGATATTGCGTAGGGTATAGTAACACCTATAGCATAATATCAACGATTATTCTAAGATTCCAATCCTTAATTTTGATTTATTCATGCCAACAACAAAGTGGAAACTACCTGGGCATTATCAAGGATAGTGAACTGAGCCACTTGAGGAATTAACTTACCCTACGAACGGTAGAGTGACTTTGGCTATAAACTACTAGCTATGGGTATTTCGGTTTTAGTCGGTTTTAGTTTTATATCTTGATGACAAATGTGTTTCTTCATTTTCCAAAAAGGTGACAGAACACAACTCACAAAGGAAGGTATAAACTTTCCAAGTTCACACTTAAGTTAATTCACACTTGTAGAATTTATGGGAAAAAAGATTGGTTGAACAGAGTGCTTGGCTCATACGAGGACGTTTATTCATAAGCGACTTCAGTTATCGTGAAAAACATAAACAAAATCAAGCAAACAAACTAACGCCAATACCAACAAACACACATACCGCGACATAGCGGTATGTTTTAATCAAGATTATATGTAACGCGACTTCTGAGCTCGAGGCTTGTTAAGGTCGGAATTATTAAACCAGTTCTCATTGATTGATCTCCTACGAAACCAAATAGTAACGTTAACTGATACTAAATAAAGCTATTAGCTACTGAATTGAGGGTCATAAACGACAGTCATTTGGGGGTGATTGTGATGAAAAACCTGACGGCAACTTCGCTAATATGAATGGCTAAGGTTCAAAGTCCTCCAAGACTCTCCCATGGACACACGCAGGGTAAGTTATTTAAAATCCTACTTTTAGACTGTAAATTAAGACAGACACCAATTTTTATGATCTTTTGGGCGAAAAGCGGCCAGGAATATTAAAGGACTGTACATATGTTACTTTAGACTTGCTCCAAGTCGAACTCGCTGAGTCACTGGGTAAGCGATTACTGGGTCAAAAGAGGGTCTGAATGGGGGGGGGGTCTACATGTCAGTTGTCAGTTAAAATTTTGGCCATTTGTCAGTTGTCAGTTAGCCCTAGTTAATCATTACTAGAGAAAATTTACAATGTTTGACCCACAAAAACCAAATTTGTCAGTTGTCAGTTATTTTTCGGTTGTCAGTTGTCAGTAAAAAAATCGTCATTTGGCAGTTGTCAGTTATTTTTAAGGCTGTTTGTCAGTAGTCAGTTAACCCCATTCATGCCCTCTCAAAAATCGAGCGCGAGAGGTGAGTTCGACTTGTTTCACTTGCAGGAAATTGAATCGGGGGATTATGTATTGGCGCGAAAACACGTTACAGGGGCGGAGCTTACATTTTGCGCCTTTGACAAACTCTTTATGAGTACAATCAAATTGTAAATACCACATCCACGGTCGACTGACTTGACACGCCAACATACAATGCCTGAAGAATTGACGCTTTGTGATTGGGCAAATCTTAGTACGTTATAAGCCACGCCTCCGGTTGAAAAATCAACCGGTAAATTTGGCGCTGGAAGTGGGAAAAGTTCTTCGTGCGGGGGGCTAAGAAGGACTTTGAGAAAGTCTAATGTTACTTCTGTCATTCATGTTACTTTTGCTCACATTCCCCAGCCCGGTTCACACGACAAGTATTTTGGGTACGGCACTGCTAACTTGGGAACGGTACTCCAAAGAGGCGGACAGAGGGTCACATCACCACAGATAGCCGGAACACTTCTATAAACTTCTATGAGGGGCGTACAGGGGTTTCTCGTGATCGGACGTTTTTATTTTCCGTGACACGTGATTTAAAAAAAATATTCTCCGTGATCCGTGTTCAACGGATTTCGCGCGACGCGTGAAGAAGCCAAATAAACATCCGATATTCGTGATTTTACTTCCTATTTCACGTGATTTTTCCCCGAGACCTCCAAATACTCCGAAACTGACGAGAACTAAAGACAATACTAGCCTGTATACAGACCTCCGTGAGACAGACGGCTGTACTCCGGCTAAGACAATACTTTCCCGATTTAGAAAAAAAACACTTTTTTCTTCAGTGTTACTATTTTGTATTGCTTATCTACGATCTTATTCGCTCTTAAAACTGAAAAATGCGATGATAACGCTTATTTTCGTGATTCGGGAAAGTATTTGTTTTCCCATCTCTTGATTCGTGATCCGTGATTCGTTAATTTTATTCTCCGTGAATCGTGTTGAAAAAGTTAGGTACGCGTACCTAACTATTGAATGTGCAGATCGGGCTTTAGTTGATATCAGACCAGTGTTGACTGCATGATCTACTCCGCCGACACAGACCTATTGGTGGGTTGCACTGGCGGCCATGTTGGTTGGTAGGAACAAAAGGAACCACATTTGCTTCTTTTGCTCCTACCAACCAAGATGGCCGGTACGCTTTTCAGTGATTGTATTCCCTTAGGAATGATTGCAAGCAAAGAATACTAGTTTTTACAGGAACTAGCTATAAAAAAATGAATAACATAGCTTGTGAATGTCCTGGTACGCTTTTCAAGCTGTTTTGAAGGCAAAGATTATAACGTCTTTTTGAGGCTATTTGCTATGCAAATATGTCTCAATGTCATCGTATTGTGGATCTGTGGGTCAGACTGGATCATGTGGATGGTATGCCCCTAGCCGCGAAGGACTGGGGCTAGAGATGGGGCCGCGATGCAGTGGGGCGAGCAATTCTGCAAATAGCCTCCTGTACGTTTTACGTACCTATGTTTTCTCTAAGAACTTGATTTCGGTACAGTGAAATGAAATGGCAGCAGTTGCTGTAAATTTATCTCCAAAACAGTACTTTTTTCCGCTTGAATCTTTGGTATCCTTCCCCCCTGTCCTTTCAGTCATCAAAATATATGTTATCGAATTAATTATCTGCATAATTAACTACCACATGTAACCACGCATGCGCAATGCATGACATAGCATTGCGAGCACATGCTTTTGAATTTCTTGAAGTGTCGAGGAACATCCGGCGAGTTCCAATCAATCGAAGGTATTGGTAATCCTACCAACTCCGTCATCTTTCGATCGAGTTTCACCCACTCGTTTCTTCGACAGATTATGTCGATTTTATTAGTATTTCACGAATATTTCATCGACCTGGTGCACGGTAAATACTATCAACGGGTTCTTGAGTTATTCTGACACCATGTTGTAGTTGTGAGCTACTCGTTATCATAACCACCCACAACTACAACCGTATATCAAAGTTTTAAACTTGTTTTTATTGATTTAAGGTTTGCAATATAAATACAGAGTAATACAAATTCGACGCCTCGTAGTTAGTGTTATACAGTTATACAGTGAACGAATAGTTGCTACTGAACTGATAGTGGCGGAGCAGTTCATAAAGTAAAGGCCTCTTTACATGAAGGGAAGTTGACCAGGCCTATTCCGGGTCATAAAGTCGCTGTAATTTAAGGCGATGAATAGCAATTTAAGGCAACTTAAGGCGACTTAAAGTGCCTATGAAGCTTATTATTTTATTTTAGATATCAATTCTACATCAAGTGAATAGTAGAATGGTACAATATATCTTGCTTTGAATGCTGTGCGGCTGAGTTAAGGACGTTTTAATATCAAAAATGCTAATTACATGACGTCAGGGGAGGCATCAATTATTATACAATTTTTGTTGTTACAATTAAACAATTTTTTTAAATTGTCAGTGTTATACCCATGGTTGAAATAAAATGATGTTAGAAATTTGTTTTCTTATATCAGTAGAAACGCCCATTCACAACCACTAAGAAGAGATTGCAGATGCCTCCCCTGACGTCATGTAATTAGCATTTTGGATATTAAAACCTCCTTAACTCAGCGGCACAGCATTCAAAGCAAAATATATTTTACCATTCTACTATTCACTTGATTTAGAATTGATATCTAAAATAAAAAAAATAGCTTCATAGGCACTTTAAGCTGCAATTTGGGGAAATTTTAGGCGACGTCAGGCAACTTCATAAGAAAAATCTGCTTGTTACAGATTTGGGCAGCTTGAGACTTAAGCAAAACTGATTATAAGTGCTGAATACCCTCTTTAAAGCGACTTAATGCGATTTAAGGCGACTTTAAGCGACTTTAGGACCCGAAGTAGGCGTATCCTAATACCAGGACCAGCAGCATTGTTATCGATATGCAAAGCAGTCTCGAGGGATTACAATACAATGAAGATAGCCCTAGTGCAAGGACCACAGGTCCCCAAGATCACTGATAGTAACAGTGTTTACGTGAAAATTACATCTGATAGTAACAGTGTAGCCTCCTCCGCAGGCAACTCCTCAGTTAAAATCGAAAAAATCGAGATAAAAGATGTGAAACCGGGCTTCCTGTGGTATAAGAGAGACGAGCAAGGGTCTGGGGATTTGTATGGGAAGTTTTCCGCCGGTTCTCAATTTTCGGCAGAAATATTTAATAAAAATCCACCAACCTTACCGTGTGTCTTGATGTGGTTTTTCTTTATGTCTGGAATGAGTTTCAAGGAATTCTGTCAGATGTAATTTCCATATAGACACTGGCTATCAGTAACCTGGGCAACCTGACCACAGGACGCCCATGTACTCTCGAGGGATTACAATACAATGAAGATTATAGGTCTAGTCGGCTAGGTCAACCTCCCTTCATGTAAACTGGACCTAAATTCACAGTGGTTTGAATAGCAGAACACGCTGATTCGACAGTGAAAAGAAGGATCTCTATTCCTGACCTTGGAATACCAGACTGTCGTGTCGGAAGACAATGCCCAAACCCGCTACTGTTGGATCAGAGTCGCGTAATTTTAGTTCCTTGGCATGAAAGCCGGAAGCTGTTTTCTTTTCAGTTTAAATGGAGAACAGTGATAATCACATTAAATGCCTTTAATCCTTAATTGTTCGGATAATTCAGAAGATTCTCGTATATGCACTGCTGCGAATTCCAAGGATTACAATCTTAATGACTGTGCTCCATTGTGAATGCCTACCATTCAACAAACTGCAGTTACTACGTACTTATTGAATGGGTGGGATGGCCGAACGAGAAAATATTTGTCTCGAGGTCACGACGTACGACCTCACATTTTACCGTTCAACCCAACCTAACTCAGTCAATAAGCTTTTTATCATAGGACCACTTTCAAATGGGAAAACGATAAGTAAAATATCGGATAGAGCCGGATGGCTTTTTCCTCCGGCTTGCTCCCGACAAATAAATATTTTTCCAAAGAGAGCGCGTGCGGGACCGCACGGGTCATATCATAATGTAACTCATTTTACTTGTATTTTTTTTGCAGATTTTTGGCCTTATAATATACTCTGATGGACATACCAATGTTCTATACCGTCCAATGTATACATGGCCTGACTAGATTCCTTCATTTTTCATAAAAATACTGCAATAAAATAAATGAAACTTATATAGCATCTTCATCTGTTTCTTTGCTGTGTCTGCATGTTTAAAATTTTACTGACCGAAGTATCAGGCGAAAAGAAAGTGGAATTGGTATGAGCGAACACAGAAACGTTTGCCGAACTATATATCCGTGCAAGCTTAAAGTGCAACTAACCCCTTTTGCAATTTTTATACATATGAATCTTTGAAAGGTTTTGAGTAGTTCTGCGAAGAAATTTTTGGCTTACGGAGAATACTCTATGTTCTATGCTTGTTTAAAATGGTGAAATTTTGACCTTTCCTGACCCATAACCGCGTAAGAAAAAGCCTGGGTCGATTCTTGATCTTACGTCATCCAACTCATTCGACTTTGCAATAATTTGAATAAATATTTAGCATTTACTCTAAAATAACTGTTTTCTTTACTAACAACTCACAGACTGTGTATATTCTCTATATATCGATGTTGTTGTGATGGAAAGGCGCCATGGAGAATAATGCATTAATGAGGTGACGTAAGATCAAGAATCGACCCAGGCTTTTTCTTGCGCGGTCATGGGTCAGGAAAGGTCAAATTTTCACCATTTCAAACAAGCCTAGAACATAGAGTATTCTCTGTAAGCCAAAAATTTCTTCGCAGAAGTACCCAAAACCTTTCAAAGATTCATATGTATAAAAATTGCAAAAGGGGTTAGTTGCACTTTAAACTTCTAGGTATTTTCTATGAGGAAGACGGCCTAGACATCTCTGGAATAAGATCCCTAATGATCCCACCAACCAACTACTGTACTACTATATCCGCTTAGTGCTGAGATACCGTCGAGTAAGGCTATAAACGAAACAGTATATAACCGCGTGTTATGTGTGTTTATGCTACATGCTCTCTTGACGCAGTTGTGTTATAATTTGACTGGGAGATCTAGTCAGGCCATGCATATACTGTACGGTAGAGCCGTTGATTAACATGTCCATCAGAGTTTATTATTTAAGACCAAATGCAAAATGTTATCACAAGCAAGCAAGCAAGTTACAGGAACTGTAGTCAGTGCTGTGACTGGCCTGGTAGAGCATTGGTTTAAGGTGTAACCCGCATACTAGGAAT
This sequence comes from Actinernus sp. WN-2022, assembly GCA_030867875.1. NCBI lineage: Eukaryota > Metazoa > Cnidaria > Anthozoa > Actiniaria > Actinernidae > Actinernus > Actinernus sp. WN-2022. Next base: position 138,276,948 of record JAOWCC010001589.1, read on the forward strand.
TTTGGGTGGAAGTATGCCTCCCGCATATCAAAACCCAGACCCTATTTCAGACCAAAATATAAAATTTTCCATACCCCTTTTCAGACCTGTACTGAAGAGAAATATATGAAAATGCGAAGTCGTGTACTTCCCAGTCAAGATAATACCCTATTTCAGACTGAAAATGAGACATTTATGACCATATTTCAGACTAATACAGCTCGAAACCCATACATTTTGGGGCGGCAGATATACCCATGCATACAGCGTAATATGTATATGGGGTACCCCTGGGAGAAAAATAATCCGTTGTGTTATTTCAAGAAAGAATAAGGGATTGTCCGGCTCCCGACACAACAGCCTGGTATTCTGAGGTACTAACAATCACTCATGATTGTAAACTGCACAGCAGCGCATTTGCGCCACAATAGCAGTCCGTATTGTGAAATGCATTTGAATATACCCATATAAAATTTACACACACATAGTATAACAGTCAACTCTGTTAAACCATCTAAACAGAAGTCAATTACGTATTTTAAAGAATAGTCGTTGTAATGCTTGTTATTAGCTCATTTCCTTAGGCTTAGCCGGGGAGCCGGGGTGGCACAGTCGGTTAAGCGCTTCGCTTCCCACCTCGGGGCCAGGTTCGATCCCCGGACGTGGCACCAGTTGAGTTGAGTTGAGTTTGTTGGTATCTCGTCCTTCCTCCTCCACAAAAACCAACACGCTAAATTCCAATTCGATCTGTGAATTAGCCGGGTCCTGGCGGCTTTGATCAGCCTCTTACGGTTGTTTCAGGTCCGTTAGAAATTCAGTCTCTATAGTTTATATCTTTTGTTCTTCAATTCCTTGATCGATTTAATTTTTATCTACATGTAATCAGTTAGTCAAAGTTGTTGTGGTTTTAATTGTATACTGATACAGTAGGCATTTTTCTTCGCATATACAGTTACCATATTTGCTAACTATATGTAAACTAATATTTTTATATTTAAATTAGTAGTCGAGGGCTACAAGTTTGTAAGCCTTGCTTTTGGGTGTTACCCTCTTTAAATAGGGTATATTATTATCACACCATAACGATCAAGACTTGGTGTCCGTTATAATGCCAAAGAATTAAAGCCACAGTATTAGGCCTATCATGTCAGAGAACAGTCACGTGCTGATGGAGCTCGTGATGCCATGGGAACTTTAGGCTTTACTGGATGGCAGTTTTAGAAAAATCGAGATCGATTGGAGGTGAAAAATAGCATTTACAAATAGGTCTTGCTAATAACACCACCAATCTCGTACAAGTGCATGCAATACAATACAATACAATACAATAGTTTATTAGCATTCCCATATACATACAATCACACTGAGATTAGAGAAGAGAAACAAAAACAATTATACAGTTCTTTGTAACAAGATATTTCTCCTCTCAAAAGCTTCACATATAAAGTGACTCACTTGTTTGCAAACAAATGGATCGACATTACTAAAGAAAAAAGATATTCGATCTTTATCTCGTAATCTCGAAAAACTCTTACAATATTTACTAATTTCTTCAAACATAGACTTCCTTAGGTCGGAATGAGAAACACAGTCGAAAAAGAAATGAGACTCATCCTCTACATCTTTTGATAAACAGCACTCGCAACAACGCTGTTCACGAGGTATTTTCGGTTTTGCGTGTCTACCAGTTTCTATTCTTAATGAATGATTTCCTGTGCGGAACTTAGCGAGCATTCGTCTGTGTTTCGCATTCTTTACCAGGTCATAACATGAATTAATATTTTTTGTGTCATTAGACAATTTATAGTAAAAAATAAGTTTTGTGTTTAATTGTATAATTGCATGCCTTAAATACACGAAGTCAGATAAATCGGCTTAGAAGGTTCTGGATCTTTAATCACGAGTGTTTTTTTAAGGTAGGATTTGACTGCGATCAACTGCGATAACTGACCAATGGCAAATTTAAAAGTATATTACCTAAAGAGTGCGACCAACTTTAGAGTCTACCAAACAGGAAATTCCCCGCAAATTCAGCCGCAAATTGAGTCCACAGGAATTAGTAATCGGGTTGTTTACGAACTCCAACACAAGCGGCTAAGGCCGTAATGGATCTTGGTGTTATAGTTTCACTAAAATAATAACACAAAGACGATACTGCTGCGAAAATGGAAAAAACAAACGTGATTTTCGCTAACGTCATGCAGTCGAGTATGACCCCTTACTGACGTATTTTCTCTATCGCCGTTGGAACAGCTTATGATCGAGTCTGGCTGGCGTTTCTATTGACCCTTCTCATATGCGGCCATGTTGGTTAGAAACGTTTGCAAGGTCAGCTTCGAACAGAGCAGTTCCAGAACGAGTTTATACTAGCAAAATCAACGTTTTTATCCTCTTGGGACTCAACATGAATAGTTAATTGCTACGCCTCTTCCGCTGAGTATTTCGCAGACGGGGAGAGAAACAATGTTTATGTATTTGACCTACTAGATGCTGCCATTTTCAAATGCCGGAGTATTCTGGGGCGAAACTGATGTCCGGCTTTGGCAAAAACAAGGCCTGTCAGAATTGGAAAACGTGATCCGGCTTTGATATCACGTTGTGCAACACATGAACTATAGGCAAATGTAGCAAAAAATACTACTAAACGGTTCAGGCAAAATGTATTTACCGGCAGGCGAACACTTGCTGTTTCAAACTGTTTCTGCATTCTTGACTAAGCGTGCACCGTGTCAGTTACCTTCATCAGACTCTTGAAGCACGAGGAAACATTTTGCAGAAACATTGCTGTTGATAATGTTTCTTGGGTGAGCAAACGAGTGGAAGCAAGAAAAATGTTTTGCTGCCTAGCTGAGCAAACCAAGAAACATTTCACGAGAAATATATGCTGGCCCATGCGCCTTAATCATTCTAAGACGTTTGCGCGTGTATAACATAACGTGTCCGCTGGCCGAAAAAAGCGCAGGCTCTAGGGACGAGATTGTGCAGTCGTGTCGTGTGGTCTAGTCAATATTGTTACTTCAGCGAGCAAACGGGAAAACAGTTGTTGCGGAGGCAAAAGCAAATTATGCTTCCGCAACATAGAGTGATTTTACTTAACCTGTGAGATAGATATTAAAGGCGCAATTAGACCCTAATTTCATTGTTTTCTTTTGTTTCTACTTGACTGTTAGATACTAACTACTGACTATTAATTTTTGTTTCACGGGTTAAGTAAAACCACTCTATGCCTCGCGCGCAAGGAAACATTTTGGGAAACACTGAAATTCATGCAGGGCTTAAGAAACCACGACGGCATATAAAACAATAGAGTTAATTACAAATACAATAAACTGCCAATAAAACAACAACACATGGTTTAACGAGATAGTAGGGCCCGTTTAAGCAACCAGGCCCGACGGCAACGGCAACTGATGACAACGGGACGTAGAAAAGTGTTTTCTCCCGAAATTTGGTGTCTACTATTTCCCCAGTTTCGCTTGAATTGTTTTTCACAGCCAGATTTTCGAAAAATATGATGAGTATAGAGTTCCGTTCGCGCCGAACGAAAAACGGATTGAGTAAGAACGTTCTTACGTTCGCGTTCTCTTTTTTAAAAAACGTACACTTTGGGGCCATTTCCACGTTGCGTTTTTGCAGAGAACGGTGAATGTAAGCGACTGCAGTTATTGTATTTTCTAATTAAGGCTATTGTTTATACCGTCGTCCTAGATGTTGCCGTCGTGGTTGCTTAGGGAGGCGAGAACGCACGATTTGGAAAATAAAGCTCAATCAAGAGTAAACGCCAGGTACATGCTGTTTTATCTCAGACACCAGTTTGCTGTCTGCCTCAGCCATGTGGGACACCGACGACTGAATGGGAAACTACAGAATAGTTTGCCAATGAAATATGTTCCATACCCTTATCCAAAGCCAGATGTTATGCTTCATATTTAACTCATCACGAAATATCATTTAGCGGCTAGATACAACAGCCATCTGTTCTTCCTCAAGACAAATCGACTCAATAGGATGTATTTTTGTGTCGATTGTTTTACTGCGGTATACATCTAAATCATCTTTGGAGTTTTTCAGCTCCCTATTTTGTAAAGCTTTTCAATGCTATTTTGTCTCGTGGAATCTTCCCGCAAGCGTGGTCACTGAAGGTCTTATTGTCCCTTTATATAGGGCCGGATGTCGGTTGGATCCGGGTAATTACAGGGGCATTTGTATCAGCAGTTGTTTGGGTAAAATTTTTCACGTTGATCTTAAATAATCGATTTAATATATTTGTCAGAGAGAACCGTTTGTTATCGGAATACCAAATTGGTTTTAGACAAGGTTTGCGAACATCTGATCATGTACTGGTATTGAAGGCGTTGGTAGACTTTTACAAGAATAAACGGAAACCTCTATTACCTGCTTTATCGATTTCAGGAAAGCTTATGACAGTGTCTGGAGGTAAGGTTTATTTTTAAAATTAATAAATTATGGTTGCAGTAAGAATTTTCTTCGCATTCTTCTTAGCATGTATTCTTGTGTGAAGTCTGCTGTAAAATTGGAGAAGGGGCTAACCCCTTTTTTCCAGTCTGATGTTGGAGTGACACAGGGGTGTAATCTAAGTCCCACGTTGTTTAATCTCTTTATTAACGACATTCCGGAGTTATTTGGGAACGTATGTGATCCGGCGGTAGTGCTTGGTGAGTCGAAGTTGAACTGTTTGATGAATGCGGATGATTTGGTACTCATCAGCTGAATCTGAAACTGGGTTACAAAATTGTCTTCGAAAACTCAAAGCTTATACTTGTAAATGGAGGTTAAAAGTGAACATGAAACTCTTGTAGGGAAAGCCGCAAACCTGTGTATGAAATCAAATTTTCAAGGAGTACTATTCACAGATCATGTATTATTTAAGATTGTGTGGCTTGGAGAGTTTATGCGAAATTTCCGTGTCTATGTCTATGACGCATTCTTAGGTTTATTTTTAAGGATAAGGACTCCGATTATAATCAGCTGCTTAAGAAAGCAGGAACTACCTCTATATACAATAGGCGTATTCAGAATATGCTGCTCACACTTTTTAAATGTCTGCATTTTGAAAATTACCCTGGATATTTAAAAGATATGTTCAACTTAAGATCAGTAGCTTATTCTCTGAGAGGAAGTAATATTCTCAGCCTTCCTAAACCATCTACAACTTCGTATGGCCTTCATTCACTTCGATATTTTGCAGCTAAAGTTTGGAACTCACTTCCCGACAACTATAGAGTTCTGAATACTTATAATGACTTTAACCGTCTGATTAGGCAATATGACTTTGCTACCATTTAAATGTAATTTGTTATTAATTCCAATTATTATTCAATTACTCGTGTACAAATTAGCTTTATCATGTATATATTAATATAAATAAGATTCGTTTATTTAGTTATTTTCTCGAAGATATTAGCTTATTTCAGCTACTCTGTAAATTCGAGGATAAATAAAGTGTATGTATGTATGTATGTATGTATGTATGTAGAAACTCGTGCTGTAACTAAATATTTGCCACAAGGCAGTGGCAAATTGAGAACGTTCTGCCAAGTGAAATCAAATGTAGGTTTGGAGAAGTATCTTAGTTTTGTTTCGAATGTCAATGATCGCAAGGCTGTAACTAGACTCAGAATTTCTGCCTACAAACTGCCTATTGAGGATGGACGTTACAACCAAATCACGTATGAGGCGCGTGTTTGTCATTCGTGTAATCTCAACGAAGTAGGTGATGAGTTTCATTATATTATGAATTGTAATAATAGTAAGTTTAAGTCATTACGTTCTGATTTTATGACAAGCCTTATCGATTAACAATTCGTTCTCTAGTTTTGATAAACGAACGTTGTTTCTATATATGTTTTCAATGCAAGACGAATCAATAATGAAGTCCTTTGCCAAGTATTGGTATAATATTTTATATCTGTTTAATATTTCAGTGTAATTATACATATCATTGTAATTTTAGTATAAGTCCAATGTATCATTGTCCTTTCATTGATGGTATAAGGAATAAAGTGTATGTATCTATTTCTGAAAACGTGTCGGAGGGAAATCTGAAATCATAAATCTGTATGTAACCGAAAGGCATAGCAGAACTACCCGATTATAGGAAATTAACGCTCGCGTTAATTAAGGTATTTGAAATTAAAGCGAATAGGAGGGGAAATTCCATCCGGATAAAGGAAATTAACGCGAAAGAGGAGGTAAAATTTCAAAATGAAGGAAATTAACGCGATTGACACACATACAAGTAGCACGCAGATGTCGAGAACTGGTCTTCTGGAAGCGAGAATTAGAATGAACTAGAAATATTGTAACCGGTATACTTTTAGGCTTTTACATTGTAAAAGATTGAAATACAGTGTGCAGGGAACACAAAGCCATTGTTTCCTAGGTGTCAAATGTGTCTGGACAGGATCCAGAATTTGGGGTTATAATAATGGGAATTAAGGTCGCGGGAATTAACGCTCCATTAACGCTCACAAAAATTAACGCGACTTAAATTAACGCGAATTTCAAAGATTCGCCGCGTTAATTTCATGGAGCGTTAATTTCCTATAATAAGGTAATGTGAAAGTAGTGCTGTCTGATACTGAAGAATAATGAGCAGGCCTTGATTGATACTGAGAATTCAAGTCTCAAATCCATAATACTTTCCACACTACAACTTTTGGGACTGAGCCGATCAAGCCACGTCTTGTATCCGTCTAGGTCGTGTTTTTGGCCTCTTTTTTGCGTCCTTTCTTTGTCACTTCTTGCTCTTTATTAGTATAACTATATCTCTCGCAAGGCACTGACACGTTTAGTTCAGATTTCCTTGGTTTTTGGCTTTTCGCCACACGTAATGGCGTGTGACCCAATAACCAAGTAGTTCTGTGTGCTCGAAACTAGATGCTTTTTAGCTCAGTCCGGGTCGATGGTGCAGTGGTACCGAAGCCTGCGTACTGTTTGCTATGCCATACTGACGAGTTCTAATAATAACGAAACAGCTGTCTATGGCTGCAATCTGGTCCGAGCGCTTTTCGTGTCAGGCCTAGCTAACCGTAGTGCTTTGTGTTAGATTTTTACGTTGTATATCAGTTTTGCTGTAGTCTTCGGACACCCAGACTTCCAACACCCAGACATCGTCACCAGCTGTTAGTCAGTAGATACTATAACGGCAGACGTTCGCCTGCCGGTAAATGCATTTTGCCTGAACCGTTTAGTAGTATTTTTTTTGCTACATTTGCCTATAGTTCATGTGTTGCACAACGTGATATCAAAACTCTTGTTTACAAGAGCGTGCTAATACCCTCAACAACAAAGTAGTGACCATTTCATGCCATCCGCTCAAGTCAAACCGGAAGCTCCTAAGATCGCAGGCGAAGAAAGAGCTGTTCATTTCTCCCAGGAGGTAAATGTTTGGTGAATGATATATTACCATATAAGGTATAAATGTTTCATCTAGTGAAATACTACCACCAAATAATAGAAGCAAAAAAAGGACAACTTAAAGAACACGTAACATATGAGAAGCTATGGGGTTTGTTATCCCAACACAGATCATTCCTCCCCTCCGTCCTTCAGAATTCCAATTCTCTAAAAGTATTGAAATACGCTGCTACGTGTACATTGTGCACAACAATACTTTATCAATGTAGATTAATTATGCCTGTTACCCAGCTCGTTTAACTATACAGTTATTCTGGGTACCAACTAAATTACCTTGAAAAAAGTATAAATAATACCTGTACTTCAATAACTATATCTAAATGGTAATAAATGTTGTTGTAATTTCAGAGGCTGTTGTCGATGTTGCTCGCAATGTTGGAGGGTGTGTCAGTATCTTAATTGTTTCAATAATTTACCGAGATAAGAAATACTCGAGATCATCACAATGATATTCCCTCAAAATAGCTTTTTCTACAAGATAATTGTTCTTTGAAATCAAAGCAATGTGTGAACCGTTTAAGTACAGGTTTCAGTCTTGGAAAATTACTCGCGACAAAGCCCTCGGGTGAGGTCAAGTTTATTGTAATGCCGTGATTGCGGCCGGTCGCGTAGATAAAACATTTGAAAATGTTCGCAAGTTTTCTTTCGTGGTGGAGGACTGTGGGTTTGTTTTTTCTTCAAACTGGTTGAATACTTTTGCTCTAAACGTTTCTTTGCACTGTTACACTTTTGCACCTGTGTTTTCAGTTAGCCTCACCCGCCGTGAACATAGCTTGTTGAATTATGGCAGTAAAACGAGTCAATTACGATATCATGGCAAATATTTCGAGAGAAAAACACTTCAGAGGATGACTGCAAAAAGAAGTATCTTGAAGTATCCTTGACAAACGTTCAAAACGGAAAAGACAAGTAATGCACCAACTACTTTTCAATGAGAACAGGTATAGAGCTGCATGCATGTGATCGTGAACAAGTGTTTCACACGTTCCTTCTGCACACTAGACTTTACGGCGCAGAGGGGGCACTAAATATTTTAAAATAGTTCAGAATTTCTTAGCAATGTAGAAAAGACATGTGCTTGGCATTTAAAATCTCGTTTGTATTGTAATAAATCCTGATTTCCGGACCTTTAGTGACATCGAGGATGGAGTTGCCTGAGATCACTTTAATAGTTTGAGGTTTATATCTATTTTTATAGCCATGAACTACGGATATCAGTTGTCAGTTTTGAGCGGTTTTGTATATTGTTCAAATATCTCCCGACAAAAGACGAGTAACTGAATATCGTAAACAGTAGCGATATGAATTAGGAAGGTTATCAACTAATAATGATCGATCTGTTTGGAGTCGTATACATTGTACTAAACCAGAGGTAGCCATACGTATTTTTTTCATTGCTTCTTTCGTCTGCTGGACTAATTAATAACGGGACCTCGCATTGCAAGAATACAACATTAGCCATATGACAAAAAAATTGAAACTTTGTAAAGTGTAGTTGCAGTAATTGCAGACCATGGCATGTTATTACATGGTAGTGACTCGGCTATCCAATATATTAAGCTACATGTATGTTGTATTCTAATACCTTCGTGAACCGAATACAAATAATTTAATACCTAACTTTCCAGACAATGAAGATCACAACAATATCAGGAAGGGGCATCTCGTTTATTAACCGATTGAAAAAATGCCTACAAATAGTTAATGTATGAAAAATAAAGTTTAGTTTATGAATGGCTTTAGAGATGCCTTCGGTGGCAACTCAATTACTCTCTGTCTTATATACTAGTCCTAATTAACTGACATAGCACCTAAACACAAACAGTTCATTCCTCAATGTTCGATGTTACATAACCATACTAAAACAACTAGTATAATGCATTAAGATGCAAGAAACTGTCTTAAGAGACCGGAACTAAATATATTTTAATATTACTTACTATGGCATATTTTACTACATGGTAGTTCTCAGTTATCCAATATAAACTATGTTTAATTTTACTTACAATGGCATGTTTTACTACATAATAGTACTCAGTTATCCGGCAATATAATCTATGTTTTTGGCATTTTAGAATGATGTGGGTTTCGTGCTTACGACGAACAGCATTTAACGCACTGTCGATTATACGGTTTCGCCAGAGCCACTGCAAGCACAAGCTCAAGAGAAATAAACGCACTGTCGATTATACGGTTTCGCCAGAGCCACTGCAAGCACAAGCTCAAGAGAAATAAACGCACTGTCGAGTATACGGTTTAACAAGCGCCATTGAAAGCACAAACTAAAAAGAAATAAACACACTGTCGATTATGCGGTTTAACAAGCGCCATTGAAAACACAAATTAAAGAGAAATAAACGCCCTGTCGATTATGCAGTTTTACAAGCGCCATGGACATCCTGGTTTAATTTGGGACTGCCATTTGTCCGCAAAATCCGGCCGCATCTACCCAACTATTATGATTACACAACTTAGTGACCCGGCCCTCCCATTTGAATTTGTCATTTTAGTATAGATCCCAAAGATAGTGTCTTTTTGGCAGATGCGCACGTGTTTTCGCAGATGCGCACGTGTTTTCGCAGATGCGCACGTGTTTTCGCAGATGCGCACGTGTTTTCGCAGATGCGCACGATTTTCCGCAGTTGCGCACGTGTTTTCGCACGGCCGAAGACCTTTAACGGTTTTTATCTTCCCAGTAAACGGCTACCTCTATGCTCTCAGGTTTAGGGTGTCGATTGGTTGAGCTTACAAAGTGCTCTCCACTGATTTTCATAATTATTTGGTTAGGGTTAGGGTTCTGGATGACAAAGCAGCTCACATTTCTAAATACCCGGATACCTGGAAAAAGGAGTTTCGCCATTGTATCATTCTTGCAATTCAGACCACTTCCTGTAAACAAAGTTCAACGACCTCACCTTGCATTCAGTGCATAGTCGTTACGATCTGTGGAACGCCTCCAGCTTACATGCACGTTTGACAACAGTACTCTCCACTGATTTTCATAATTATTTGGTTAGGGTTAGGGTTCTGGATGACAAAGCAGCTCACATTTCTAAATACCCGGATACCTGGAAAAAGGAGTTTCGCCATTGTATTATTCTTGCAATTCAGACCACTTCCTGTAAACAAAGTTCAACGACCTCACCTTGCATTCAGTGCATAGTCGTTACGATCTGTGGAACGCCTCCAGCTTACATGCACGTTTGACAACAGTACTCTCCACTGATTTTCATAATTATTTGGTTAGGGTTAGGGTTCTGGATGACAAAGCAGCTCACATTTCTAAATACCCGGATTGACGCAATCGATGAATTCCACAGTTAAAGAGATTAAACTATGATTTACATGTTGTGAAAGTTCAAATACTGTTGTCAAACGTGCATGTAAGGTGGAGGCGTTCCACAGATCGTAACGACTATGCACTGAATGCAAGGTGAGGTCGTTGAACTTTGTTTACAGGAAGTGGTCTGAATTGCAAGAATGATACAGTGGCAAAACTCCTTTTTCCAGATTTAAAACTGGAGAATTCTCCCCTGAATCCTTACAATGATGGTGGACGCTACTATGGGGTGTACTGCTGCGCGAGTTGCGTTTCTTCACTGCGCAGTCAAAACGCGTGAATTTCATAAATTGCGGACGTTCCTCAAACGATATTAATATTACTAATAAATCTCAATTGAGTTGGAACACTGGGAGTTCAAACTTGATGCAGATTCCAGCATCTAGTTATGCTGGTTATTGTTGCTCGTCAAAGTATTGGTGATAATTTTGTTCTTATGCAGATCGCACGCGAGACTTTCGCAAATTGGAACTTGGATAATGTCTTCAAGACTACCTCGTCCCCAGTCCCCTAGGTAGTTAGAAGTAAGAATTAAAAACAGAGGGACTGGGGCGATAGCGTGGCTGAGAACTACGAATTGGACAATAGCCCACTTCCGCGATTGCTTTACTTGTCACGCACAAAGGTTTCAATACGAGGCCTCGTGCTAAATTAAATTTATTCTTTTCTCTTTTCACTTTTCTCTTTTCTCCTTTCTCTTTTCTCTCTTCTCTCTTCTCTCTTCTCTCTCACTTCTTTTCTCTTTTCTCTTTTCTCGTATTGAAACCTTTGTACGTGACAAAATAATGACCTATTATTCCACTTCAGGCGCTCCAATAATAACCCGTTATACAAAATAAACAATAAATAGTCTTTTTCATACAGTTTCTATGGCCATCCCTTCATGTAGGACGACACGAATTGCTACCAAATTGTATTCTATTGTATTGTATTGTATTGTGCTGCGTTCTATTGTTGTATTGAATTGTATTGTGTTGTATTCTATTGTATTTTTGGTAAAATTCGTGTCGTCCTACATAAAGGGATTTCCCTGCAGAGACTCTGATCTATGGCCAGTTACACCCTTAATCAATTTGTCATCCACATTTTCATGGAACAATCTAGTCACAGCGGTTGCTCGCAAAGAATGGTTTGTGAAATACCCCTTTCACACCAGCTTCAATCATTGACTTTACTACATTCTGAAGTTTATTATGACCCAAAGGGACACTACATGCAATACCATAATTTTGTTTTCATATTTCTGCAACGGTTTCAAATAAAATGTCTTTTCTAATACCTCTTTTGGACATCGCTTCATATAGCTCTCAACAGTTCGAACAACACATCGCTCTGGACACTCAACATTAGCGTACGCCCTACAAACTCGAGGAGTTAATTTCCGGTGTTTCAAGCCACCCCGGTTCGTTTTAGATTCACCAGCAGAATAAAGTAAATATTCCCTTCCTTCAGAATCAGTATGGAATGAAAAACTAAAGCTGCGAAATGTTCTATGTTCATCCCCGGCCCTCATACCAAAATTTAACCCAATCAAATAAAAGGTTGTCCTCAAAAGAACTTCGGGAGAACTATTACCGAGGAATTTGTTAGTCCAAAGGAAATATTTAATTTCTTCCGAAATTGCTACTGCTTGCTTCGGCTTTAGCCCTAACTTATTCTGTGTTGAAATTTTCATTTAAATATCTAATATATTTCTGAGCTTTTCAAATACCTCACCAGAGAAAAACTGAACTTGGCCTCCTTTCATTTCAAAATATTTCTGTAAACTACTCACTATCTCGTGCAATGTTTTTGCTGGATACCGTTCGCCTCCTTCCTTTAATTTCTCACCGCTGCGATAAATTGGCACAGAACGTCATTAACGTCTTCATCTGCAATGGCTTCCAATTCGGCATTTATCATTAAGATGTCTGCAACCATAGACCAATCCACTTTAGGGTCATAAAAGCTCTTACTTTCGCCACTGGCCCACTTTTCATACAAATGAAAAGTCCACATCGCTTTATGTTTCGTATTTTCAGGAATGGACTGCTCGGCTAGTGCAACCAAATCGTCGCAGTTCTTAGATATTTACTTCTAATTTCATAGTTTACACTAATACTGGAAGGTGAATAATAGGATAAAACAACGTGCAGGTGCAACAATGGAGGTGATAAATATATAAATAAACACGCAAATAAATAATCAGATAAATAATGATCGCTGAAGTAAAGATATGGAGGCGTCTTCATTTTCTTGATCGCAGGTCCAATAGCAACATTAAATAGAGGCAACGATAGATCATTCATCACGTGCTCAGGTAATTTGTTCCATACGCGGATTGTACGAACGTAAAATGAATAGCTAAAAGCAAGAACATTGCACTGTAGCTGACAATAATACAAGTTATTATGTCTAGGGTTTGGGATAATATTGTGAGGGAAGCCAATCCCCACCAAGCCATTACGGATCTTATAAAACATTGCGGCCTGTTGGGCAAGTCTTCTCTCCTCAAAAGTGTCCCAACCCAGTGTGTTAACAATTCGGACGTACTGGTGTAGCGATCATAGTTACTGCAAACAAAGCGAGCATCATTTTTCTGAACTTGTTCAATCTTATTTACGTCAGAGTCAGTGTAAGGGTTCCAAACCTCAGAAGCATATTCAAGTTTGGGTCTAACTAAAGTTTCGTTAGCTCGCTTTTTAACATATTTGGTACAGGGTTTCAGGATTCTGCGAACAATACCAAGTGTTTTGTTAGATTTAGATGCGATTTTGGAGCAGTGAGTGTTGCAGCGAAGATCATGGGTCTGTGTGACTCCGTGGTAGTCATGAAATGGTGACGGAGATGAGCCTTGCATTTACATGATAGGTAAACTTGCTATATTCACGCTTATTGGTTATGTTCATCAACAGGTGACACTCCTGGCGTGACGCTCCTGGTAATGGGCTCCTGATACGGCTACACACTAAACTGTCACGTAAGATGACATAAGAGATCTGTACTATATATACAATCAATATCAGAAAGATCTTCTAAGGAGAAGATGAAACAGTCGTTACATGACTTATTTTGCGTTAGGGTTGCGCTTATATGGGTGATGATTTTCGAAATTCAAGTAATTTTAAAACTCGCTCAAATATACACAGCTATGCCTATGTATTATTCATTATCCCGTGCGGTGACGTAATCAGCATTATATAAGGTAGAATTAATTAACCATAGTTGTCAGTTCGCAAAGATTGCTATGGAGGACGGTCGAAGCGCTCCTGTACCAGCACGGCCTGCCCTGGTTGTAGCGGAGGTTCAATAGGCCGTGCTTCCTCTTCAACCTTCACCAGACGGGCCAAGAGAAAATGTAATTGAACCGCAAGACTTAGCATCCGTGATGGCTAACGTTTCGGGTCCGGCAATTCTGGTCACAGCGCCTGAAGCACGTGGCAAAGACTCGTCCACTCAGTCGACGGCGATAGAGCCTTTACAAGTTGGTTACTAGCCCGGGGGGGGGGGGGGGGGGGGGGTACTCCTGTTTGTGACGTATTATGTATGTGCCGCCCGGGTGGGTCAGGGTTTTGAGCTCAGTTTGGGCAGGTATATAGGGTCAGGGTTTTGATCTGATTTGGGCAGATCAGGGTAAGGATTTGAGTATAATTTGGGTGCAGTCAGGGTCGGGGTTCAGTACTTTTTAGGCAGTTAATTTTTTTTAGCTACTATGTCAAAAAAAGACATTCTGTTGCCGCATTTTGATCGCCTGCCCACATGCAAGCACTGAGGTTCCCATACATGTACATCGTGACACCGCTAATTCGTACTTCAGTACAAGTTTATCTATGTACTTCATCTGCTGATTTGTTTACCCAATGCCACGTCCCGACTTGGGGGGGAAATGTTCCGTATTTTGCATGAAATCCCGGTACGCGGTATACCGGCCAGGATATATATCCGACCGTGTTTTGAAAACAATTTAAAGAAGGGGCAATCAGGTGTTTTTTTTTCCAAAAGGGGGCAATCAGGGTTTTGGAGCTTGGATTGGGTCAAACAGGGTCAGGGTTTGATCCTCTTGGCCTCACATGCATACCCATTTTTCATGTAAGTACCCCCCCCCCCCCCCCCCCGGGGTTACTAGTTGGCTCTATGATGTTGTTCATTGTATATATGCGTAGGTTCTGTTTATCCCTGGAATAGAAGTTTTATTACGGTGGGAATTGATTTAGAGTTCTTTATGCGATTGCATGTTTTCTCTTCTAGTGTGTTTTCTCGACTGCGCGACGAACCATATCAGAATTCGCTGTTATGTTTGAAAGGATTGTGTCAACGATTTTTAGCATCACTTTAAACGCTGGAAACCACATTCAAACTGAAATAAAACAAAAATAATGGTGTAAATTTATACACGAGCACTCGGGCCACATGAGATTGAAGATGAAATACACTTTCATTTGAAATCCTTTTAGTAATAACCGAAGGGAAGAATTATTAGCTGAATTTAGCAGTCTTTAGGAGTGGCCGGTAGCGCGGTGACATTCATTCTCTGCTCCCCTAGTATATATATGTAATTTAATATTTTTGTTTTTCTCGTGTATGTAAATTGAAGAAGTTGACCTCTACTTATTCATGTACCGCACGCTTACAATTTAGTCTGCTGTTCTCCAGGTTCAGAGTACTAATAGATGAGTGTCTCAAATGTATGTTTATATTTGCCCCATATTATGAGTTGTATCCTGTCCACCTATGATGGAGCTATCACTATATTTCTCTACTGTTCATTCTACCCTGCGGCTCTTTATCGCAGCTCGCGTCCATATTGACCAGTATTTATTAACTGAAATGCCCTCCTTCCCAAAACTGCAGTCTGCTCATTATATTACAGAACTATAAAGGGAACTGTTGGAAGCCTTTAATTTCTCGAACCAAAACCTCGGCCGTGAGAGGATTCTTGTTTAAGTTTACTTTGAGAGTTGAATATTGCTTCGCTCATCATAAATTATTCTGTACTGAGTGTTTATTTCTCCGGTGTATTTCTGGCTTCGTTTTGGCGAGCGACGCCTACAGATCACGGTGTTTGCGCTGGTATGTATTATGACCGAGAGTAAAATGAAATGTGGCATAAAACCTACGAAACGTACCTCAAATAAGAATACCGTCCGATGGCAAAATCTATCAGCGCCACGAGGTCAACAAATCGACCAAAAATGCAGATATAAACACGCAATGATTTCAACCTCACCGTACCTTAATTCAGAATATCCTGAGCCTGTTGGAAGGCTTTCGCACGGTGAAGGTAAATAAAACATTAAACTGCTTACATTTGAGAGATGGGATGAGAAATTTCCTCGGGGTCGACCATCTTGATTTACTGTATTAAATTATGTAAATAAATTAACCTGGAGAGTGTTACGTGACCAGCACAGTGCAATCTGATTGGTGGTGATCTTGAAATTTAATACATGGGAACAAAGAAAAAATAACCGCATGGATCAAAAGTCAAAATTTTGTTGCACCAAACAAAAAAATAAAAAAATTACCGCTTGCATTTTAAGACTCGGTGCTGCCACAGGCAGCCTGAGTAATAAAGCGTCTTCCCTAGTAATTTAAGCTATTGAAAAGATAATCGGACAATGGATGGCGAGGATGGATATGGATTAGGATTATAGATACTTGGAAAAGTTAGGCTACCGTTTTCAGGTTATAAACTATTGTCTTTATATTGTGACTAATGTTTTTGATCTACATTGCTGTCTAAAGAATTCACATCGTTTCGTATCACTTAGCCTATAATGATTATTTTCTTATAAGCAAAATTATAGACATCCTGGGGACATAGTCGTTTGATATGTTAATTAGGTTTGGTTTCGTGTAGATTATCTGTGTAAGCTTAGAGAACGATAAAAAAGGTATCTGTGTGGACCCAGAAAACGAGAAAAGGGTATCTGTGTGAGCCCAGCGAACGAGAAAAGGGTATCTGTGTGAACCCAGAGAACGTTGTTCAACGAGAAAAGTGGTTTTGGGAGCCCAAAGAACAAGACAAGGGTAGCTATGTGAGCCCAGAGAACGAGAAAAGTGTGTTTTTGGGAGCCCAAAGAACAAGACAAGGTGTCGAAAACGGCAAGACGTTTCCTATTTGAAATCACTTTATTTAACTCTCACAGCTCACAGTTCACGGCTACGAGTATTTTATCTTCTTACAAACTTGAAATATTATACCGATTTACAAGCGTGCCATGTAAATCCCATTTCCGTTGTGGTCGCATCACTAATCGCGTTACATATAATTATAAGAATCAATTAAACTGCAGTTTCCAACACACCGCTCCCCCATATGACCCGCTGACGAGGTATATGTATGGAAAATGGGCTCTAACAAACCATATGTGACTGATAAATGTTAAATGTTCTAAGTAGTCAAGTGTTCGATACATATTCAATCCTGCTGTTCGTTGCGAAGCACATCTTGTGCTCTAAGTTCAGCTGCTACTGCCGCATCTCGCCTATGTCTATAAACAGGTGAGTTGTCGTTTAAATTTGACTGTACGTCTGCTGGTTTCTCTCTGTCACATGACAGCTCTAGTGGATACAAATGCTGAATCGCCCTCTCTAAGATACTCTTGCCAGCTCGCAGTTTGGCGGCGCGCACGACTCCATCCCGACCGACAATCAGATCTACGACAATGCCAAGTGGCCAGCAGTTGCGGTTCCGCTCTGTGGACTTGATAATCACTACGTCACCCACGGCCAGGTTGTTGTCGTTGTTGCCCTGTTTCAGCCGATGGCGCACTCGCAGCGCTCTCAGATATTCTGACGTCCAGCGACGCCACATCACGTCTTTGGTCTTCTTCAGAAACTTAGCTCGCTTCCTCAGGTCTCTCTCTTCCTGGTGGTAGGGCTCTAGTTCTGGCAGGTAGTTTGAGTTGATGAAGAGCATTGAATTAGGCGTTAGTGTTGGCAGTTGAACATCTTCCTCCATATAACACAATGGCCTGTTGTTGAGTGTGACCTCGAGGTCGAGCAGAACTTCACTGACCTCATCCCACGTAAGAAGCCCTTGTCCCACGGTCTTGTAGAATGCGGCCTTCATGAGACCTATTAGCCGCTCAAACTGCCCACCCCACCACGGGGCACGACTGAGGTAGAACTGCCAGGTTATCGCCTGCTTACAGAGGAACTCGTTCAATTCCTCATCCTTGTGCACCTTCTTCAACCACTTGTCTGCAGCTACAAAAGTTTCCCCGTTGTCGGAATATACCTTTGCCGGCCTCCCACTCTTCGCTATGAAGCGCTTGAAACTCTTTATGAACTCGCCTGTTTCCAAATTGGGTAAGAGCTCTAGGAAAACTCCCCGTGTCAGACTACAGGAGTACAAGACAACGTAGGCCTTCCGTTCCTCTTTTGGCTTCCGGATGTACTAAACTGGACCTGCAAAGTCTACTCCAATCACGTTAAAAGGTGTGTTACCTTCGGTCCTCGTTCTCGTTCTGGGGGCGGACTTTTCACGGCGACGGCTTGAAATCTCTTACACCCCAAGCACTGCTTCAAAATTCTTTTCGCAAGTTTTCGCAGACGGGGGACCCAAAATCTCTCTCGGACTTTTGCCATGGTGAGGCCAATTCCCCCGTGTAAGGTGGTCACGTGTTCGCGCTGAACGACTTTAGCTGTGAAAAGAACTGAATCGGGTAAGTAAACCGGATACTCCGGCTCCCTGAATGCGCCCTCGGCATTCCCATATTCCATCGGAGTTCAACTGAAGGTTCAGTTGCTCCTTGTCATCGTTAAAGGTGATCGCACTCATTCCCTATCGTTGCGCTTTCTTGACCCAGAATAGTTCTTGAGTGGATATCTCTTGCGTAGTTAGAGGTCCCTGGATCTTGTCGGAAAGATTTCGAGAATTGTGAATAAATCGCGAGATCCACGCACAGACTCTCATGGCTTTGCGCAAGCCGAACTTTTCAAGGACGGTATCAAAGTCATTTCTTCCTTCGACACCGACCGCGAGAAGTTCTCGTTGAACCTTCCTTTCTGAGATGCTCTGCACACGTGCTTGTGTCACGATTTCGGTTGGCTATTCCGACCGGTCGGTCAACTATGATGGTCCCTTCCACCATAGCTCTGCATTCGACACGCTTCCCCCTCTACTCCCGAGGTCAGCTGGGTTGTATGTACGTGGCGCCAAAGTGTATCCGGGTGACTCTGTATCTTACGGACACGATTCGCCACGAATTGACGGTATTCTCCCTTGTCATGTAGCCAGTGTAAGGCTACAGAGCTATCCGACCAACACTGAATGTTGTCGGCCATGTTGAACCCTCCCAATGCGTTGCGCGCATTCACACCTAGATTGACAGCCATGTGTCCCGCTACAAGCTCTAAGCGAGGGATTGTGAGTCCCTGCTTTGCGAGGCGAGATTTGGCTGCAACCAGGCCTTGAGTAACGCCCGAAGCTTGTGTTATAACTGCGTACACTGCAGCGCTCACTCCGCGCCCGCTTGCATCACCGAACGCGTGTAACTGTACTTCCTCGATAGGCTCCTGATATGTAGAGAGACTGCGTGGTACCGATACTGCTTTCGGCAGTCCGCGTTCCCACTTTAACCATCGCTTAGCAACCGCGTCTGGTAACGGAGCGTCCCATGCAGTTTTCTCGTTACACGCCTCCCGGTAGATTAGCTTTCCTTCCAACATCATGGGCGATACGAAACCCAGTGGATCGTAAACTTTCGCCAAGTTAGCGAGAATGCCGCGTCTCGTCAACTCAGCGGCTTGGGTCGGAAAAGACACATGTAACGTATCTTCAGTCTTATCCCATTTAAGCCCAAGGAGTTTACACTCCCCTTTGTTATAGTTCCACCAAGTTGTTGTTTGGCGTACGAAGGCTCGTCGTCATCACCGTTGTCCTCGAGTTCCGTTTCGTTCGAATGCCACTTGTGCAGTTCGAACTTTGCATCCGCGAAGATTTCAATGGCATCACGTTTCAACTGCTTGGCCTCCTCCTTAGTAGACCCTCCAGATATGAGATCTTTCACATACAAGCTTTTCCGCACTTCGTTAACACTCTCCGCATAGCGAGACTGCCAACTCTCTAGGTGCTGCTGAATCACTCCATTCAAGAGAAATGGCGACGGGGCCAGCCCAAACAACACTCTAGTAAACCGCAGTGTTTCCACTTCATTTGACTGCAAATCAACTATCCAGTGAAATCGCAGTGCATTCCGTTCGGCTTCGCGAATCCGCACCTGGATAAAGGCTTTCCGTATGTCTCCAGCTACTGCTACGGCGTGGAAACGATTCCGAGTGATCACATTCCATAACTGGTTTTGTAAGGATGGACCGGCGTGTAAACACTCGTTGATTGACGGTGCGTTGTCATGCGCACGAGCCGACGCGTCGTACACCACTCGAAGTTTGGTTGTTTCTGCATTCTCTTTGACCACTGCCCGATGTGGCAGATAGAATTCCTTCCCTTTCACTTCAGCAGGTGCTCGCTCTACAACACCTTCCTGCAGCTGCTCACGGATAATGGCGTCATAATCCGTCAACATATCTGTTTTCCGTAACTTGCGCAATAACGAATTCAGCCGGCGAATACTCCCGTCGTGATTATTCGGTAGTGGGGGATGACTCCCCTTCCACGGTAAACTAGTTTCATACTACCCGTCCTCAGAACGCGTTAACTGTTCTTTGAATTCGCTATACACATCATTCTGATCTCCGGCTGGACTGTCCGCTAGTCCAAGAATATCGAGTGCGCATAATTTCTCGTAGTCTGCGGTCGAGTTAATGGTCAAGTAAGCAGACGAGATATCCGTCTCCGCTCCAGGTGACATCAATATCCAACCAAATCTCGTAAACTCGGCCACAGGATCCCCGCGCCGTCCCACGCGTAAGCGCTCCACAGTTCTAATCTTCGCGAAGTCATTCGCACCGAGAATAGGGTGAACTGGTAATCGGCTCTTCTCGTCTGTGTCGTCCATACGCACACCCTTGAGGTGTGGATGCTTGTCCAGCACTCGCTTGTAATGTGGATTTTCGAGTGTGAGTAATTCCCGTTTGTCTACTTTACTCACATTCACTTCCAACTGGAAATCACCCGTCAATGCACACATGACGACATCAAACACTTGCATTTTCCTCGTTGTAACTCCCATAAGCATTGCGATTTGACGCAGGCTAGATGACTTCGGTTGCGCCTTAATCAAATCAATGGCGGTTGATGATGCATATGAGTGGCTTGCACCACTGTCCAATAAAGCCCGGAATTTATATACGTTAATTTTCACCACCACAACAGGATGAATGACGGTGGATTGTCCGACATGACTGGCGGTCATGCCCGTTTCACGCGGAGGATCGCGTGTCTGAGATTTGTCACATATCGACGTATGGTGTTTTGACTGACAATTTTGACAGGTGCCTTTGCCCTTGCAATCTGCCGCTCTGTGTTTTAATCCCGTGCAGTTGAAACAACGCCGGTTGTTCACGAGAATCTCAGCGATTTGCTTTGTTAGGCTCCTAATATTTTCGTCCGCCCGTCCCAACTTCTCCTCGACTTCCTTGGCCCATTCGCTGACCTGCTCTTCAGTCTCTCCCTTTGCGAATTTCTTTTCCTCTATTGTTTCTTTTAGTGTGTTTACAGCGGTGGTTATGTTCTCAAGCGAAGTTTTCTGTCTTTCCGAAGATTCCCTATCATGTTTTGAAATAATATCCTCGGTTTTCTTGGTGCGAAAGCTCAACGTTTTGAGCTTCCCGTTAAGCTCAGTTAGCGCCTTATCCACGTTACTGATGTCGGTGCTCACACTCGTCCCTTCGTGGTCGCCATTATGTCGAAAACGGCAAGACGTTTCCTATTTGAAATCACTTTATTTAACTCTCACAGCTCACAGTTCACGGTTCACGGCTACAAGTATTTTATATTCTTACAAACTTGAAATATTATACCGATTTAAGACACACCTACATTTCAAGCGTGTCATGTAAATCCCATTTCCGTTGTGGTCGCATCACTAATCGCGTTACATATAATTATAAGAATCAATTAAACTGCAGTTTCCAACAAAGGGTATCTATGTGACTGGAGCCCAAAGAACGAGAATAGGCTATCTGTGTGAGCCCAGAGAACGAGAAAAGGCTATCCGTGTGAGCCCTCAGAACCAGACAGGGGTGTTTGGGTTACTAGTTCGTATTAGGTATTTATTTCATTTCATGGGTAGAACTGAGTTTCATTGTATTGGCCAGGAACGTTGTTGGATATCTGGTTTGGCACTACGTACGGAAAGAGGATTATATATATCTGTGGGTTTGTGTGTGAGTATCCTTAGATTCCGCGACTGATACAGTCTTATTTTTAGGTGTCCGATATAAGAGTTAAGAGAAATCAAGAGCGCGGCGGATGTATCAATGGTTGATAATGCTATTGCCTTCTTACAACAACTGATTGCCCGCCCATCCGCCCTATTCGACCACTTTGCTACCCTCGCTGCGTTGGAGCAAGTAGTTAATGTTGCTCGGGAGAAGGGAGATGACCGGGTTTCGAGGTATTTGGTGATACTGCGTCAATGTCGTCCCTTGGTCAACAGCGGTGCTCTCCAGCCCATCCTTACGAAGCTGGTGGCTTCAAAGGAGGAGGCCGAGGTGGCGAAGGTGGTGGAAAAGGCCCTCCAGAATGCGACTTCCTCGTTATAATAGGGATTCAGTCAATGTTCGATAGGTCGACGAGGGCGCAATGTCGGGTTTAGGAGTCGCTCGTCCATTAAATGTTATTCGTGTGGCCAGTTTGGCCATATGGCTCGATTTTGTTCGAGGAAAGGTTAATATTGTGAACTTTGTATTACCGTGACCGAGTTTTCATGTGTACTATTCGAGAATATATTCCCTATTTCAAAAGACTGCTTCTGTTTGTCTTGAATTTATGCATGTAATAAAGATTCTGATCTCTCTGCTTTTGTCGGAGCTGTGAACTGGTCACTCGAGCTCTTCCCTGGGGATTTGGGGAATTTATTTTAGCTGGGTAAAGAGAGATGACTCCGCAAGCGTATGTCTAACAAGGCAGCCCTTGTTGCTTCGTCGGGCAGTGGCAGTCATCTTCTCTAAGCCTGGGTCGGGGTTATGATAGCATCTCCGCTTTGTTGTGTTTGCATTTCTTTTTTTGGTGGTTTATTTCTGCTGTATGGTTATATTGTAGTACCATATGGAGCTGTAGGGGGTGCTAGAAGCCGCTATAGCAAGACAAATACGTTGGCTAGTGCCGTTTGATATCCCGACGCCGGGCTTAGAGAAGAGGGTGGACGTTCTGGACGGATGGTCTGACTGCTCCACCGGGTATTGTCTGGGGAACCTGCAACTGTCAATAGCGTTCTATTTCGAGACCCAGATACGTTCGTTGCGGGGGAACTCCATCGACATGTCCAGGAATGGGATACTGTTTTACAAGGATATAAACACAGGAAACATATCTTTGGATATATTTCGGTTAATGCTCCCAACCCATGAGAGAACAGCAACAACAGTAATATGTGGGATAAAAGGGTTGGGAATGAAGTACTCCAACAATTGGTCATGCTGGTAAACAGTACACTGGTTGCTATTGGTAACGAGGTACAATACACTCCAGGGGTCACATTTCCCCTGGGAGAGGTCCTTAATTCTAAGGGAGTCTAAGCAGCAGTGCAGGGGGTCAGAATCTTCCTCTCCTCTCCAGGGGTCACATTTCCCCTGGGAGAGGTCCTTAGTCCTAGGGAATTTAGACCCATGGTTACCATGGAACCCAAAAGGGGTGACACTCCCCATCCTTTGAGTCTATGGGGCCAAGAGTGACCTGTATGGAGCACTTCATCCTAACCCAAAGTTGTAATGTTCTTCTAGTCATTGCGAATACAATTGTGAACTTCCAACCTAAACTGTGATTATGATTCTCACAACGTAGTCCCTGAGATTGGACAGAGCTAATCGGTTCATAGAGTGTCTTTGATGCAGATAGGCTGCATGAGTTCCAACAGCATTATCTGTTTTAAAATAATAGACTATAACATAACATATAAAGATATCTCTATACCTATTGTGGGAATAATAAAATGGGAACGAAAAGCCCACATGATTGTGATTCCGTCTTAATTAGTTTGAATACATTCTACATACTTTATATATTTGCAGTGTGCGTGATAAGACAAAGCCATGGGGAGGGAGGGTGGGGAATAAAGCGGAGTTTAATTTGGTTAGTAGTTTTCGAGCTAGCCAGCGAAGGAATGCCTGTGAATATGATACTCACGTGCGATTCCTGGGAATGATTGACAGTAAATTATAAACGATTCTGATTGGCTTAGTCTAAGTTGACATAATTAAGGCATGAAATCAGTTGACCTTCGGACAAAGAAACCCAACCCCTTGTCTTATTGCATATCATGCAGCCTGCTTGACTCATGGTTGTCACATTAACTTAAATTTATGTTGACATAAATTGGTCTGGAAAGTGAACATTTGGGACTTTGCCTGCCCATTCAAGGGAATGTTCAAGGGTACTTTGTATGATAGTACTCTACCACCTAGAAAGGCGTTTCCGAATCACCCTTCTTGTCAGAACTTTAGGCACTTTATCTCGGAATCGATTTTGGCCCTGTAAGGACCGGGTCTATTAAAGTGTGGGGCAGAGTCGGAGAGGTACATCCACCTTGGTTACTTTTGCCACTCACGGTAGAACCGGCTAAACCACGGCTGTGTTTGGCTGCCCGTTTTCTTAATTTGTGGTTGGCAGATACACTATTTTCTTTAGATAGATTGGCAGATGTCCCTCGTTTTATTTACAAGGACTCGTGGATGTCTAAACTTGATGATAAGTCAGGGTATGACCATATTATGTTGACGGACGCGTTGCAGACGTATATGGGTTTCGAGTGGGAGGGTTGGTGGCTCACGAATCTGACTCTTCCATTTGGTTGGAAAAACTCGCCTTTTGTATATCAGTCGGTGGGATTGGCTGCCACTAGTTATTTCCGGAGTTTGGGCGTGGCGTGTTCTTTGTACATTGACGATCGATTGATTGGAGAGCTGTTCACCGAGGAGGGTTACTGGTTCCGCCCGATCAGTCCGCGAGATTTCTTGATTCCTGGACTATAGTCATATTGCATGGCGGACAGAAAAACATGCGGCGTAGTGATATCCACGGACGCCTCGTTTTCCCGGTGGGCGGCGGTGATTCACGGTTCGTCGGCTATGACTCTGGGAGATTTCTAGGAAGAGGACTGAAATTAATATAGATCAATGAGAAATTATATAGGCTGACAGGTAGGCACTACAATTGGTATTTTACATAATTAAATCACTGGAAACGTTTAGAGTCTTTAATAAAGTATTGAACATGATAAAAAATATCAGAATTTTGATTCGGTGTTAAATAAGATGAACCATACAAAAATATGCCACTCCAGTTTGAGTTTCAGATAAACGAGACCATCTGTCAGCAAGAATCTGTGCAGCAGAGGAACTCTGCTGCACAGATTAACAATATTATAATTGTATAATTATGAACGAAATGAAACTGCATAATCAACCTATTACCCCTGCCTGTGACATAGGGTTCACGGTTCAATGGAAAGTCTTGAATTTATATTGTATTTTTCATAACATAAGTTTACGTATGACGTCACACCCCGTGTTTTTATTCAGCCACATACCGCAGGTGGGGATTGTCCTGAGTTTGTTTTCAAAATGGGAGAGTGGGGATAATAAATCTTAGCAGTTTAAGGAAACAGGTTAAAATGTAACGACATTTATCATCTTCGTATTGTGTCTGGTTTTACAAATTTGATTAAAAGTCTCGAATTTTAAAACGATAAAGTTTTCAAGAATTTACCTGTATAGATTTTTAGGGTTAAATAGAGCTGCTATATATTTCCACTGCAGCTGCATTTCAGTTTTTGTCAAGCTGGTTCGTGCGAATGTTGATGAATCGAAACTCAACATCTTATAATTTACGGCAAAAACAACGATGCACACTGAACCCTGTCAACTTCGATAAATGGCAAGTAATGTTTTATAAAGTCATTTTAATCGACCTCAAATATGTGCTTATGTTCATCATACCACTGCTGTCAATCAGGGCAGCATTACAGCGAATAATATTGAAGTATAGTGCGGTGCTTTTACGGTTACATACGGATCACGAACCCTGCCTGATTTTGTATACGAACTCTAGCCAGAAAAAGTCGCGTTTTTAGAAGATGTCAACCAGTTCAGGCTTTTTGTGTGATCACTATATCAACTAATTCATTGTGCTGGAATACAGCACATATTTCTATTTTAATATACATAGACAGATAAAACATTTCGGCGCAAAACCACTTATAAACCAAGGCGTGGCATGGTTTGAAGAAAAAAACGGGCAATTGCGACGATAATTATTAGTAATATTATGTTTTAGTCGCCCTTTGATTTGGGGTACTACAACAGAACAACCGGTGACACGAATACAATAATTCACAAAAAGGTTTCAGAAAGACATCAATCACGGTAGCATTTGAACGTAGTTTTCAACCAATCACATATGCTTTAATGCAAAAACCAATTAGCTGTTGTTTTTGGACACTGATATCTCGAATTTACCTGTGACGGCAGTACATCAGCAAACGTTATTCGGCATCCCCTCATTTTGCATCCACACTAATTAAATCTAAAGTTCGACACTATTGAAGATGGCTTTCACAAGTTTTCCATGTGAGCGCTCTCTACAAAGCTTCCGTGTTTTCCTAGACAAGTCTAAGCAACACAAAAGCATCATTTCCAGCCTTAAACATCATCTTCCTTTGGCATTGAGTAGACTGAACCAACCCACTACGAAGAGCCAGACATTTCGTGTTCTGAGCATTGGAAGTGGGATGGGCGAGATGGATCTAGAAATCCTTCAGATCATCACTGAATTCTACGGGCAGAGCACCTCGGGGAAGATCGACATATTCAACAGAGCTATTGAACCAAAGGAATACATGCTTGGAAAGTACAAGGAGGGAATAGAGTATCTCCCCAACCCACTTAAAACAGAAGCCAATATAAACTTTGATTTGCAGCAAGTAAGCTTTCAGAAGTATGCACACGAGCGTGTACAGGATCCTGGCTGGAGGTTTGACATGGTTCACTTCATTCACAGCATGTACTTTGTTGACGTGGAGTCAGCTCTACTCTACTGTTACAACGAAGTCCTTGGAGAAAAAGGAGTGATTGTGTGTATCGTACAGACTCGTGAAAGCCTTATCTACAAGATGGATGAGAAGGTCAAGGAATTTCAAGAGCTTCAAGAACTCCAAGAGCTTCACGAGCTTCAGGGTGCCACATATGAAAGAATTTCCAGCGATTGTGTGACTGAAGTTGCTATTCAGCAGAAATGGGTTTTCGAGGAGCATAGTTTTGATTTTGAAGTCGATATTACAGAGATTTTCAAAAACAATTCAACCGAAGGTGATCTTTTGCTGGATTTCCTAACTCAGCGAATGAACGTTCGAGGTGTAGCTGAGAAAAAGAGGGTTGAGAAGACGGAAGAGGTTTTAAAGGATCTTTCTTGGCAGGAGGAGGATGGAAAAAGGAAGGCGAAGATGGTTAACGATTTGATAATAATTTTGAAAGAATGTTAGAAAACAGAACTCGGACCACTGTGAAGGATGCAAAAAACATTGAAGAAGGCTAGGGCAGATCCCCGTAACTTCGAATTGACCATAAAGCAGTATTATAGAAGAGAAATACCCAGGAAATAAACACCTTACTTCCTTTTTCTATTATAAAATAACCCACTCTTATTGGGTGAAAGTTATTTGTTTCTATAAATGGAAACATAACAATGTTGCACGCGCTCTGAATTTCCCCTTTGATTATCAAATTGAATGGGCGATTTCATTTACAGTACTCGGTGTTTCATTTGTTTTATAAATTAAGGGAATGAAAAAATGCTCGTTCTGTGCTTCCATAGAAACACGTGGAAACTTGAGAGAAATTGATATTGAGTTTGTGCTCGTGTTACCACAGCCATTTCATTCTCTCCATAACTTTCACTTGTGTTTCTGTGTTTCTATAACACGAAAACAGTTTTTATTTCTTCAATAGAAGTCGTCAGTCAGTTGCTAGGGTACGCCTCTTGCTAATCATAAATTCAAGTCATGAATTCAGATCGCCATTGACTAATTCATTTTAGTATAAACCAACCAGTGGACTATTACAAATCCTGCATTCTGATTGGCTACCCTACTATAGGTCTATTTGTGATAGCCCATGGTATAGAGAAAACCGCACGCATTTTCACGAAATATTAACATATATTCAACTTCAATTAGTTTCTTTCTATTATTTTCTACTGTCCGACTAGTTAGTTTATCCTAAAACAATTAGACCTCTCGCCCTCATGGGCTACGAGTTAAATAGCCCATTGACATAGATATTGACACGTAGCTCATTCGGGCTGCGGGTCTAATTGTTAAATAGTGTTATACAACACAGATGTTATTATATTTTAAACTACATGGAAAGATAAAACATTTCGGCGGGAAAATACTTATAAACTAAGGGGTGGCATGGTTTGAAGAATACACGTGAAATATCGATGATATTTCTAGTATTATAACATGATCTAAGACATTTCTCAGTGAACTCTGATTGGCTAAGAGGAGTTGTAATTTAAGGTCGGGAAGAGGGTGGCGACACTTATGTCCACGATGTTCGCATTGAGATGTACAGCTTTCAGCCCAATTTGACAAACTAAATTTTGTTTTGGAGCAAATAATCATCAATTATGGTTGATTTTCATAAATTTCATGGAAATTCTGGTTAATAACCCGGATAGGGCTATGAAGACAACACCTCACATACTTACCCTTATTATGCAAGGGTGCTCCCCTGTTTGAAGCTCATTATACATACAGGTCAACAAGCACGGTGGCAAATGCCTGGCAGTTTATGGCTAAAATTGAAGATTTTGGAATTGAACTGAAAATAAGTTTATAGATTGATCATCTATGCCTCTGCTAATGGAATCTAGAGGAGAATTGAGAACATTCAAAGTGATTTTCAAGTCTTCGAGTGACCAGTTGACAGGCGACGAGGAAAGTTTGAATCCATGAATGAAAACGGAACCGATGATTCACATTCATCTCGCTCAAACAACTCAGTGCCAAGGAACAGCTGACATCATACAAAGGCCAGCTGGCTACTGTACCGGGTGACAATCCTCTGCTGTTTTTCGAGTAGTATACAACAGGTTATTCCATGTCCCCTTCAAATAGTGATTAGAAGAAGAAGGAGACAAGGCCAACGGTTTATAAACCCCCGACCTCTCGCACTCTAGACCGTACTTTATCAACTGAGCTAACCAGTGAGGCGGCAAGTCAAGTTTACTTTTAAATTTTCTTTTTATTATTTTCTTTTTATCCATTGACAATAGATATCTGGAAACTCGGTCGCCCGTTGCCGTGAGACAGTTGAATCAAGTATTGTTCAAGTTACCTGTCAAAGCCGGAAAATCCTTGCTTGTACTGATTTTAAGAACTGGCCAGTTTCATTTTCAGCTGCAATAGTTTCGTAATCAGTTTCTAGTTTTCGATTGTAAAGTTTATTTTGGAGATGTATGACAGTTAGTCTCTTTAATAAAGCAGCAAAGTAACAACTGTTTGATTTTTTTTAACGTAAACTATATATTATCGGCGTTTGCCCCTACGGCATGGGAGCTCATCTAGGGGGCTTACGCCGATTTTATTTACAGGTGTGACAAAGGAACTGATACAAATACGACTACTATTACATAATTAAATCACTGGACACGTTTAGAGTCTTTAATAAAGTATTGAACATGATAATAAATATCAGAATTTTGATTCGGTGTTAAATAAGATGAACCATACAAAAATATGCCACTCATGCCACTTTTGCTCATTGTTGGACCTGTAAAACAAATTACAGTTTACAAACTGCTACATATATTATCCCTTTTAATTTACGTCAATCAGGGCAGCATTACCGATTAGGTTTGGACAGTTTGTCATCCAATGAGAGCAGTTTTATGGGGAATAATATTCAAGTATAGTACGTACGTTGCTTTTACGGTTACGTACATATCATGAACCCTGCCTGATTTTGTATACTAACTCTAGCCAGAAAAAGTCGCGTTTTTGGAAGATGTCTATGAGTTCAGGCTTTTCGTGTGAGCACTATCTCAAGAGCTACAATGTTTTCCTGGACATGTCTAAGCAACACAAGTTTATCATTGCCAGTCTTAGACATCATCAGCTTCCTTTGGCATTGAGTAGACTGAACAAATCCATTACGAAGTGCCAGACATTTCATGTTCTGAGCATTGGAAGTGGGACGGGCGAGATGGATCTAGAAATCCTTCAGATCATCATTGAATACTACAGACAGAGCAGCTCGGGGAAGATCGACATATTCAACAGAGTTATAGAGCCAAACGAATACATGCTTGGAAAGTACAAGAAGTCAATAGAGCATCTCCCCAACGTACTTACAACAGAAGCCAACATAAACTTTGATTTTCAACAAGTAAGCTTTCAGAAGCATGCGGACGAGAGTGAACAGGTTCATGGCTGCAAGTTTGACATGGTTCACTTCATTCACAGCATCTACTTTGTTGACGTGGAGTCAGCTCTACTCTACTGTTACAACGAAGTCCTTGGAGAAAAAGGAGTGATTGTGTGTATCGTACAGAATCGTGAAAACCTTATGTACAAGATACATAACAAGGTCAAGGAACTCGAGCAAGAGCTGCAGGGTACCACATCTCCAACAATTTGCAGCGATTATGTGACTGAAGTTGCTATTCAGCACAAATGGGTTTTCGAGGAGCATAGTTTCGATTTTGAAGTCGATATTACAGAGATTTTCAAGATCAATTCAACCGAAGGTGATCTTTTGCTGGATTTCCTAACTCAGCGAATGAACGTTCGAGATGTAGCTGAGAAAAAGAAGGTCGAGAAGACGGAGGAGGTTTTAAAGGATCTTTCTTGGCAGGAGGAGGATGGACAAAGGAAGGCGAAGATGGTTAACGATTTGATAATAATTTTGAAAGAATGTTAGAAAGCCGAACTCGGACCACTGTGAAGGCCGGATGCGCCGTAAAAACATCGAAAAAGGCTAGAGCAGATGCCCGCGTGCCTTGGAATGAACTACGCTTGCCCATAAGAGGGTCTGAATGGGGGGGTCTACATGTCAGTTGTCAGTTAACATTTTGGTCATTTGTCAGTTGTCAGTTAACATTTTAGTCATTTGTCTGTTGTCAGTTAAAATTTTGTTTTGTCAGTTAAACTTTAGTTAACCATTAACTGATCATATCCTGTTTGGGGTTATTGAACGTTTTTTTTTTATACAAGGTCATACAATATAAGGCCATATAATGCAGCAGATTGACAATATAATACTTTATCAAATTCATTAATATTTCATGAAGCAAAAACAAAGGAAATTAATAAAACATCAGTGTCTATAATTCTACTAGAGATGTCGTCCTGATTTACATAAACTTTGGCTTCGATTTTCTCGGCCAAAATAAGTCTTTACGCCAAAATAACTGAAAACATGACTCTCTACGTCTAGACGTTTGATAAGTGCGATAAAGAATGAGCGTCCGATCTTTATGGGATTTACAAACTCTTCGCTTTGAGCTCGAGTTTGTAAATCCCATAAATATCGTCCGCTCATTATTTATCTATTACATAGAGTATAATATTCTAGTTAGTTTTCTAGTTTCTAATGAAACTTACAAAATCATTAATAACTCATCATGCAAACACAATAGAAATCGTAAGCGCGGAGAGAGTTTATAATTCAGGTTATAGAGCTGTGAAGGCCTCGCGTTAATATCGCATGATAAAACACGTTTTGCGAGGTTTACAAATGAAAAAAAAAATTGGCTGGGATCTCACTGGCGCTATTTTGCACTATTTACAGCGGAGTTTCTATTGTTCAAATCAAGATTTGCAATTATTATTGGCAAACTCATGCGAAACTACGTAGTTTACAGCGCGAGTGAGACTCCGACCATTATAATACGTACCTACTACTTACTGGGCTCACAAATCTAGACGCAGAAATGCCTTGACAGTTCTCCCCGAACGGGTCACACAAACTGGACTGACTGTCAGCTCAGTAAGATCGTCAAGATCGCTTCTCAATAACATTACTTTGCAAATTGAAGTACCTCCGCTATTTTAAGCTTTTTATTTGTCTTTTATTTGTCGCAGCATCACACTAGCGCTGCATGCATACGGCCTTTGAGGCGCGAATCCTCACTTGTTACAAGACCAAAAATATAAATATTAAACAATCCGGAACCTAGATTCGGCTGCATTCTGAGCGAGCATACTAGTGCGAGCAATGAGAAAAAATCGATCAAGGCCGTGATTACTTTGTTAGCCGGTGACGGAGATTGTAGTCATAGACACTACAGAATGGGAGACGAACGAAAGGAAAATTTACCGTTATTTAGCTTCTGGAATTCCTCCTTCTGTCTTGCGTTCCTGTCAACATCTTGACGCCCCTCTAGAATGATTTTCTTCACCAAATGACCGTCTTCCTGTATTTCTTTTTTTGATTTCCTTTTCCTCCTGCCTGTAATTTTCTCTTCGTTAGAGCTATCCTTTTCTTGGCTTTTCTCTACCTGCTTTCCAGAAACAACAATGGGAACTTTGCCTGTCCAATTAATGACCTCTTTTTGGATGATATGGACTGCAAATATATATATATATATATATATATAATACAGTGTAAATACAAATGATAAAAACACACAAAAAAGCTAGGCTTTCTAAAATACCTAAACTGCTAAAGGTCCTTTTTTTATTGTAAACAGTTCAGTCGATCTATAGTCTTGGGTTGAGGCCGTGCTCTTTTATCTTTGACAACTGAGCTATGCCCAAGGCTACGTGACACCAGTCCGACACCTCTGACATATACAGAACTTTCAATATGTAAATTAAAGGCGATATCCCGCAGGCGGAACAAGTAAGAATGAAATTTTGCCAACCAAAAATATGGTATATCACTACTACCCGGGGATAGGGTTTGATCGTCTAGAATGACTCTAGGCTGGGGTATTTGAGCAACCCCGGGAAAGGGGATGTGGAAGCTTCGATTTGATCTGTACATAAAGTCACATAATTATTATTGTCGCTGTTATGACTGTTATGCGTGTTACCTTGCACCCTGGCTCATCTTCAATCCCTGAGTAATCTTTTTTTCCTCAGTTGACTTAAAATTTATCCATTACGATATCTTACTGAAACAGCCTGATTATATGTGTGAGGTCATCCCGTTCATGTGAAGGAAACGACCACCTCATACCATCTGATAATCAGACTAACAGGTCGGGACTTATTGGCCCTTATTAAAATATTTTACCCTCATATTTGTCAATCTTTCATGCATTCCTGTAATGTAAATGCAACTAAACGAAAAACGATAATAATCGATATGAACACGCCGGGGCGATACGTACCATTCAATTCACTATTTCCCTCTTCTGACAGCAGGCTTGGCAGCTCGAGTAGCCATTGACTGTCCGTCACGATGGCAAAGTTCTCCGATTGAGAGGTTCCAGGAATCTTGGCTAATCGATAAAGTTTTACCGTATATTCCCCCAAGCCGAACTTTTTCGCCTGTTCTCGCAGGCCTAAAAATTCCGTGATATGCTTCTTAAGGCTAAAAATACAGGAATGCTTCTCTAGGTCAATAGAGACTCGGCTCCGGTGACGTTCAAATGCATTATCGATAAAAGCTTACCAGTACCTTTGCAATACCAATCAAACTCATGGTTGCTGTTCATCTTCTCTACGAAAAGCATCGTATTTCAAAGGTCATACTCATTACTTATTGGTAATACTGTACAAACCATTGACTGACAGCTGTGACAGTGTGACGTCTGTAACGGTGGCTGTAACAACCGGAAATAATGCGAACACCACAATGTCCTGCCATTTGCACCAGTTGAAGCTTAATTTCCGCCGTTCTTAACGGGATTCTTACGTGTTTTGAAGGATTTTTCTTTATGTTACCATACCAAAAATAAGATTTGTCAGTTGTCAGTTATTTTTCGGTTGTCAGTAGTCAGTGAAAAATAACCTTGTTTGTCAGTTGTCAGTTGCATTTTTGCCCATTTGTCAGTAGTCAGTTAACCCCATTCAGCCCCTCCCATAAGGCAGTACTAGAAGAGAAATACCCAGGAAATCAACACCTTACTTCCCTTTTCTATTGTAATTAAAATAACCCACAGAAAGCGTGCGCTCTTATTCGATGAAAACTTTATGTTTCTACAACTGGAAACATAGCAATATTGCACGCGCTCTGAATTTCACTTTTGATTATCAAATTGAAGGAGCGATTTCACTTTTCGTACTCGGTGTTTTATTTGTTTTATAAAGGAAATAGAAAACGCTAGTTCTGTGTTTCCATAGAGCTAGAGAAACACTTGTGGAAACTTGAGAGAACTCGATATTGACTTTGTGCTCGTGTTTCCACAGCCATTTCATTTTCTGACTAATTTTCACATTTTCTATAACTCGATAGAACACGAAAAATGGTTTCTATTTCGTCGGTTAGTTGCTAGGGTACGCCTTTTCCTAATCATACATTCAAGTCAGATCGCCTGTGGCTAATTCATTGTAGTGCTATACAACACAGATTTCTATTTTAATCTACATAAAAAGATAAAACGTTCCGACGGGAAAATTACGCTTTCATCTGCCTTCCTTTTGGGCACTAATGTGTTTATGGTAGAGAATCGTGAAGACCTTATATACAGGATGCATAACAAGGTCAAGGAACGCCTCCCGGGTAGCTCAGTGCTAAATATCCGGTCTGTCGTACGGGAGGTCGCGGGTTCAAACCCCGGCCGGGTCAACACTCAGGGTGTTAAAATAACTGAGTTGAAGGTTATTGTGAAACAATCTCGTTCTCGAACACTGCAAATGGTTAGACCTTCACGTCTTCTCTAATGAGGACGTAAAATCGTTGGCCCCACTTCGGCCTCCAGTTGATCAGTCTCACCAGACTGTCACGAGTTACCGACGCCAGTTAAATAAAGTTACTTGAACGGCTTTACTTTTGCTATACTTTACTTACTAAAATGGACGTTTTATGATGTTAGCAGGATGTAATTAAGTAAAACTCCGTGTAAAAAGAACGCTAAACTCCATTGTTCTGCGGCATTGAGCCTCCCTCACATGGGATTTGTCTGTGTTTTAGACTACTAAAACACTGGGTGATAATTACGAATATTCTGAAATAAAAGTAGTAAAATGTCTTAGTTTCATTCCATTATTATGAACAAATTCTCTTCCAACCAATAGGAACAGCCAAAAACAATAGCTACAAAACAGGCACGATTGATAAAGTTCCGAACATTCGATTTGCTTTAATTTATAAACGACATTTGGAACCGCAGTGCAAATCGTAGTTTTAATGTTTTGAAAAATTGGAGGAAATTAGACGTCTTCCTAACATTTAGGGCGATTTTCATGTTTTAACAAATGAGATCAAGAATTTTCACAATACAAAATTAATACATTGCGCCATCTGAATGCAGTTCGGTTCCGTACTTCTTACACGAATCATTACTTAAATCGAATCCAACGTGAACAGCTCGTTAACGTTAGAAAAAGAAAGCAAATTCATTAGAGAGATTTGTTGTAACTAAGTTGACATGCATTAACTAGCGCTTAATAGGATTTTGTAGATAGTAATTATGAATGGTTCGTTAATAGGTCACGGTTGGCTAAGAAACTGCTGATAATATCCGTGCGAGCTTGCAGGATAATTGTTAAATAGACGGCGCCTGCGTTTGCTTAGTTATACTAATTGAAAACAGAATATCATACTACACAAATTAGAAAGTCAAAACCGCAATAACAAGTCGGTGCTTGGAGGACGGTTAACAATATTATAATTGTATAATTATGAACGAAATGAAACTGCATAATCAACCTATTACCCCTGCCTGTGACATAGGGTTCACGGTTCAATGGAAAGTCTTGAATTTATATTGTTTTCATAACATAAGTTTACATATGACGTCACACCCCGTGTTTTTATTCAGCCACATACCGCAGGTGGGGATTGTCCTGAGTTTGTTTTCAAAATGGGAGACTGTGGGGATAATAAATCTTAGCAGTTTAAGCAAACAGGTTAAAATGTAACGACATTTGTCATCTTCGTATCGTGTCTGGTTTTACAAATTTGATTAAAAGTCTCGAAGTTTAAAACGATAAAGTTTTCAAGAATTTAGCTGTATAGATTTTTAGGGTTAAATAGAGCTGCTATATATTTCCACTGCAGTTGCATTTCAGTTTTTGTCAAGCTGGTTCGTGCGAATGTTGATGAATCGAAATTCAACATCTTATAATTTACGGCAAAAACAACGATGCACACTGAACCCTGTCAACTTCTATAAATGGCAAGTAATGTTTTTCAAAGTCATTTTAATCGACCTCAAATATGAGCTTATGTTCATCATACCACTGCTGTCAATCAGGGCAGCATTATAGGGAATAATATTGAAGTATAGTGCGGTGCTTTTACGGTTACGTACGGATCACGAACCCTGCCTGATTTTGTATACGAACTCTAGCCAGAAAAAGTCGCGTTTTTAGAAGATGTCAACCAGTTCAGGCTTTTTGTGTGATCACTATATCAACTAATTCATTGTGCTGGAATACAGCACATATTTCTATTTTAATATACATAGACAGATAAAACATTTCGGCGCAAAACCACTTATAAACCAAGGCGTGGCATGGTTTGAAGAAAAAAACGGGCAATTGCGACGATAATTATTAGTAATATTATGTTTTAATCTCCCTTTGATTTGGGGTACTACATCAGAACAACCGGTGACACGAATACAATAATTCACAAAAAGGTTTCAGAAAGACATCAATCACGGTAGCATTTGAACGTAGTTTTCAACCAATCACATATGCTTTAATGCAAAAACCAATTAGCTGTTGTTTTTGGACACTGAGATCTCGAATTTACCTGTGACGGCAGTACATCAGCAAACGTTATTCGGCATCCCCTCATTTTGCATCCACACTAATATAAAGATCATCGACACTATTGAAGATGGCTTTCACAAGTTTTTCATGTGAGCGCTCTCTACAAAGCTTCCGTGTTTTCCTAGACAAGTCTAAGCAACACAAAAGCATCATTTCCAGCCTTAAACATCATCTTCCTTTGGCATTGAGTAGACTGAACCAACCCACTACGAAGAGCCAGACATTTCGTGTTCTGAGCATTGGAAGTGGGATGGGCGAGATGGATCTAGAAATCCTTCAGATCATCACTGAATTCTACGGGCAGAGCACCTCGGGGAAGATCGACATATTCAACAGAGCTATTGAACCAAACGAATACATGCTTGGAAAGTACAAGGAGGGAATAGAGTATCTCCCCAACCCACTTAAAACAGAAGCCAATATAAACTTTGATTTGCAGCAAGTAAGCTTTCAGACGGTATGCACACGAGCGTGTACAGGATCCTGGCTGGAGGTTTGACATGGTTCACTTCATTCACAGCATGTACTTTGTTGACGTGGAGTCAGCTCTACCGGCTACTGTTACAACGAAGTCCTTGGAGAAAAAGGAGTGATTGTGTGTATCGTACAGACTCGTGAAAGCCTTATCTACAAGATGGATGAGAAGGTCAAGGAACTTCAAGAGCTTCAAGAACTCCAAGAGCTTCACGAGCTTCAGGGTGCCACATATGAAAGAATTTCCAGCGATTATGTGACTGAAGTTGCTATTCAGCAGAAATGGTTTTTCGAGGAGCATAGTTTTGATTTTGAAGTCGATATTACAGAGATTTTCAAAAACAATTCGACCGAAGGTGATCTTTTGCTGGATTTCCTAACTCAGCGAATGAACGTTCGAGGTGTAGCTGAGAAAAAGAGGGTTGAGAAGACGGAAGAGGTTTTAAAGGATCTTTCTTGGCAGGAGGAGGATGGAAAAAGGAAGGCGAAGATGGTTAACGATTTGATAATAATTTTGAAAGAATGTTAGAAAACCGAACTCGGACCACTGTGAAGAAATCAAAAAACATTGAAGAAGGCTAGAGCAGATCCCCGTAACTTCGAATTGACCATAAAGCAGTATTTGAAGAGAAATACCCAGGAAATAAACACCTTACTTCCTTTTTCTATTATAAAATAACCCACTCTTATTGGGTGAAAGTTATATGTTTCTATAAATGGAAACATAACAATGTATATAGTTGCACGCGCTCTGAATTTCCCCTTTGATTATCAAATTGAATGGTCGATTTCATTTACAGTACTCGGTGTTTCATTTGTTTTATAAATTAAGGGAATGAAAAATGCTCGTTCTGTGCTTCCATAGAAACACGTGGAAACTTGAGAGAAATTGACTGTTGAGTTTGTGCTCGTGTTACCACAGCCATTTCATTCTCTCCATAACTTTCACTTGTGTTTCTGTGTTTCTATAACACGAAAACAGTTTTTATTTCTTCAATAGAAGTCGTCAGTCAGGTACGCCTCTTGCTAATCATAAATTCAAGTCATGATTTCAGATCGCCATTGACTAATTCATTTTAGTATAAACCAACCAGTGGACTATTACAAATCCTGCATTCTGATTGGCTACCCTACTATAGGTCTATTTGTGATAGCCCATGGTAGAGAAAACCGCTCGCATTTTCACGAAATATTAACATATATTCAACTTCAATTAATTTCTTTCTATTATTTTCTACTGTCCGACTAGTTAGTTTATCCTAAAACAATTAGACCTCTCGCCCTCATGGGCTACGAGTTAAATAGCCATTGACATAGCTATTGACACGTAGCTCATTCGGGCTGCGGGTCTAATTGTTAAGTAGTGTTATACGACACAGATGTTATTATATTTTAAACTACATGGAAAGATAAAACATTTCGGCGGGAAAATACTTATAAACTAAGGGGTGGCATGGTTTGAAGAATACACGTGAAATATCGATGATATTTCTAGCATTATAACATGATCTAAGACATTTCTGCACTCTGATTGGCTAAGAGGAGTTGTAATTTAAGGTCGGGAAGACGGTGGGGACACTTATGTCCACGATGTCCGCATTGAGATGTACAGCTTTCAGCCCAATTTGACAAAGTAAATTTTGTTTTGGAGCAAATAATCATCAATTATGGTTGATTTTCATAAATTTCATGGAAATTCTGGTTAATAACCCGGATATAGGGCTATGAAGACTACATCTCACATACTTACCTTTATTATGCAAGGGTGCTCCCCTGTTTGAAGCTCATTATACATACAGGTCAACAAGCACGGTGGCAAATGCCTGGCAGTTTATGGCTAAAATTGAAGATTTTGGAATTGAACTGAAAATAAATTTATAGATTGATCATCTATGCCTCTGCTAATGGAATCTTGAGGAGAATTGAGAACATTCAAAGTGATTTTCAAGTCTTCGAGTGACCAGTTGACAGGCGACGAGGAAAGTTTGAAGCCATGAATGAAAAAGGAACCGATGATTCACATTCATCTCGCTCAAACAACCCAGTGCCAAGGAACAGCTGACATCATACAAAGACAAAATATCAGCAAAGTAATAATAATAATAATGGCCAGATTTATATAGCGCCTCTCATGGCGCTTTACATAATACTGACATATATTGTCAGTGAATTATTTTTATCGGACTGCTTATGGCGCTAATAGATGCCACGCAGTTTACAATGTTAAGTGTGTGGTTAGTACAATGGCCAGGCTACTGTACCGGGAGACAATCCTCTGCTCTTTTTCGAGTAGTACAACAGGTTATTCCATGTCCCCTTCAAATATACCCTGGATGTCAGAGGCTCGAAGCGAGACCTCTTTAAGCTGAACTTCAAATAGTGATTAGAAGAAGAAGGAGACAAGGCCAACGGTTTATAAACCCCCGACCTCTCGCACTCTAGATCGTGCTTTATCAACTGAGCTAACCAGCGAGGCGGCAAGTCAAGTTTACTTTTAAATTTTCTTTTTATTATTTTCTTTTTATCCATTGACAATAGATATCTGGAAACTCGGTCGCCCGTTGCCGTGAGACAGTTGAATCAAGTATTGT
Organism: Actinernus sp. WN-2022; assembly: GCA_030867875.1. NCBI lineage: Eukaryota > Metazoa > Cnidaria > Anthozoa > Actiniaria > Actinernidae > Actinernus > Actinernus sp. WN-2022. The sequence continues at coordinate 138,316,769 of JAOWCC010001589.1, forward strand.
TCAAGTTACCTGTCAAAGCCGGAAAATCCTTGCTTGTACTGATTTTAAGAACTGGCCAGTTTCATTTTCAGTTGCAATAGTTTCGTAATCAGTTTCTAGTTTTCGATTGTAAAGTTTATTTTGGAGGTGTATGACAGTTAGTCTCTTTAATAAAGCAGCAAAATAACAACTGTTTGATTTTTTTAAACGTATATATTATCGGCGTTTGCCCCAACGGCATGGGAGCTCATCTAGGGGGCTTACGCCGATTTTATTTACAGGTGTGACAAAGGAACATACAAATACGACTACTATTACAATAGTCTAACAAACAACTGAGCTACTTCCACAGAATATCAATGTTAAACAAATGTGGGAGGTTGCTAAGCTACTCGAATCTCTTTCACCAGAAGTTCGGTATTGTCGTCCAGATGTTCAAATAGATAATCAAGCCGTTATACACACGTGGGAGGGTAGAGGTGCTCGTTCTAGAGAGTTGACTAGGGTAGCTCAGCACATCTTTACTATTGTTACCGAGCGGAATATTTCCCTCTCGATGTTCTATGTACCTTCGGAGCGAAATGCTGCGGATTTGTTTTCGAGGAAGTTTTCCAAAGCAGATTCTATGTTGTCCCCCCGATGTTGGCAGATGGTACAGTCCAAGTTTGGAGGTGTGAACGGTCATTCATGCACTTGATTTCATGGCTCTAGATAGCAACGTAATGAGAGATAGGAAAGATGTTCCGTTGAAACATTTTACGACCTACCCCACACCGGATTCGGCGGGAGTGAACGTATTCAGTCAGGACCTAACTGTGTGTGATGGTGTAGAGGTCAATACATACGTTTTTCCTCCGTTTTGCCTCATATTTCCTTTGTTGCGGTTGCTATTCTTGCAGAACGCAGTTGTAACGATGGTAGTGCCGAGACAACTTGTTCCCACCGTGGTGGCCAATCTTGAAGGTTATGACGCGAGAGTCGATCCTGTTAGCCAGGCGTGGTTGTGATGATGCGCTTCTTTTCCCAACAAAGCGAGGCTTCAAATGTTTACCACTACGATTTGACCTCTTGGCGTGCCGTATCGGCAAAACCCCTCCTTGATGGCCGAGTAATGTTTATCCCCTTGTTTGTTATAGCCTCTACCAAGTGTACCAAGACTGTTTATTCCAGCGGTCCAGTGTCCGTGATTATCCTAATTATCCTAATGATGAGCAGTTTCGGTTTTGTCAGCGGTGCGGCTACGCTAGACTTCCAGCATGCACCTTGGTGACTACGCCCTTGAAAGCCCCAATAAACTTACCTCAAATCGAGGTGCGCAATGGGATTCTTGCGCAGGCGAAGGCACTCGACGCCGTATAGTCGACAGAAATCATCTTTAGAGAAGGAGTCGACTGCTTTTCTGCAAAGGCTTTCGCTCTCTCGAGATTTGTACGTGGCTAACTCTGATGATATCATTCGCTTTCTAATTTGGAAGGATGATTTTTGAAAAACAAAGGTCCACACAGACACATGCCCTTTGTTCGGTACTAAAGGTCCGTCGAGGTGTCCTTGTTCAACCCGCCTGGCCTTTGGGACAGTGGACTCCATGATAGGCAAGTTGCGGGCGATTTTTGCAGTTGTGGGCCGGGGTTCGGCTGATTCCAGTCTTCCGGGGTATAGAAATCCAGCGGCATCCACAAGGGTTAAAGACTATTTGGTCTCCGTCCGGGAAGAACAACTCCAGGCACGCGTTACCCCGTCACAGGCTGAACCTATCTTTCTTAGGGATTTAATGGCAATAGCGAGATTGATTGGGAATCGGCTACAAGAACCAGGCCTGGCACCGACGAAGCTCTTTGTTTTAGCGAGGGATGAAGCATTCTTCAAAGTCTTGTTCTTTGCTGGGGACAGAGCGGGTGATTTGGGGCGTATTAAAACTAAAGAGTTCCTTTATTTCCCACGGAAAGATGGCTTTTTATTTAACCATACTTTGCGACAAGGTTCAACTAACCTTTTTGGTCTCAAACGGTATCGACGAGACAACTCTGTATGTCCGGTTACGGCTATCGAAGTGTATGTCGCTCTTTGTGATTTAATGAAGGTACCACCTATTCGTGAAGGTTTTCTCTTCCGCCCAATTAATCCGTCAGGCGAGATTGTTCCCGCTTCATTTGTTTCTTCGGCGGCCCAAGCTCGTCTCTCTTCCTATGTTCAGTATTTACCCAATATCGTCGCATCTCGGAATGTTACCATTCATGGTTTGAGAAGCGGTTGCGCAATCTCCTTGCCCTTGGCTGGTACCCAGCTATCCGAGATACTTGCACATGTCGGTTGGAAGACGTCACAATCCGCGAACCATTACTTGAAGTTACATCAGGTCCTCCAACCAGGAGGACCGGGTGACACATTAGCAAATCTCTCACTGAACCTGCCTGACCTCTACCAGGAACAAAATAACCTAATAGGTTTCTCGACAGCATTTTGACAGTAAGGCTATAGGCTGTCACATTGATATGTTCTTTGTAAGTAATGGGATATGGGTATAAAATTAGGACTGGGAGGAGTGGTAGTGAGGATTGGGTATGGTTAAGGATTGGGGGTATAAATGGGGAAATGAATCTGGGATGTATAATGGCTGGTGTGATACAGAGCAGGCGAGACAGGGAGTCACTTTCCCATACCTTAATGCTAATGAGTCAGCGGAAGTGATAATGAACTATTCATGGCATGTATTATTCATTATCCCGTGCGGTGACGTAATCAGCATTATATAAGGTAGAATTAATTACTCGGGCCAGGCCTTTGGCCGGCTCGAGTCAGAAATCGCGTCTTTTTTTATTTGTTATTTTTTGTGTCGAGGTAATTCGCTGTCAACCAATCAGAAAGCACTGTGCACGTGGACAGAAAGCACTGTGCACGTGGACACTGATATACTTCGGAAATACAGAGTCAGAGTTTGAATGCGAGCAAAGACGAAAGTGTTTTGTGCCATTTGTAGCTGTTATTTGGCTAAAACCAAAAGTTTCTTCGACTGAAATGCTAAGATGTTGAGTTTTTCGAGGGAAATTTCGCACATTTTACGACAAGATAACTGGCGCTCCTGAACGCACGTGGACCAGTAATAATCGACATATGTAAGTAAACAGATGATATAAACTTTACCAGCTTGTAGTAGTGTCGTGTTTTTTTGTGCCTTTTAAAAATCATGGCTTAAAAAATATAGTAAATGGCCTAAATTTTCAGTTCGGATCATGTTTACAATCTAAGCTTATGTAGTTACGACTCCATTGTCAAATGGTGTTGTAAACTTGACATGATCCCTCATCAGTTCTTTGATATGAAGCCAGCTTAGTACCTCTTCTTGGTAAGCGTCAGGAGTACTTTTAAATATTGATATGAGTATCTTCTTGTTTAATATTCGTTTCTGTTAAAAGTAATGGCATCAATTACAGCAGTAAATAGCCCAATTCCTGTTGTAGGCCATGGCCAGCGTCGGTATTTTCACTCAGTCACTTCATGACATAGTAAGAATTCGGGAAAGCAGAGTGATCGAAGACACCGTGTGGAAAAATATTACGTACGATTCGTTATAATTTTCAGTCTCCTGCAAGATGTAGAAAATGAACACTAGCCCTAATATTGGAAAATTCACCACTCTACTCGAAAATGAAACTGCATGAAGATCTGGATAGATGACTTTATTTATTTAGAATGACCATCCCTAAATATTCACAAGGGCCGATCTATAGCTATTATTAGCTAAAGGAAAAGTTACATGTATTCCACAATATAATAGCACCTGTGCTTGGACAGTGAAGTTAGAAATAATATTATCAGTCCATTAATCCTACTGAAAAGCATTGATTTCTAAAAATGTTGAAAAGTATGGGTTAGTTATTTAAACCCTGCTAAAAAGAATTGTTTTCTAAAATACAAAAAAAATCAATTAATATTTTTGAGCAAGTTAGTTCAGAGAAAGTGTTATGTGAAGTTGATTTATTATAATTACTGGGAGCAGTTGTGATACTGGCCTTTTGCAGGAAACAGTCATGTGCTGGTATAATAATACTTTGTGAACGAATAAATTGAGCTTGTGACCTGCGGCCATGGGAAAGACATTGCCATGGATGCTGGATGGCAAGCCATCTTTAAAAACGCTGTGTACAAAGATTGGCAATCGATTAGAAGTGGAAAATAGCATTTACAAACAGGTTTTGCTAAAAACACTACTGATCTCATATATATGAATTAAGATAAGTTTGCCATCTAGTACAACCATGTGATTGCATTCCTACAGAAGGTTATTTCCATTATATATAAATGATCATGAGCATGAACAGTGAATCAATAGACCTAGTTAGCTTGCCTGTTTGTTGTACAATTTCAGACCACCTGACTCCTTCAATAATGCATTTTTATTTTTCTGTATCCCAAGAGGAAATGTACCAATTTCTATAATTGGAAAACAAAGCACTGAATCTTCTGGAGAACTATCACATGGTTTGAAATGGGGCAACAAACAGGCAAGCTGACGACTTCTATTATCTGCCTACCCTAGCACAAACCATGTATGACACAAACATATGTTGGAACTCCATGAACTACATGTATTCACCTATTCCTAGGTGGCCCGAGTTAAGGCCACTCAGGGCCTCTTGTTAACCATAGTTGCCAGTTCGAAAAGATTAGCGAAGGAGGAGGTCGTCCCACCCTGCCCACCCTTCTGCTGACCAATTTAGCACTATGCGCTCCTTGTCGTATAGCTCGTCAGGGAGTCACTATCCCATACCTTGATGCTAATGAGTCAGCGGAAGGGATAATGAACTATTAACCACGAAGGTCATGTGGACAGAGCTGAATAACTAGGACCCATGCGCGAACTGATGCGTAAAACGGCGGGAATTAGCTGTGAACACTATCTTGTGGCGATCAGTGTCTCGTGTTGGTAGTACATTTTATCCCAGTTCAATGTTCAAACCTTAAACTACGCTGTTCAAAACATTTTTCTTCTTAGTTTCTGAAGAAAATGGTCCAAGCATTTGAATCTTAGCCTTCCAGCAAAGCTCTTATTCTTCACACAAAACTTTTAGCCGGTACTCGCAAAATAAAAAAAATAAACCGCCATTTTTGTATACGCTGCAGTCGTCCTTAGTCCCTGCTTGTAACTCGGTTATTCAGCTCTGTCGGTCATGTGGTATTCTTGTAATCTTTTTTATTCTCCGGGGATAGATAACCTTTCCGGTATTGTCCAATAACATATGTTCTATAGAATTGAGAAGTTTCTGCTGTTCGTGTGGACAGAGATAAAATGGAAATTATTGTATTACAAGAACAAGCAAAGTGGTTCCCTTGTTCAGGTATCGTATTAGCCATTTCCAGAAGCCCATTACCAGGAGCGTCCATATATACTATACCCGTGAGTCAACGCCGTATGACCGGTTTGAGCTATTTTTAGAACATGTTTCCCGGGTAACTGCCTTCTGACTCTGCTGCGATCGTGCATATGCTTGCCGTAATTATCGAGATTAAGAATGATCTATTGTTCTTTTAGGTGATTTTACTAACGCTGCATTGTCCTGACTATGGTTTAATTGGATTCCCAAAGTGTGGGCACGTGAACTCCCGTGAGATCTGTTCTAAATATAGCTCAATCCGGTCATACGTTGACTCACAGACCTGGTATGGGAGATGGACGCTCCTGGTAATGGGCTCCTGCCCTTTCGTAAACTGCAAAAGGACTGGGACCGAGTGTGTAAGTAATCGAATTCGATTGTTTTTAAATATTTGAAATGAACTCCACCATTTGAAAGATCACATCGAAATTAGTATGTTTACCGCGTTTGAAGATATTTGGGTAAAAAAGAACTGAATAGCAGGCTCTTGAAAATCACCTATATCACAATGACGTCATATCAAAACAATCTATTGTTTAAACGCTAAGGATCACGGTCGTGGGAGGGGGACAAAACAGGGACAAAACAGCAACAACACAAAGGAAATCGCTATCAAATGCATTTTGAAGAACGTAGAATAGCGGTAACAGCCACCAAATACGGTAAATATTGTGGGATAAACATTGATACAGCTGATATCTGGAAACCAGACAATTCGAAGTGAAATTTTCCTCAGCAGAGCAGATTTAGTTCAAAATTCTATTGTTCAAGTCGATTCTGTCCCCCTCATAAACAAGCCGTGACGTCATAATGATATAGGGTAATTGGGGGAACGGCCGTCAAAACCCTTCTAAGCTCTCTTATTTTTTCTGATTTTCGAAAGCTCACCACCTCGTTAGTATTGATCCAAACGTCCCCCAACTCAGTCAATACACTAATTTTGATGTGATCTTTCTTGTGGTGGGGTTTATTATTTAATTTGAATGCATTTGCATACTCGGTCCAGTAACTTTTTTCGTTTACGGAAACGGCTAATAATTAAGGATTTTGTCGAGTGTCGTTTGAGCACCTTTCGTCGTTACTTGGTTTTAAAATCCGCTATAATCTTTTACTAATTTGATAGAATATCATGTTGCTTAGTATAGGTAAACACAAGGTTTCGAATACACTATGGAATTAATTCAAACGAGTGTGAAAAAACGCCATTAGTTTGAATTAATCCCAACTTGCACGATAAAACCGTACGATTAGTTGTTAATCATATACTCAACTAAATTTCTCCATTCGGATAATCTTCGGAAATACCAGAAAAATCAAAACATAATTTATACGAGAAATAACAATGTTTAGTATTGTAATACCATGATCACCTCGATTTTCTTTGTTTGTTCAGGGACATTTAATCTCTAAATTCCCTCATCAGCATGCATATATACTTGTTCTAATTTTCACTCATTGACATGCAAAAAGTTAGAAGGGCATGCACGCTGACGAGGGAACATTGGACTGTCCCTTGGCACACCAGGTTATGGCGCAGTGCCTGTTAAACCCTGTACCCTCTTCATTTCTCAAACACGCTTCTTCCATGTGGGATACTTCAACCCATAAACGTGACGTAATTAAATTTTGGTCGCCAACACTCAAATTTTAGTCGCATTGGCGCCAAATAAGGCGCAATTTCGGACCCTGGCTTGTCCCCAGGGGAAGCCAGGGCCATTCAAACAATGGCGCTCAATCAAGCATAATAAAAAAACGTTTTCGAAAGCAACTCAACTGCGACGTTTAGTTTAGGCGATAATAGTGATAATATTATTACAAAGTGATAGCATGACATTTCGGAAAATTAGTGATTAAATCATTTTCCCCTCGAGCCTCGGGAGGATCTGTAAAATTCCTCCACCTGCGGCGTCGGGACTTCCACAAATCCTCCCTCGGCTCTCGGGGAAATTTAATCACTAATTTCCGTCATGCCATGCTATTACTTATAAATTGTGTTAGACAATTATTTTGCTGTAACCACAGCGCAGTAATGTCTGTCTTAAGGCTTCGGAAATTTCCGGAAACACTTCGGGATTTTTCGAAAAATCTTCGGAAAATCCTCTACCAAAACATAACTGTAAACAACTTTAGGTACTTCGATTTCATTCTGAAGCTTTTGTTTTCGATTTAGAGGTTGTCAAATTCCTGATTTTGAGTAAACGGCACTGCTTTCAACCAATCAGAATCAATACATTTTGTATAGTATATGATTAAGACAATTATACTTTATAAGATGCCCCTCGACAAACAATTTAACTGTTTAGGGGAGCTGAGGCGCGTTTCATCCGGAGGCCTTTTTCCCCTTGGCGTATGTACTCGGTCCTGGGGTTTTCAATGTACGACTCTCTGGTTTACTCTAACAGGGGCCATTAGTTAACACGATGTCATCCACTGCTGTGTCCCCTTTGAACCCCGGACCGCAGACACCTTCAATAATGATCTACAGAAGAAAAAAATGGACACCTTTTTAATTGGTACCGTCACCTGAAAATTATAACCTTTCTCATGACCAAATTATAACCTTTCTCATGACCAAATTATAACCTTTCTCATGACCAACGATAAGCATATATAAGTACTTATATATATATTGCTTTGCGCTGTGGATCAAACGAGAAATGAACTGATAAGTACAAGCAAGCAAGTATCAGAATGAATGAACGGCTGTTTCCACACCACGCCCTCCTGGTACCATATATCATTCATCGGCCATGCTTCTTTATTGTCTCCTTTAATGTCACAGATGGATGCATGCGTAATACCGATATGACGTCATCATACTATCATTACAACAGGAATCGCTCAATAGACTGCAAACCCACCCTTAAACAACCAAACGGCTAATACGAACCTTACCCTAACCATTTCGATAACAGGTTCCCAGTCTGGGTGACTTTAGAAGCACACAAAGCACCGTTGGACTCTAGAGCATGACTCACCTAGGGCTAGGATTCACAGGTAAACAAGAAGAGAAACAAGCAGACAGAGAAAAAAGCGAGTTTTATAGGATGTCGAACCCCATAAAGCCAAAGTGGTATCCACTACACTAAGCGAATATCCACCCTCGAAGTGTGACAAATTATCAGCTGTATGCCTCATTAGTGCCCAGTCCTTTAGCGGTCAAAGACAGCTTGGGTATCTATTGAGCAATTCCTGTCCTTAGGAATAATGCAATCACTTTGCAACATTCATAAGGTAAAGTAAGATTTAGATAACTATTACTGATATTTCCTTTATTACTAACAGTTACTAATTACTCATTACTAATCACTAATCAGTCATAACTCATAACTTGTAACATAACTAATTATTGATTATTGATTGTGAGTAGACCTGTGAGTAGAACAAGCCAAGTCAAGTCAATCTTTATTTACTATATAATATATATGTTTACACACAATATAAAATAGAATGAAACGTATAATACAGTATGTTTCTTTTGATTATTTGTTTGTTTGTTTGTGTGTATGTTTTGTCTATCTCGATTATAGACCCTTTGCACGTGACGTCATAGCCGCCATGTTGGTGTACAGTTAACAATAGATTCTTCGTTAGCTTCTTTTGTTCTGTACACCAACATGGCCGCCATGCCCTTTGTCATTTGAATCTATGGGGATTGAGTGCAAACCATCTATTGTAGATCCATGTGGAATATGTTATATTATCTGTATAGTATGTATATATGGAAGGTGTTCAGTAAGGAGCTTGTACAGCTGGCACTGACAACCAATCACTAACGATAAATACGGCACTGTGATCTGCGTAGGGTACTTGTGCTTACGCTTATGTCGCTAGTGAAACCAGGCTTAATCTACCTACTTTATAAGATCCACCAGCCATGATGTCTACATGTGCTGGCAGCCATCTTTTGCCCTGTTCCCCTATCCGTCTCCATTTAAGGTGCAGTCCCGGATTTTGTCCCGACCCAAGTTGTTGATATACATTCAGTTGTCCTGTGTCTTTACCGTACATAAAGTAGAAGAAACGCAGACACCGAGAAGAACCACTGGTTACGAGCACGAGACGAGCTCTGTCTTGATGTCTTATTGGAGGTGATACTTCGATGTAGATATATGCGCCTTAAAAACAAGGGAATCCGCCTTCTTGTCAGATGTCAGACTATAAGTTAAGTTCAACACTGGTATAATCAACTAAAGTCGATTGAGGTATGCTAACCGCCGTGGAAGCAAGTAGCAGCTGACGTTTCGAGCGCAAGCCCTTCGATAGACTAGCTCGGCTAGCTCTGACGAAGGGCTAGCGCTCGACACGTCACCTAGCTGCTACTTGCTTCCGGCACGGCGGTTAGCATACCTCAATCGACTTTAGTTGATTATACCAGTGTTTATCTTCCCCGCCGACGCAGACCAACACTACGCTTTTACAGGAACAAGTTACCCATCGTATAAGTTAAATTGGTTAATGCATTTCTTCGGTCGCGAGTTGAAGCAAGTCGCGCACAGTTCGGTCCTGTGTGAAAAAAACAAGCCGGTCACAGTTCGGTTCTGAGTGGAAACAAGTCGCGCACAGTTCGGTCCTGAGGGAAACAAGTCGGGCACAGTTCGGTCCTGAGTGAAACAAAGTCGCGCACAGTTCGGTCCTGAGTGAAAACAAGTCGCGCACAGTTCGGTCTTGAGTGAAAACAAGTCGCGCACAGTTCGGTCATAAGTGAAAACAAGTCGGGCACAGTTCGGTCCTGAGTCGAAGGAAGTCGCGCACAGTTCGGTCCTGAATGAAAACAAGTCGGTCACAGTTCGGTCCTGAGTGAAACAAGTCGCGCACAGTTCGGTCCTGAGTGAAAACAAGTCGGTCACAGTTCGGTCCTGAGTGAAACAAGTCGCGCACAGTTCGGTTCTGAGTGAAACAAGTCCGCACAGTTCGGTCCTTGAGTGAAACAAATCGCACACAGTTCGGTCCTGAGTGAAAACAAGTCGGTCACAGTTCGGTTCTGAGTGAAACAAGTCGCGCACAGTTCGGTCATGCGTGAAAACAAGTCACGCATAGTTCAGTCCTGCGTAAAGACAAGCCGGTCATAGTTCGGTGCTGAGTGAAAACAAGTCGCACATCGTTTGGTCCTGAGTCAAAACAAGCAGGTTACAGTTCGGTCATGTGTCAAAAGAAGTCGCGCACAGCTTATCGGTCCAGTTTTTCGTGCACAGTGTTTCGGTACTGAGTCGAGACGAGTCCCTCAAACTTCAGTCCTGAGGCAAGGCGAGTCGCGCATAATTCAGTCCTGAGCAGAGATAAGTCGCGCACAGTTCGTCCAGAGTCGTGCATAGTTCAGTCCTGAGTCGATACGAGTCGCGCACAGTTCGGCCGTAAGACGTTACAGTTCGCGGAAAGTTCCGCCCTAGATAGTGCGCAATGAAATCAATAATTACATACCTTTTATTTGATGTCTTGACAGGTATTACGTGCTAACGAGTTGCTTTCGTATTTCCCAAGTTCCGTAGGGAAGTTATTATACGAATGCACTCTTGATCATTGTTTCATGTTCGGTATTCTCCAGGTCATTACGGAACGCTTAGCGGGTATTATGGCTACATATTGGCCCTATGGTTTGACCTTATATGCTTAATTTACGTCAGAGCTGGATTATAAGGTAACATATTAATAATTAATTATGGCAAATTTAGGCTTATTTTAGCTAACACAAATGCGTGTTTTTTCCACGGGTTATTCCAGTGTGGAATAATCTTCCACTAAGTGCAGTCAAAGCGGGTTCAGTGGATGTTTTCCAGAGAGAGGCGCTTCCAGCTATAGTAAATATGTATTATTTCAGTAGTCAGTTAAAAAGTTCAATATCATCAAGTGTGTAATTAGATCGTTGTTCCTGTTTATTTCTATTATTGATTATTATGTGTGTACTTAGATACATTACTTTTGCTATTGAGCATATATTATTATATGTTTTTTTTCCTTTTTCCGCCACTATGGCCGCTTACTTTCTTTATAACATCCCGTACAGTTTTTCATGACTAAAATGATTAATAAATATGAGATGAGATGGTGAGTATGAGTATCATGGTAGATGTTGGTCAACTGTGCGGAATGTAGCGTGTATACCTTTTCCACCATGACCTGAGCTCGGTCCTGTAAATCTTGACGGTGTCTTCCCTCTCTTCATTAACCAATTAAACTTGTCACTTGGGTCGTTCTCCCACTTGCACATATTACCCTCCTCAAAGGTGCAGTTCTCCGGGAGATCTAAGGTAATGTAAAAGCAATGTTATTCTTTACGCCGTTATTGCCAATAACATATACCATGGATCATTGGTCATCTTCCTGTTTACTCTTTTTCATCACATCACAAATACAGAGAAATCAGAGCAGAGACTCCGCCAAATTGAAGTTTAAATTAGCTACATAGGTCACATAGAGCCATGATCACATGGGAAAAAAAGAAACAAAGTTACGCAAAAAATAAGTAATCCTGTGAAATTTGAGTAGCTTTCATTACTACAGAGTAATTAGGATTTCGATTTCACTTAAATATGAGAACTTTGTACGAAGTCAGTCAGCCATTGCCTACCAGCCTCGCTTCAATATTTTCCCAAAGGTTTAAATAATAACGTCGGAACATACTGTAACAAAACTGAAATTGTACATTATAAACAACCTATTTCTGCATATGTTTCAATTCTGAATTTGTGAAATTAGGTTACACTTTTCCCGAGGTTTTTGAACCACCGATGACTCTGTAGACAGTCGAACATGTCGCACGGAAGGTCATTAATCCGCTTTGGGAAACAGGGTAACGTTTGATGATGATGAAACTAACATTCGGCGTAAGCACATGTGCAATTAAATAGTTTACGACTAGAGATTCAACAACTTTCATTACTTCTATGAAAAACACTGGAATATTATAATTAACAGTCACATGGCACTCCTTTCCCAGCTGGTTCTTTCTGGTAGAAGTGTTCCTGGTGAAAGTGTTCCTCTTCCTTTTTCGACCGCAACCTCCTTCCCTTGGCATAGCATATCAAAAAAATAGCAAGTAAAAGTGTCGTTTTGAACTTCCCGCGGCCTCTTCCGTATTAGGAAAATTACATATCACATATTTGGAAGAGCTGCCAGGATATTCAAACTGGCGGTTTCTAGGTCCCAGACCTACAAATCGACAATCGTTGTTTGATATGGATAGATAGATGGATGGATGGATAGATAGATAGATAGATAGATAGATAGATGTATAGGTAGGTGGGCGGATGGATAGATGGATGGATGGATGGCTAGATAGCGATAGATAGATGGTTGGATGGAGGGATAGATAGATGGATAGCTAGATAGCGATATGTATATATAGATAGATAGATGGTAGATCGATAGATGGTTAGGTGGTGGGTGGGTGAATGGATGGATCGATAGCTAGCTAAATATGTAGATAGATAGGTAGAGATAGATAGGTAGAGATAGAAAGGTAGAGATAGATAGGTAGAGATAGATAGGTAGAGATAGACAGACAGACAGAGACAGACAGATGGATAACTGTATTTCACAAAAATGCTAATGTGCCGTGAAAAACGTTGAAACGTTAAAACAGGAGCCCATAATCTGGAGCGTCCATCCCGCATACTGAGCGTTTTCACAGCGTCTTCACAAGTTAGGCTATTTTTAGAACGGATTCCCGCTATTCTTGGAGTTACAATCATTCCTAAGGGAATAATGAAATCACAAAAGCGTATTTGCAGTCTAATGAGGCATCTTTTGCTCCGCCACTGGTGCAACCCACAATTGGCGGGGAAAATAATCTATAAATAGCCCAACTTGTAAAAACGCCGTGACAACTGTATAGGAGATATAGACCTCATTCATAATGGCCGCCACCTGATTTGCATAAATTGGAAGATTAATGTGTCCAGCGAAACTATTGCTACCACATGAAAGATCGTACCTAAATTAGTAACTGACCACAGTTTGAAAGCAATGTTTCAAATTGCTGTCGAGTTATTGGCATTTTAAATGTAGAAAAGACATGAAAGCGAGGCTGTAAAGGCCTATACGTTTTTCTCATACAAATCCCTCTAATTTCAAATCGCTGTAACTTTACAGCCTTTTATTCTACAACACTCAAATTCTACAGAATAACCAATGTTGGTATGCTCGTTCGCATGGCAAGGATGTTGTTTTTCATACATTGAACATGTGGCTAAACTGTTAAAATACAGAGACTACGCCCTTATGAATGAGGTGTATGGACGCTCCTGGTTATGGGCTCCTGGCTAAGGAAAACTACTAAAGAGAATACTAATACTACTTTAAAAATACAAAAAGAAAACTAAGAAAAGAGCTTCCGCTAGTTTGGTATAGTCACAGGAATGCTGGTAATTCCATTCAAAATTGAATTTATACTGGGATGGAGAAATATAAATACTGTTATCTTTCTCCACATACTTCCCAACCCAAGTAACCAAACCGAGATGTACAAACCTTTATTTGACGCTTTCGGTACAAAGTCTATCTTTGGTGGTTTGTACCTCAGGACAGCTTCGAGGAGAAATGTACACTTGCCGGGTATGAATGAGATGTCATCCAGTGCGATATCCCCTGTAGGGCTACCTGCAGTCGAGCCTATAAATGCCACCTACAGAAAATATTGCATATTGTCATTCGACTCTCTCCCTTCCCGAATTCTGATTGGTTGATTCACCTGCAATCTCGTTTCCAGGGCCCGCGTATCTTATGGTCAGCATCTTGGCGTTGACCAAAAGATCGCGGGCTCTGGGAACGAGATTGATTCACCTGCAAATAAGTGACTGTAAATAACCTACTGAGCATGCGCAGTCGTGATAATTCATTTGCTGCAAATAACGATCTGACCCATTCTCGTTCCCAGTGCCAACTCAATTAACTGAAAATTCGGAATTTTTAGTTAGTTGAGGCACTGAGAACGAGAATGCGGTCTGACCATGTGCACTATTGACTACTCCGTTTGGTTACAAGGCAGATCGATTTATAGAGCTGTTGGTGACTCGACGTTTCAGTTTCGAAACTCTGTAGGTAAAGTTATATTTTTTCGAATGGTAAAATATTCATTGAACTCGACTATCACAAAATATACTGATCTGTCCGAGTCTCGCTGTCAATTATTTGCCTCAAGCTACCTTCGGCATCGGCAAATAGCTGACAGCTCGCCACGAATAAATCATGATATTTTCCTAAATTGCTTACTATTTACATACCGTAAAATCCGGCTTATAAACCCAGGGCTTATAGCTGGGCTTATACAACTTCGTAATGTTTTAGGTGGATTATAACCGAGATAACAAAAACGTTCTGAACTATTTTAATACTCTTTTGCTCTAGTTTCCTCACTCTCTACACAATATCTGTTACGCGGTTTTAACGTCGTTATCCGAGAAGACGTGAAAGTCTAACCATTTGCAGCTCGTGAACGACGGATAGGCCCTTTGCCAGCTAACATACAGTCACGTGCTGATATAATACTTCGTTAACGAATGAATTGACTGAGCTCATGATCAACATGGGAAAGGCGTTGCCATGGATGCTGGAGAGCAAGCTATCTTTAAAAATGCTGTTTCAGAAAGATCGACAATCGATTGGAGGTGGAAAACAGCATTTGAAAACAGGTTTTGTTAATAGAAATACCGATCTCGTACAAGCCAGGTCTTTAAATAAATGAAGTCAGATATTTTTTGCTCTCCAGTACAACGACGTGATTTGTTAGCTGCAAAGGGCCTATTGTTTCACAAAGGCAGCACCTTCTACTCAGTTATTTTAAGACCCCGAGTGTTGGTCCGGCCGGGGTTTGAACCCGCGACCTCCCGCACAACAGACCGGAGCTTAACTACTGAGTTAACCGGGAGGTAAGGAAATATCATGGAAAATCATGGAAAATATTGTCAATTAGAATTTTCAAGATTGTATATTTACACAGTATGGAAATACCATGGAAATCGGAATTTGCATGTTTTTTTCTATGTATTTTGCCATGTTTTTTCATAACTATGGATATTGTTTTTTCAGTGAAACATTACAATAATAAACCCCGTTTTCAGTCAATTTAAAGAGGTTAGTGTTAGTGTTAGAGGTTAGTGGAAGGGATTTTACGTTACAAGACTGCTGGGATTATAACCGGGACTTTACGGTATTTCAAGTTCAAGCTTGACACCATGCCAAGTGGCAGGCCTTAGCTCGTGTAGAGCGGATACGTAATTTACAACCAGAGTTCGTTAAAACCTAGTTCACATTAGGGACGCAGGTATAACCGCAAGCAACAGAAGCAGACGGCACAGTGCCGTAAGTAATAATCACAATTACGCTTATGCTTGCATCGCTAGTGTACAAATTACTAAAAAGATATATTCTATAATTACGTAAACAGATATCAGTACATATACTAAAAGTCGTGGACGTATATAATTTCAATCTAAAACTCAAGTACGATTTGCTCTTGATAGCTAATATATTGTAGACTTTACATATTTGCGGTATCCGCGTTTAAAACTAGCCAGTAAGACTACATTTCTTAAGTCGTGTGCTAGAGAGTTCCACAGAGTCGTTCATGTATGTGATTCCGACATTGAAAATAATGTTTAAACGAATATTGATAATAATCTGTTTCTGCAATGTAAATAGAAGTGTGGATCTTGGGCGTTATTTGCCTGCAATACAGGCGTTTCTAGTTGTTATCTTTTTGGCACGCTTCGCTCGCAAAATAGAGCTCGGCTCACTTCGCTCGACCGAGACCCAAAGGGAACTTCCCTTCGCTTCTCCTTTTCCCTTCTCCTCCCCTCCCTCCTACTTCCTTTTTTGTCCTCGCCCCATTCTTCCCTCGTTAAAATATCGCGGTTTCAATTCCCAAATCAAACACCTGCCTTGCAGGCTAGCGGCGTATACCTTATAGCCTTCACCGCCGAAGTTCAGAAATCCTCTAATCCAGTGTTCCCCTTGGTTGCCATTCCTATACCAAAGTCTTGTGATTCTTTTGGTCTTCACGTCGATTTTTTGGACAACCAAGACACCTGTGCCTCGTCCCGACATGTGATAGTGGAACCTCATGCATTTAGAGCCTGTGATGAGGCCGCTGACTAGACGAGCCCGCTTTCTATACCGGCGCGTTTGGTACATTGATGCTTCAATGAAGATGTACTTCCCTGGGAAAATGCATCAAAGTGTTTGAAAAGAGGTTTTTCGAAAAAAAAAGGTTAGCAGACAAAAGCTGCCGAGTTACCCGATCACTCGGATTTCTCGCTCGATGTCTGTCCTTTGTAGGAATAAATTAGTCAGGGATTACTCAGGCGTTCCATGCAAGCGAAGTTTTTGGGAACTGGAGCGAGCCAGAGGTTTTCTGCGGGGGGAACAGGCAACTTGCACCGCATGGTACGACCACTCTAACCTTTCCAAGTCCTCGTTCGGGAGTACGGTAAGTTTAACGCAAAATATTTTGAAAGAGTTCGTACTCTGCAGCTGAACTGGTTCGCGTTGGTCGAACAAGAGGCTGTTAAACTCATCTACGGCACATTGTCTTCATCTCGATTCGTTACTAAAACGCTCATGACCCTGATGAATTAATTTGTGCTGTCTTCCTGAAAGCTAAGGGTTAAATTTACACATAAATCGTTTAAACATTTTGTGGTACTCGGCCGTATTCCCGAGTGAGGACTTGCAAAGAGATAGAGTGGTATGACTGTACCATAATGTACTTAAGTCCAATACCCGGGGTTCAATACCATTAATAAAAATGCATTTTTCTACTGCTAAGAAGACTCTAGTAGCCGTTTAACTCTTTTGATTTTTTGGGAACATCAAAAGTATCGAGTATAGTCGTTAGATCCGTGAGATAAGTTTTTTTAAATTAAATAGTGCATGCTAAATAACACTAAATCCTTAGTTTTTATTGTTTAATAGACCTTTTGCAGCTAACAGTCACGTGCTGATATAATACTTCGTTAACCAATGAATGAGCTCGTAATCCCCATGGGAAAGGCGTTGCCATGGATGCTGGATAGCAAGCCATTTAAAAAAAACGCTGTTTTAGAAAGATCGACAATCGATTGGAGGTAAAAAATAGCATTTACAAACAGGTTTTGCAAATAACAATACCGATCTCGTACAAGGCTTCTAAATAAATGAAGTTAAATATTTTTTGCCATCCAGTACAATCCTGTACAGTCACGTGAATGGCCTAGCTGCAAAAGCTCCATTAGCGCTATTTAGTGCTATTTATTAAGATACGACTTGTTTCTCAATATGGAACCACTAGGCTAATTCTATAATCCGCTTTCATTTAAGAAATAGGAAACATTTGCCGTGTTTCTATAGAGTTTTAGTAGAAACCAATTAATGTTCTATCACCAATCCTGCAATCTGATTGGCTAAGCTACTCACTATCTATTCTGTGATAGATGGTGAGTATCGATAAAGCCGGTTTCAAAAGCAAAACAATGGCTGCCAAGTACTAGGCAAAACGTCAAAAAATCTTCTTGTTTCAGTTTAAGATTGAACTACTATAGTTGGTTTCTACTAAAACAATTAGACTACTCGTCAACTATTATATAAAAGAGTGTGTCCGTCGAAGAAGTATCGGCTGATATAGTTGCCCGCGGAAATTTGATGTTCTTAAAACAAAATATATATGCTAGTTTTAAGAACATCAAATTTCCAAGGGAAACTATCAGCCGATAGTTCCGAGACAAACACAGTCTATTTGTCGTTATTGTTCATCACAAAATTGTCTTCCGCTCTCAGCGGGCACTATCACGTCACGTGATCGATTTTGGCCAATGAGCGCGCGCCAAAATTTTGTGGTGAACTATAACGCCTGATAGTTTGCATCCGCGGACGACAACTATCACGTCATGTGATCGCTTTTAGCCAATGAGCGCGCGCCAAAATTTTGTGGTAAACTATAACGCCTGATAGTTTGCCTCCGCGGACGACAACTATCACGTCACGTGATCGATTTTGGCCAATGAGCGCGCGCCAAAATGTTGTGGTGAACTATAACGCCTGTTAGTTCCCGTTGATAGCGGGAGACAGTTTCGTGATGCATAATAACGACAAATAGAGTGTGTTTGTATCGAAACTATCGGCTGATGAGTTTCCATTGGAAATTTGATGTTCTTAAAACTAGCGTGTAAGCCCTCGAACTGCGTTCTCCGGGCTTATATTTGAAATTTCCGCGGGCAACTATCAGCCAATAGTTCCTCGACGGAAACACTATTTGTATAATAGAAACTTCGAGCTCATAGTCTAATTGTTAAAAAAAACCCACTGCTTTCAGCCAACCAGAGCGCGCGTACTATCGAATCTATTTTATAACTCCTAGATGTAGTTTAGGTTTCTACAATTTCATACTATTTGTTCACCCATTATTGTTTTCCATTGACCTTCTGCAAAAAAAAAACATTGCACGGTCCTGGGATCGAGTCATGAAAAATATGGCAGTCGGTCCAGCTGTTTTAATCTTCGCCTAAATTAAAAATATCGCAGCTTTAGATATAAGTCCCCCCTTACAATTTGTTTAAGAAATGTTTCTCAACTTTAAAATGAATGCCAGGAATAGCACCGAAACAGGTCCGTCAATTTACCATCCTAGACCGATCTACCTCGCTCTCATGATTAAACTCCAGGACCCTTCAAAACGGCAAAAAGGTGAAGCAGGAATTTGCGGAGGGAAGGACACAAGAGAGGGGAACATAGAAGCTACGTCACGCTGAGACGTTACGTTATTACCATTTCCATCAACATCCCCATTAGGTCCGGTGCCATGGGTTGGCGTGCGTCCGCTACCAATCTCCCAGTCAATATCATCAAAACGGGCATTCTTCCAGTCACAAAACGTACCGGGGAACGTGCAGTTACCTAGAATGATACATAATGGACGAGTTATTGTTAAAGGGGCTATGTCAACTCCCAATTGATAAACTTTCTCCTGATGAAAGACAAAAATAACTATTTAGATTAGCAGTGTGCTTGCCAGCTATACTGGAGAAATTTGAGACAATTTTAATGAAGAATAGCAAAGATTTAAGTGGATCAGGAAAAATACTGCTTTTAAGAAAAATTTAGAGCAACTTCAAATCAGTTCACTGTAAACCGAATTAAGTTTCTATATCCACTTTAATCTTTGCCATCCTCTATCGTAAAAGTTTGAAAAGCATACTAGGACATTCACATGGTATTTCTCTTCTATCTCAGTATATTATTTTTCAGGGTTCCCACACATTTGCAGGAAAAAAAATCCCCGACATTTCACTGCCCAAGAAGCATTTTTTACTGACCTCCAGCACACGCTCGAATTTTTCCAAACATTCAGTCGCTATTTTGGGACAGCAACATTAAAAAAAAGCCCCCCAAAATAGGTATGAGAAGCCTGAAAATAAAAATTCCCTGACTTTTCACTGACTTTTTCAATGAAATTTGGGATTTCCCTGACCTTGAAAAACAATTGTTTTTCCCTGACTTTTCCGGCCTGACCAGGGAACCCTGTTTTTGTAATTTTATTTTAAAGAAACTTGAGGGTTCAATTCGATTGACGCTGCAACATTGATCGCAACCATTTCAGAGGTGCGGGACACACGGAGCAATTTCGCTGTTAGACAATGTGGCAACTCGTGTCCAAACCTTTTACCTATTTATGTATAAAAAGGTATAAAAATGTGACAAAACTATCTCAGCATTGCGAACGATCACCTCAAAGCTGGCCCCATAAAAAAATGTGCGCCGCCATCTTGTTTACATTTACTTCCGGTGATGTCGATGACGTCAGTTCGTCCCACCCGCTTCCTTAAATGCTACGAACCTGATTTTAAGACGTACCGCACGAACGACATCGGACCGCCTGAAAATCGAGCTTCACGGCTACCTGCGGTATATTATTTTTCACACGGGTATCCATTTAAACAAAAGGTGTTTGTGAAGCTGAAAAAACTCTTTTAGCCTTGAATCGCTACAAATACGTGAAACTGAAAAACTGAATTTTGATGACATCATGATGGTAGACATCATCGAAAGTAGACAAAGAGGCACCCAGTACCAAAGAGGCACCCAGTACCAAAGAAGCATTATTTTATAATATAATCAACAAATTATCTAGTAAATGTTTGCTCAGTACAGTAGAATCCCGCTAACTCGAACCCAGGATAACTCGAATTTTTTGCTAACTCGAACAAGATTATGATTCCCTTGAGAACAATTTCCCACTATAAATTTACTCCCGTTAACTCGAACTCATCATACAGCTGTACTTTGACGAACTACAATGCCAGATCAAGTTTTCAAATCGCTGCAATATGAATGAAGGAAAAGTAAATACGCGTTAGTGA
Organism: Actinernus sp. WN-2022; assembly: GCA_030867875.1. Taxonomy (NCBI): domain Eukaryota; kingdom Metazoa; phylum Cnidaria; class Anthozoa; order Actiniaria; family Actinernidae; genus Actinernus; species Actinernus sp. WN-2022. Next base: position 138,337,449 of record JAOWCC010001589.1, read on the forward strand.
TAAGTTTATTCATTATGTAGCTGAAAAGGTCTAATATACGAGCCTTGAGGCGAGTGCAATTTGAGAACTTTCAAACTATCACTCAGTGACCATAAATTAACCACGTCTAGCACGAGCATAGCCACCTCCTCAGGCAACAAATTTGAATCACTGGAATTCCTGTGGTGGAAGGATCATCTGAGCGGGCTTCCTGTGGAAGGTTCAGGCGAGGGAGAACCACAGGAATCCCGGTCCGCACACACGGGAGTTGCCTGTGAAGGAGGCTAGCACAGGCAGTTCATGCGATTTCCTCTACATATTATTATGCATGGGCAGCGCAAAAACTGACTTACCGCTAGAGACATGGAATGGCGTAGCAGCCGTTTTAGGAGCTTCTGGTATCTTGGCATCTTTTACTTTAGCACACATGTTGGTGTCGAACGTAATCTCATCAATCGCAATATCACTTCTCCAGCCATTAATCACAGCTTCAAATTCAATCTATAAGAATAGAAATACGGGAATACGCAACAGATACAACGGAAGACTAATTCCTGTAGAAATTAGTGTAGGTCTGCGTTTACAAGGAATAGAAAGTGGTGTTATAAACTAAATATAATCTTTATACACACACGAATAAAAATAACCAGTACGTATACTAGCATAACAAATTAAAAAAACTTATTAAATGCCTACTGTTTTACACGAATGTCATGTGTATGGGGAATTTTTCAAGGAATACATATCCTTTAATATTTCTCTAAAAAACCTTAGTCCGCGGATGCGGTAACGAAATTTTGATCGACGGAGCCTAGCCGCCTCCGCAGGCAACTCTTAACATTTTTTAGATCCGGCAACCGGCGAAGCCGGGAGGATTCGACGAGCGACAAAGCCGCGAGGGGACTGGGGAGGGAGAGAAGAAGAAAGAGTTCATTTGGTTCGTCCGCAGACCCTTGCCCGTCCCTCTCTTACCACGAGAAGCCCGGTTTGATTAGGAGTTGCCTGCGGAGGAGGTTCTATTGAGCCATTTCACTGAGGTACTCTGGGGCGAGGCAGTATACAGCCTTGTAGATCATAACAGCTCTTTGTTTTGTTCTTTGGATGAATAGCCTAGCCTAGCCTATTTAGGAGCACGTTGATATTTGTATCATACGGTAGATCTGTAGAGATAGGAGCCGCGCGGTTTTGCAGGTTTTGTAGTTTGTCCGTGCTAGCATTTAGTCAGATTCCTTCATCAGCCCTTCGACAAAGCGAAGGGCCAGCGCTCGAAACGTCAGCTCCAACTCACTTCCCACGGCTGTTATTAGCACTGAAAACTAAATAACATGGCAAGGCAGCTGCAAGGGCACCCAACGAAGTTTTCGGTTAAAAAGCTGTTCGGGCATCGCCAGAAAAACGCGACACGGCCGATTGTGCAATATCAATTTCGGCTCAGAGGTCAGCAAGCACAATTCATATAAAATTACAAGCAAACTATGGGGGGAAAACGCTTTATCTCGATTTCTCACTTTCCTGAGTACGATTTAAAAAATGTCTAACCAGGATCTCAATCTACAATATGAATTAAATAGTTCTACCTACATTTCTATAATCACCTCGTGAATTTTAGGTGTCGTTTTTTTCAAACATAAACGAGTGTTTTGACTCAAATTATTACAGAGCTAGAGTGAGAATTGGCGAGAAAAGAGCTTACTTACTGTTTATAACTTGGATTCTGAGGTGGAATATACTGTATTTTGCAAAATGTCTATAGCAGGCCTTCTGAACGAAGGGTTCATCGTCGTCACTAAATGCCATTAGAGCAGCTGTGGATTCCTTTGCGGTTTCGTTTTTGCAGTTGAATATTTCGATCTTGTATAAACCGGCAGAATCCGCCATCTTTGTACGCTAAATCCTGTAAATTTGGCTGTCTTGAGACCATCATATCTCTGGCCACGAGCGTCTAAAACACCACGAACACATACCAATGGACAACTTGTTCTCTCCTTATGAAACTGCAGTGTATTTGTAACTGACCAGCAGTTATTCAAATGAATTGTTCCTTTTTTAAAATAGGCCCTAGCCGGACCTATAGAGAAGAGTCTGCGATACTAATTGTGGTCAGCGATATCTCCCATTCGTGCCCGTTTTGAGGCTTGAGAGACAGTAAACAACAATATTTTAGTATGGAAGGCGGCTCTAATAGCTTAAAAATAGAGGAAAAGTTTAAATAAAACTGAGAAAGGAGAAAAAGAAGTAAAAAAAAAAATTTCGTGTCCCGCGTAGGAGTCGAACTCCGGTCGCGGGATTTTAAGGCCGACGCTCTAACCACTTGACTACAGAGCCGACCTACTTGTAACGCCGCTGACAATTGCTAAATGTCGCTTATTTCTGGCGATGGGAGAGTAAGTTAGCCTAAAACTTTCGGATTTGAAAAAATTGTCCCTAGAAAATTGTTTTCTGAAATACTGGCTAGAAAATTTGTTTTCAATCCCTAGAAAATTATAGAAGAAAAGGGAGACTAAAAGGTTTCCCCTAAAATATTCGTACGTCCTAATTCGTCTGATCAAAAGAGTCCGAACAACAATTATTTCCCTAAGAATTGCCTAAAGGAAAAAACTGAATCCCTAAAAAATTCGTCCCTCCACAAAACTTTGCAACATGAAGTTACTTGGGCTAGAAAATTCTTGTTTCTGTTCTAGACTACTAACAAATTCGTAGGCCGGGAATATTTTGCCATAGTATTTTCGGTTGACGCGATTTACACCTAGAAATCCGAACAGCTAATAGCTTTCTAGAATACGTCAAAAGACATAGTAGGCGCCTTAAATGGCTAGCTGCAGACAACTGGCCTTTCAAACGAATTTCAAAAAGTACTCGTTGGGTGCCCTTGGGTAGCTGTAGCTATACCATATACGCATTGCTATTAGACCAGATAGACAGAAACAACGGGAGAGCCTCTATAGTAACGGTGCCGTAAGTGACTGACATGTTTCTATTAACAGGAAAAGCAGGAGAAGCATTTGTAACGATGGACATTCGCGGGTAAATAAAGTATCCATTTATTTCCACTTTTTCATAATTCCCACTATGTGATAACCTATGGCAGTAAAGCCGGTTAGACTTCACTGTTCTCAGTGTACTGGTCGTATCCTATTGTCTGCTCCAGTAAGGCATGCCGCCTGAAACGACATTCCCTTTTCGGACTCCAACCAATTTCTAAAGCAACAGTACATTTAAGATTTTATCGTTCGTTATCCTTGCATGTAATTTAATTATTAATAAGAAATCCACTCAATCCACGACGGCGATCGTGGACTTGATTAGTTTCATAGGATGTATTACGACCGGGAAAAGTAAAATACATTTACGAACCTGAAAGAATGGACCCTCGCACTTGAGATTAATATAGCCGTCCCGCCACAGGTTGCCGCGGTTTCCTTTCCGTTTCCATATCTGAGTCCTTGGGACGCCGGTACCGTGTTTGAAGATGGTCAGCGATCCCGTATACTCGCCATACATATGATACTTAAACCGCATGCACACCTGACCGCGCAGCACTGGGCCAACCAGGATGGCCTTATCGCCAGGTAGACGTGGTTCGGACGCTTCCACGTACGCATATTGACCTGAAATGGGCCCGTGGTTACTTTTGGCGCAATGAGCACTGATGGGCCTAGCTAGCTAGATTGGTTTATGAAAGATTGTAAATCTAAGAAACATCTTTATATGTCAATCACAGAGCTACTTTTATAATCCGAAATGTAGGACGCGGAGCCTCCGGGAGTTATGCCCCCCCCCCCCCCCCCCCCCCCCCCCCCCCCCCTCGACCCCCTCTGGAACGTGCTCGGGGCTTGGCGACTGCAGACCCCTGCCTTAATTTATAAACACTGCTTCCGCAGGGCCCGGTTGTTCGAAGCAAGAGTATGTCCCTAGGATAGCGCTAAATCTGTAATTGTAATCTGTACAGTTTACCTTCGGGTTTGCGATTTAACCCCGGGGTAGTGTTTACCATTGCTTGCAACAACTGTTCAGATATAACGCACGCCCTCATTGGATGATTTAGGATCACATGACAAGTAGTAAACGACCTGTTACCCTCTAAAGTAGATGAGCGGGCAACTATGACGTCAGAAGGTAACAGTATATTGTTGTCCGCTAGTGCACGTGATCAGAGCATGACAGAAGGTGGCGTGATGTCTAGTGCTTTTGTTACGCCAGTTTTGGTTTGCTTTTGGGTTTGCGTGCCGTTTTTTATCGACAATTTGGAACATAATTTTTAGGCTACATAACAAATCACTTAGTGACTGGACCTTCGCGGGAAACCAGTGAATGTTATTTCCCTCGACTTTGTCTCGGGTAGCATAAAACAAGAGAACATGAGGTAAGGGAACGAATCACCCATATATGTGTCTGTTCCAATGATAATTTCTTGAATTCTAATTTTAGATGTTTGGTTATTTTTAGATGAACAAACCACAGCCTGGTTATGTTAAGAAATGATACCTGACTGACGTCAAGTGTTTGTGTTGTGCAGAGTGGTAGGTAGCCTACCAGCACAAGATAAAAATAAAAAATAACTTAAATCACGTGTCACGAAACTAAAAATAGATTTTATATATTTATCATGGTGAACGGGGATTTGTTCTTATACCTCGATCATCCTCTCTTGCATAAAAATGGTACGCGCGTCCACCGGAAAGACCGAAAAGTGCAGGAAAAATGGTACGCGCGTCCACCGGAAAGCCCGAAAAGAGCGGGAAAAATGGTACACATGTCCACCAGAAAGACCGAAAACAGCGGGAAAAATGGTACGCGCGTCCACCGGAAAGACCAAAAATAGCGGGAAAAGAGGATTACCTCAACCGGAAGCCCACGATTTCCAGAACTTTCAGAACGAAATCACGCGTATCATTTCATTTCTCGTTTTCCGGTGTAAATGTTCAGTCCTCCAGGAATCATCTTTTCCTCGCCCTTTTAGATACCTGCACTCTCCCAATTTAGGTAACCAGACAGTTGAAAGTACCTGTGGTTGTATTTTCCTCGAAAAGTTACCGCAATCACCCAAACTGGACAAAAACAAGCAAGTTTTATAGTACCGAAAGCTATGGAAAAACCGTGGAAAATCCCAATGTAAACATACAATAATCTTGGAAATCCCAATTTATAGCATTTTTCCATGATATTTCTATAGTCCTACTGAGTGTTGCGTCTATGAGTTATAGAGGTTTCTATTTCCAGTACGGCTAATGATGTGACGTAAATTTGACGTAAATTCGGGAATTTACTTTTATTTCTTTTTCCTTGTGAATGAAACCGTTTTCTGATTTTTACAAAATATTTGGTAGAATCACTGATAAGCTTCAAATACGACATAGGTGTTTACAAAAGGTTATTTGTTTTGTATAATAAATGAAGACTGAATTTACGTAACCGGCTTGAATATATTATAAATAGAAACCTCTATAACTCATTGATGCAACGCTCAAATCAAGAAATATTCAACTATTCACTTGATGTAGAATCGATATTTGTGATTTCAATGTTTTTCTTCAACAAATCGCATACATTTTGCCATTGTCCGTACTCGTATTGATCATAGAAATGACGTCATAAAATGTTCAAAACTCAAGTGAAACAACGAGCGCAAAAGTTTTGGACATTTTATGGCGTCATTCATGCCTATGATCAATATGAGTACGGACAATGGAAAAATGTATTCGATTTTTTTTTTAAAACGACGAAGCACTTAACTTCAAATGACTGCGTAATAAACTGCTTTCGAGTCGAAAAATGCCATTGAAAGTCAAAACGTAAACACTTCTAATTACCGGCGCCGAGAGAAAACTTTCTTTGACAAATGGCAGCACACATTACATACATTCACTTCTGTCATTGATGGAATGCTTGTGAAATCCTTTCTTGTTTTTTCTGGATCAGAGAAGTTCTTGTTATATATAATTCAAGACTTCTGAGAGAACTAGTCTAAATGTCTGAGCCAAATTCGCCGAAGCTTTCTCCACTCAAGAGAAAACTCACATTTTGCCAAATGGCACACTACAAAGAAGTTTGACTCACCGGTTAACTTCTCCTAGTGATGAAATGCTTGTGAATTCCTCATTTTCTTGTTTTTGGAAGAGAAGTTATTAGCCATTTGAATTCACAAACCTCGCCGTGAAAGCACTTTGCAAAGCTACCACGGCTTGGGAGTGACGTCATTTTCATTGCCCATACTTCAATTGCATATAGCGGAAAGCCAATCAGAAAGCGAGAAAATTGGATGTTGTTGTAAAAAATGTTATTTTCCATGGTTTTTCCATACTAAGATTCCAATGTCGGAGCTGCCTCGTACCCAGGCCCTTTTGGTTTGGGAAGGACGAAGAAGGCGCGCACAGACCAAGGGAAGGGTTTTGCGCCGCATCTCACCAAAAGCGCCTGGGTTGGAGACAGGTGTCTGAGGGGAGAACACTGTCTGACCGTCACTGACACCCACCCTTGCCGTTGAATGGCTTGTTGGGGCCCGTTTTATTGCTGGATGTTGCGCCGTCTTCTAAAGTCCAGTTGAAGTCATCCCATTTGTGATTTGTCCAGTTACAGAATCCATTGTCAAAGGAACAGTTACCTAAACAATCAGTAGATTTGCAGGTTAACTCTACCGCCTCCCGGTTAGCTCAGTAGTCAAGCTTAGGTTTGTTGTGCGGGAAGTCGCGGTTCAAACCCTGGCCGGACCAATACTCAGGGTCTTAACATAACTGAGTAGGAGGTGTTGCCTTTGTGAAACAATGTCATTCTCGACCTGCAAATGGTTAGAGCTTCACATCTTCTCGGATAAGGACGTAAAATCGTAAGTCCCATGTCGGCCTCAAGTTTATCAGTCTCACCAGACTGTCGCGAGTTACCGACGTTAAGGTGTCTCGATCGAAAATATGAAGCGAATTTAAACAAAAATGTCATATTTTTTACAATTTTTGCCTGATACTTCTCAAATTTTCACAAACAGTACACAATTTATTAATACAACTGATAATGTCAAAATTTTGAACCGATCACACATACTAATGACGTAATTGCGACGTAAGTCAACCCTACTTTTTCATATTTTGAGCCAGTACTCGAAATCTAGTCGAACGATTTTCAGTACCAAACAACTGGAAACTGTGCAAACGTATAACACACATACACAGTGTAAATTTTATCAAAATCCCTCGGGCGAAGTTGGCGAAAAGGTTGTGCTATAAATTCTCACCTTACTAACGTTGTCAAAGTTGAAAGGATCGTAGCTTTCTGTCAATAGAACTGATTAGAATCCGAACTGGTTAAAAGTATTCCCCAAAACTTCCTCAATCTTGAAATAAAATTGTGTTAGCAAAAATAGTAAAAAAGTTGTAGTCATTTCTTTCGAGAGGGCAAAAAGTCGAAAAATAGCCAAAACTTCAACATCTACAAATGTCTGGTTTTCATAAAAACCGCTCCAGAGAAGTTTGTAAAAGTTTTTGAACATTATTCAATCTTTCATAAGAATAATACACCAAATCCTATCGCTGAGAAATATGTATTATTGGAGATATGATATTTCAAAGAGGAATACATCAGAGCCGAGGTTTTGGATAGTTATTTGTTTACATCTAGAGCAGCCATGGTTGACTAAATAATGGCTGCACATGTATTCAAAAGTCGCGGAATTATCATAATGCCAAGGATAACTAATTTCTGTAAACATGTGTATAGGTATAGTTACAGAAACTGGTTGTACATTATACCTCCTGGTCATTATGATAATTTCTCGACTTTTGAATGCACGTGCCTATTCCGGTAGTCAGCCGTAGTCGCTCTAGATGTACACTGGTATGTAATCAACTAAAGACGATTGAGGTATGCTAACCGCCGTGGAAAGCGAGTAGCAGCTGACGTTTCGAGCGTTAGCCCTTCGTCAGAGCAAAAAAGGATGTAAACGAAGCGCTATCCAAAACCTCGGCTCTGATGTGCTCCTCTTTGAATAATCATGTCTTCAATAATAAGAGATTATTCTATCGGTAGGAATTACTAAACCCTGGCTAAACACCCTAAACCCTGGTGGAGGGTAGGGTCAGGGTTAGGTATTATGGTTGTAGAAATATAACGTCACCGTAGGAGGTTACAATAGACAGACAGACAGACAATCTTTATTTATCCACAGTTTAAAAACATCAGTTGTACACGAAAGGTGTACCATTGCAATAGTAAAATATGTACATTAAAAATTAAAAATGTAATAATGCATTAAAACTGTTTTACATGTTTGCCGTGTGGGAGTCCGATTTAGCATACAGGGTATCAATTTCCCTTTTTTAGTGCTTTATATGTTTAGACACTCTTAGGTCATGTGGGAGATTATTCCATAAGAATGCCCCACTGTAGCCGAAGCTACGTTTTAGGTAGTTAGTCCTCGGTTTAGGTATAAATAATTTACTTTCAGAATCTCTTAGATCATAGTTAGTATTACGAGTTGTAAAGAGATCCTGAAGATAACCTGGGGTGAGCTTATGCATGGTTTTGTACATCGCCATAATTGCTTTTTGTTTTTTTCGATGTGTATATACGTTGTCCCAGCCAAGCATATCAATCAGTAGACTTGAACTCGTGTCATAGCTTGATCGAGTAATTACTCTGGCTGCCCGGTTTTGTAGTTTTTGCAGTTTATCATTTAACTGTTGACTTAAGCCATCCCAAACTGAGCCACAGTAAACAAAATGCGGCTCAATCAGGGCTTTATATATTTTTACTGCAGTATCTCTGCATATGAAAGGCCTTACACGCTTAAGTGCACCAATGCCAGAGGAGATCTTTTTTGATATTTCGTCTATATGCTTCCGCCAGGACAATGTATCATCTATATAAACCCCCAGAGATTTGGTGTAGTTCACTTTTTTTATTTCTTTACCCTCTATACGAACGTCGATGGTACAGTCGCTTTGAGTTTATAGTTTTGGCGAGACCCAATAACCATAAACTCAGTTTTAGCGATGTTGAGACTTAGCTTATTTGCTTTGAGCCAGATATTTACATTTTTTAGTTCCGCATTGATTTTTGTTTCAGGATCTCTCTGGCTTGAGGCGGCAAAACTAATATTAGTATCATCGGCGTACATTCTTGGTAATCCCTCGTTTAGGCAGTTTGGCATGCAGGTCATTAATATAAATCAAAAAGAGTAATCGTCCAATTATTGAACCTGCGGGACTCCACAAGTTATCGGGCTTTCACTAGACATGTGGCCGTTCACATTACATTTTTGACTTCTATTTGATAGATAAGAGTTAAACCATGCCAGGGCAATTCGGTCAATTCCATATTTCGCTAGTGTTTGCATTATAATTTGGTGATTAATAGTGTCAAAGGCCTTTTTTAAATCGATAAATATTACACCATTAAGGAAACCTTTGTCAATATTTACACACCAATTATTAGTGGCTTCAAGCAGAGCAGTGAGAGTGCTGTGGAGTGACCGGAAGCCTGACTGGCAATTCGTTAGTAGGTTGTTGTTGTTAAGGTAATTGTATAATTGGTCATAGATAATTTTTTCGAATATTTTAGTAACAATTTGGTATCACGGATATCGGTCGGTAGTTGTTAAGATCTGATTTAGTACCTTTCTTAAAAACGGGTGATACCCTAGCCAGCTTCCAGTCAGTAGGAAAGATTCCAGAACTATCGATTCATTAAAAATACACGCCAAAGACGGTGCGACAATGTCAGCGGCGATTTTTAGAAGTTTACATGGAATTTTATCCAGACCCGTTGCTTTCCTACCGTTTATTTTGTTTAATAGTTTGCGGACTTTGTGAATTTCGATTAAAAACCTCAGCAATGTCAGCAGAAGAACTGAGAGTTTGGTCTCCTATTTTGATTTCAGAGACATTGGTTGATTTGCTTTGTCGACTTTGCAGGTCATAAATTAATTTCCAAGTTTTTCTTGGGTCATTTTTATTGGCTTCAAGATTGTTAGTGAAATATTTGCGTTTTTCTTGCTTAATGGAGTTGTTGGCGTCATTTCGAGCTACTTTATACTGTTACCAAATCGTATGGTCGTTTGTTGACGCTAGTTTTCTTTTTTTAAAGTCCCTTTTGTGCATTTTGCTTATTAATTCATTTGTACTCCACGGGGATTTTTTGTTTCGGATTCTTTTTGTCCTAAGTGGCGCATGTTTATCAATGACATGCACTCATCAGAGCGTGTTTCCATACACGCCACATTTCATTTGGGTTATTGTAAGTAGAAACGATATTCCATTCTTTTTGCTTTAGATCGAGTAGAAAATTATCTTTGTTAAAATGCTTAAGCTGCCTCGCCTGAATGGTCTTATGAACACCAGAGCGTACATAACTGATTTTACGAGTTAGATAGATGAGGAAGTGATCGCTGATACCAATTTGGAGAACACCCAAATTTGATACCTTTTCCGGGAAGTTTGTTAAACATAGGTCTATTAGAGTACTAATTAGAAATGTACCAAGTACTAATTAGAAATGGCTTGAAGCGAGGTTTTGTGATCTCTACAGTTAGGCATTCAAGCTTATCTGAGCTTAGGTCTTCACGATTTTGGAAATTGATATTATTTCGTATGTAAAAACAAACACCACCACCATTTCTGCCATTGATATTCCGGTCTTTTCGAATTATTTCAGGTCAATAGACCCTTCTCCGGTTTTTTTGAACTTTTGATATATACGTATAACAGCAAAACCGTCGATACTGCTGAAAAGAGCACCTCAAAGTTACAGGCCCGCAAACTCGAAAAATGTCGGAAAATTTTACAGACTTCGACTGGGAGCACACAAACGAAATTTTCATACAAACGTCTGTAAAATTTACCGAGTTTGCGAGCCTATAACTTTGCTACTATTCAAGATATAACTCTCAAATTTGGGATTTTGACTAACTTCGAGGTGCTCTTTTCAGCAGTATTGTTAAGATAAAGAATCTTACGATTTTAGACAAAATCCTACTTTAGGAGAAACATATAATAAATTAAACTGTTCTAGTTTTAGCCACGCTCGACGCATACAAAGTTGAGTTACTTTAATTAAATCGTTCTTTTGTTAAACCCGTTTGGTCACGAGCCTGTATTTACTAAGGTCGTTTTCGATCCATTGACAACATTGAATAGAACTCATTTTCCAATAACCTGTGTTGTTAAAGGGAACTAATTAAGTATTGATTATATCTTAAGCTATCGGTACCAAGCGATTCCGACAACAAGCCAATAAGATTTGAGTATTTCTAATTACAGTTCCGTACTTTGTCAGGTACCAAATCCATTGAACTTCCCGTCAATGCAAATTAGTTACCAACTTCAAGTTGGATTTCTATGGAACATATCTAAAGACTCGTATAATGCTTTACGCTCAAACTATGATATTTGATTTCTAGTTTCACCTTTGACATATCTTATTTACGTTGTCGATCGGTTGGAACACCTTCCTTTCAAGGTCAGTTTTGCTTTGATCAAGCCACAACCTACATACAATAGGAGTTCATGTAAAGACAGCTGTATTGCTTGAGAACTATTCTGGTCAAGAACATCTGTCTACCACATAGACCATGATAGCTGAGAACTATTCTGGTCAAGGACATCTGCTTACCACAGGGACTATTGTTTGTAAATGACATAAATACAGAGCGAATATCTTGTAACATAGAGAGGATATAGTCGAAGAAACAGAAGTCATGGCGAGTCCCATGATTCGCCATGACCAGCCAATACTCCTGTAAGTTGCCAGTCATTGAGACCAGTAATAAAAGTACGTTAAGATCCAACCTTGGTTGTTGCCACAAGCTCTACGAGAATCCCCTCAGCTCAGGAAAAGACTCCCTGACAGTATCGACGGTTTTGCTGTTATACGTATATATCAAAAGTTCAAAAAAACCGTGGAAGGGTCTATTCCTACGAAGTCATAATTATGTGACTTATATAGAGATAGTCCGATACATATTTCTCTTCGATAGGATTTTGGAGCAATAACAGAATGCAGGGCCATTTTTGAAGCTCCATATTTTTCTGATTGGCTCGGTGGCTGATCTTAATCCATCCACCGGCGCAGGCTCGGTGGCTCGGCAGTCACTGCCTCGAAGCATCTCCATTTTCAATGTATCTTGGGGTATATATTTTAGTGGCTCGGTTTTTACCAGTTTTTACCATTTTTCGACGTTTTACACTCGAAAGAAATATTTAGAACTTTTTTTCTGTTTTTGCTAAAACAATTTTATTTCGCATCAAGATTTAATAGGAAGCTTTGTGGAATACTTTTAACCAGTTCGGATTCTAATCAGTAGCATTGGCAACGTTAGTAAGGTGAGAATTAATAGCCCAACGTTTTCGCCAACTTCCACCCAAGGGATTTTGATAAAATTTACACTGCGTATGTGTGTTATAAGTTTGACCAGTTTCCAGTTGTTTGGTAAAAATCGTTCGACTAGATTTCGAGTACTGGCTCAAAATGTGAAAAAGTAGGGTTGACTTACGTCACAATTCCGTCATTAGTATGTGTGATCGGTTTAAGATTTTGACATTATCAGTTGTATCAATAAAGTTGTGTACTGTTTGAGAAAATTTGAGCAGAATCAGGCAAAAATCGCCAAAGTTACGACATTTTGTTTAAATTCACGAAGTTGCTTCGGAGTTTCGATCGAGACACCTTAAATAAGATTGCTTTATTTTACTTGGTTTTACTTTACTTTAACAGAAATAAATTTTACTGCGATCTGAACGCCAGAGATTTGGAGGTTAAATTAAAACGAAGATGAAGATGAAAATGAAGGAGATGAAAACGAACATGAAGCAAACTTTTAAGCCTTAGAGTACAAAATGTAACCAAGAATAACTGCACACCTGCGGATTTGAGATCGAAGTTCCTGTACTTTTTCTTACAGCAATTTCCCTTGGTGAAGACGATATCATCTATTGCAACATCTCCCAGGTAACCATTGCCTATGATACCCTCGATAACGATCTAAAAGTACAAATATACTAATATTAATTGATGTATACAATAATACATATTAAAACAATAGACCACACATTTTAATGTGTTAACTGGCGAAATAAAGCACGCGGGATGTTGGGAGAACACAAGAAATGCTTGAAAATCACAAGCCGAAGGCGCATGAGTTTTAAGCATTTCAAGTGTTCTCCCAACATCCCGAGTGCATTATTTCGCCAGTAAACACTTTAAATGTGTGGTCTATTGCTTTTATGATATAACTACGACACAACGCAAGCAGGCGTGCCGATTGCTAAGTGTTTACCGGCACAATAGTACAAATATACTAATATCAATTGACTGTATACAATAGTACATATAAACTAATATCAATTGGTGTATACAATAGTACAATAAACTAACATCAATTGATGTATACAATAGTACAAATATACTAATATCAATTGATGTATACAATAGTCCAAATAAACTAATATCAATTGGTGTATACAATAGTACAAATAAACTAATATCAATTGATGTATACAATAGTACAAATAAACCAATATCAATTGATGTATACAATAGTACAAATAAACTAATATCAATGGTGTATAGAATAGTACATAGTATAAACTAATATCAATGGATGTATACAATAGTCCAAATAAACTAATATCAATTGGTGTATACAATAGTACAAATAAACTAATATCAATTGATGCATACAATAGTACAAATAAACCAATATCAATTGATGTATACAATAGTACAAAAAAACTAATATCAATGGTGTATAGAATAGTACATAGTATAAACTAATATTAATGGATGTATAGAATAGTCCAAATAAACTAATATCAATTGGTGTATACAATAGTACAATAAACTAACATCAATTGATGTATACAATAGTACAAATATACTAATATCAATTGATGTATACAATAGTCCAAATAAACTAATATCAATGGTGTTTAGAATAGTACAAATAAACTAATATCAATTGGTGTATACAATAGTACAAATAAACTAATATCAATTGATGTATACAATAGTACAAATAAACCAATATCAATTGATGTACACAATAGTACAAATAAACTAATATCAATGGTGTATAGAATAGTACATAGTATAAACTAATATCAATGGATGTATAGAATAGTACATAGTATAAACTAATATCAATGGATGTATAGAATAGTCCAAATAAACTAATATCAATTGGTGTATACAATAGTACAAATAAACTAATATCAATTGATGCATACAATAGTACAAATAAACCAATATCAATTGATGTATATAATAGTACAAATAAACTAATATCAATGGTGTATAGAATAGTACATAGTATAAACTAATATTAATGGATGTATAGAATAGTCCAAATAAACTAATATCAATTGGTGTATACAATAGTACAATAAACTAACATCAATTGATGTATACAATAGTACAAATATACTAATATCAATTGATGTATACAATAGTCCAAATAAACTAATATCAATGGTGTATAGAATAGTACAAATAAACTAATATCAATTGGTGTATACAATAGTACAAATAGACTAATATCAATTGATGTATACAATAGTACAAATAAACCAATATCAATTGATGTACACAATAGTACAAATAAACTAATATCAATGGTGTATAGAATAGTAAATAGTATAAACTAATATCAATGGATGTATACAATAGTACATAGTATAAACTAATATCAATGGATGTATACAATAGTACATAGTATAAACTAATATCAATGGAGAGTTTCAACCCGTTTATTACATGCGCCTTTTGTTGACGGCAGCAATTTTATTTGCTCCGTATTATTTCATATTTTACCTTTAAATCATACATATATGGCACTTATACGCCCCTACAACGCTCAAAACGGACTCCTACGAAAAGTCTGGTCGTCATATCGTGGTAAGAGAGCAGGAAAGCTCGTAAAATCAAGAGAAGCAACTCGCTGCCAAAGAATCAACACCGTTCAGCCAAGGGAATTCAACCGTGCTAAAGTGATTTCAACTCTAAGTCTATCTAGGACTCACAATCCAACGAATTGTGTTTATATCATCCCATTATCAGCACCAGGTACGACCAGTAAGGTCGAGGAAAGATCAGGAAAAACATTTGTGCCCAGTATTCTGCTATCTAACGTTATGTCCTTGGCGCCAAAAATCGATGAAGTCCGGCATTATGCTGAGTATGCAAATTTAGACCTTGTTTGTTTAACCGAGACTTGGCTTCAAGAACATATTCATGACAATATAGTCGCTATCAGTGGCTTCAATCTAATCCGACAAGACAGAAAGGAAGGTGTACATGGTGGTGTGTGTATGTTCATCAAAAATTCCATCCAGTACTCCTTGTTGGACGATCTAACTGACTCTTCCTTCGAGGTTTTGTGGGTTAAAATTCGACCAAACCGTCTCCCAAGGGGGTTCAGCAATATTATTGTTGGAACAGTTTATCATCCACCAAGCTCAGATAATTCTACCATACTGAACTATCTGATGAACTGTCTCTCATCTATCGAGTCTAAACACCCGAACTGTGGGATCATTCTCCTCGGTGACTTTAACAAGCTCAATGTTGCGATGTTAAAATCCAGTTTCAATCTCAAGCAAATTGTCAATTTTCCAACTAGAGGTCGTAACACGCTGGACTTAATACTTACGAATCTCAAAGATTTCTACGATGCTCCGGATAAGAGACCTCCCTTTGGCTTATCCGACCATCTGTCTATTGAAGTCAAGCCAAAATTACGCATCCTGCTTCCACAGCCAAGGTTCAAGGTTAAATCGAGAGATCTGCGGTCAAGTAATCGTCTCGCTTTAAGCTCTTACCTGCAAGAGGTTGACGTACCAACCCTCATCAGTACTGGTAACTCATGTTCAGAGAAGGCATCCATCCTCGAAACAATTGTAAACACAGGTCTGAACATTATACTTCCTATACGATCTAAAACCATCCACTCCAACGAACCGCCGTGGATTAACCCAGTCCTGAAAGATCTAATCAGACAACGCCCAAGAGCTCTCGCACAAGGGAATCTTCCTTTATTCCGCCTTTTAAGAAACAGCTTTAATCGAGAGCGGAAGATCTGCCGAGGGAAGTACTACGAAGCGAAGGTTGCCCATCTGAAAGAATGCAAACCATCGGTGTGGTGGAAGGAAGTAAAGAAACTAAGCGGCATATCATCAGCCTCCCAAGGACCGGATGATTTCACGAAATCCCTCCAGCATATAGACGGCGCAACTAATAAGCAGGACTTGGCTAATATTATCAACGAAGCCTTCATACTACCGATGAGTGATTTCTCACCGCTCCCAGCTGATTTCCAACTCGACCGAGCGGACGATCCTCTATCTCCACCGCTAGTGGTTTCCGCCCACTCTGTCTATAGAAAATTATCAGCGCTAAACCCCACCAAGGCGCAGGGCCCAGATGGCATTCCGGCTTGGTTACTAAAGGAGAATGCGGATATTCTAATGGTACCTGTCATGGACATTTTAAACAGCTCGTACCGCGAGGGCCGTCTACCACCATCTTGGAAAGAGGCAGATATAGTTCCCGTTCCAAAGCAAAAACCAGTAAAAGATGTCAACAAACACTTACGCCCCATTTCTCTCACACCAATACTCTCCAAGATCGCCGAAGAGTTTGTCGTCGAAGAACACGTTAAGCCAGCCATGCTGAAGAAAATCGGTTCTAACCAATTCGGATGCGTCCCAAAGTCATCTACGACGCATGCACTAATCAGTATGATACACACGTGGACCAAACACACAGACGGGAACGGCGCAACTGTAAGAGTCGTTCTCTTTGATTATAGGAAAGCTTTCGATCTAATCGACCACGCTATCTTGGCTAATAAACTAGGGACGTTGGACCTCCCACATGGAATCGTGCGTTGGATTATTGATTTCTTAAAGTGCCGTAAGCAGAGAGTCAAACTAGAGCGTGACTGTAAATCAGAATGGAAAGACATCCCTGCAGGCGTCCCACAGGGAACCAAGCTAGGGCCGTGGCTCTTTGTACTTATGATCGACGATATAGGAGTCACCAACACCGACTTATGGAAATATGTAGATGACACGACTATCGCTGAACCTGTCCATAAGAACGAAATAAGTAACATCCAGAATGCTGTATCAGAACTGGCCACAAAGTCGCACCAGAATAAGTTTCAATTAAATCAAGCAAAATGCAAAGAGCTACGAATATCATTTGCTAAGAGTGCCCCCAACTTCGCCCCTGTCGTTGTGGATGCGAAACCTATTGAAGTAGTTTCCAACTTCAAACTACTTGGCCTGAACATTTCAGATAACCTAAAATGGAACGTTCATATCTCGGAAATCATACGAAAGGTGTCTACCCGACTGTACTTCTTGAAGCAACTTAAAAGAGCAAACGTGTTAACAAAGGAACTCTTGACATTCTATGTTACATGCATACGCCCAATAACCGAATACGCCTGTCCCGTGTTCCATAACGGGCTCCCGCAGTATTTGTCGGAGGATTTAGAAAGACTGCAGAAGCGTGCTTTAAGAATCATTTACCCATTCACCACCTATCCTGAAGCTTTGGCAGCCAGTAACCTAACTCCACTCTACGATCGCAGAAATGCCCTAATAATCAATCTATTCAACGAGATCAGCTCCAATGTGAACCATAAGTTGCACAACTTACTGCCTAAACCAAACACATGTAATGCTAATCTTCGAAGTAAGCGGAGTTTCAATGTGCCCATATGTAAGACCAACAGACTGAAAAACAGTTTCATATATAGTAATAGCAATTAGAATATAACAATATAACAATAACCAGAATATATATAGCAATATTGAGTAGAACCTTCATGATTATCAAGACACAGTTCTACATATAGTAAGATTATATCTAGCAACTATCAGTACCAATATTAATTAGAATTTTAATTATCAAGTCCAACAGACTGAAGAGTTTTATACTTTATAGTATTATTAATTAGATTATAATTAGCAACTATATTTTATATCAGTAGCAACATTGATTAGAATTAATTTTAATTATCAGTATTTTCAAATTTAATGTAAAGTCTTACGCAATTCAGCTTTCCAGCTGCAACAGTTATTACTAATAAACTATCTATCTATCTATCTATCTAGAATAGTCCAAATAAACTAATATCAATTGGTGTATACAATAGTACAAATAAACTAATATCAATTGATGTACACAATAGTACAAATAAACCAATATCAATTGATGTATACAATAGTACAAATAAACTAATATCAATAGTGTATAGAATAGTACATAGTATAAACTAATATCAATGGATGTATAGAATAGTACATAGTATAAACTAATATAAATGGATGTATAGAATAGTCCAAATAAACTAATATCAATTGGTGTATACAATAGTACAAATAAACTAATATCAATTGATGTACACAATAGTACAAATAAACCAATATCAATTGATGTATACAATAGTACAAATAAACTAATATCAATGGTGTATAGAATAGTACATAGTATAAACTAATATAAATGGATGTATACAATAGTACATAGTATAAACTAATATCAATGGATGTATACAATAGTACATATAAACTATTATCCTATAAATATTATATTTCAGCCAATCAGAGCTCAGCTTTACTATGCAATACAGGGCGGTATTTCATGGTTTTTCTATGAAATACAGAGCGGTATTTCATGGCTAGATCAGGCCAAACAAAATAGGGTGGGGTGGGGGGCTCGTGCATATTGCATTGTGAATATTGTTTGGCGTGTTCGTGGAGAGAAAAGCATTAATTTTAAGGTGTGTGTGCTGTATATAAGTATCCAGCTCAATAACAATAAGAGTAATTCACTATTTCTCAACATCCTTTCTGAAAGAGCTATAAATGGTATTTAGTGTGCAATGAGTTTAGGCTTCAGGATGAGTAACGGGAGCTAGTCAGAACAGCACTTTATTTTCGATGGCGTAAAAGCTTTGTTTCGATCATTCATTATCTGACGTCATCTGTGCATCTATACTCTAATAGATCATGGCTATATCGACCAATCAAAGCGCGCGTTTTGCCCTGTTTCTTGTATAAATACAAATATATGATAACCCACCTGATAACAGCGACCATCAATATTAATCAAGGCTTCTTTCCAATTGGTGCCCTGTTCGCCAGCCATGCTCCACAGTCTGTCGTCACCACCTAAGCCAATTTTCTTATAAACAATGATTTCGCCGACCTGATTGCCGTACATGTTGTAGTAGAACTGCATACACATCCTACCACACAAACGAGGACTCAGCAACTGTGCCTTGTGGCCTGGCAGCCGTGGCATCGACGCCTCTATGAAAATATATTTACCTAAACAGGGATAGAAAACAGACATGGTTATGCTATGACGTTTATTGAATCACTGAAAAAAATACCCAATTACCATAGTATGGAAGAACCATGGAAAAAACATGGAAAAATCATGGAATAAACATGGCAAAACCATGGCAAAAGCATGGAATAAACATGGAAAAAGCATGGAATCAAAATGGCAAAACCATGGAATAAACATGGAAAACTATGGAATAAATATGAAAAACCATAGAATAAACATGGAAAAATATGGAAAAACTATGGAATAAACATGGAAAAACCATGGAAAAAATATGAAAAATCCAAGGAATAAATATGGAAAAACCATGGAATAAACATGGAAAACCATGGAATAAACATGCTTGATCAACAGAATCGTAAACCAGTCTGAAGAATGGTTGCCTCATACACCAGTCTGAAGAATGGTTGCCTCATACACACTGAAAAAAACAACTAATGTCCATCATGGTATGGAAATATACAATAATTTTGGAGATTCCAATTTACAGCATTTCCCCATGTTTTGCCATTATATTTTCAGACTTCCAATTTTTCGAAAGTATGGAAATTAAAGACCGAGCTCCCAATTATCGGAACTGAGGTAAGGACCCGGAAAAAAACCCGATAAATTATATAAAGAAAACAAAGATAAAAACACAAAAATAACTGTCTGGTAGAATGAAGGGAAATCAATGCAAAATGTTTAGAAGAAGAAAAAGGAAGATAACGGAAAATGAAAACAAAAAAGAAGATGTTTAGTTGCACGCGTATATGTAACGGAAATTGTAATGCGTGCGTGCAGATGAAATCACTGGCTAACTATCCTCACATTTTGTGTATTTGTCATTGATATAATAATAATAATATTTAAAGAGGGTGACACTGAGCTAACACGAACTTAATTAGTGTGGGCCTCTATAAATAATAAAAATTATATAAATATACATGCATATATATACATATATAGTCAGTCTAAAAATATGTACTCGGAGAATACAATACTCGACTAAAAATTACTATATAAAAAATAAACTACAGTAACGATAATGACAATTGGTTTAAAATGTAAGTATAAAAGGCTGCTAGTTTCTTCCTAAAAACACTTAAACTACAATTCTTGATATCTGCTGGTAGATCGTTCCAAAGCTTAACGCCATTAAAGGAAAACGATTTCTGTCCAGTTTTAGTAGAGTACTACTACTACTAATAATAATGTCTTTAATGAATCACCGATAAAATACATATCGTGTGTTACAGCTATAAGAGATCTTAAGACGAAAAGGCATTTCTTTGCTTCACTAAGCTTCTTTTTAACGTGACTAGAGAATTAAAAGCTGACCATTTTTCGTCGAAAGATAGCGTTCAAAATGGAACCAGCGTCCAAAGAAACAATTTACATCTTTATCAAGAGCGAGAGTGAGAAATTGGTAGCTAAAAAAGGATGCAAGAAAGACACAAAACGATACTGAAAGTTTCGTAGCGATGCTGGCAGCGTGTTGAAAAGCAGCTTCCGAAAGAGAAGACGACAAACCTCGCTCGCATCATGTAGGTCCTGTATTTATGCACAACTTTGCCTCTAGTAAAACCATAGTTAATAGAGTGGAATGGTTAGGAAACTCAGGGACCTTCTTTGTTATAGGTCTTTGTTAGCTTTTTTCATCCACCACCGTGCACAAAACACAATAGAAATTCCAACATGTTAATCAATCAGCCAATAGAAACATGTGAGTTCAGTCGTTCAGGGAACGCTAATGAACTATGATCGTGCACAATCTTTTGTCTTACCCCCTTCCAACCTAAATCGCAGCGCCTTTGTTAGCCCTTTTGAAGTTAGCCGGGTTTCCTAACCATTCCACTCTATTAACTATGGTAAAACTTATGTCTATATAACAAATCACTAAATGACTGTCCCCTCGGGAATCAGTGAGTTTCGTTTCCCCTCGATCCTCGAAGTTTCACTCGACTCCGTCTCGGGGAACATCGAGGATCTCGGGGAACATCGAGGATCTCGGGGAACATCGAGGATCTCGGGGAAACAAAACTCACTGTTTCCCTCGGGGCCAGTCACTAAGTGTTTAATATTCGGTTAAATAGGACGTTTGCATAATGACGTCACAAACTACAACTACCAGAACTCTTTGCGCGGATTCTTTTGTTCCTCTAATTTGGACCATTGTCTTGAAATTCATAAATTGATAAATTTGAATGAGAAAAATAATTTGAAAAAGATTCTGCATGGTAGTTGGTTAAATGAGGCCATAATGAAAATGTCCTATCACCGAAAACTCTTTCTTTTCGCATATATCAAATCCACGTGCGCATTAATTTGAACATATTGGAACCAACTGGCGTTCCGTAAATGTAAACTTTGGGTTAGAATTCAGGTTGAAAATTCAAATAACCTGACAAGATTTCCTACCGTTTTGTCCGGTGTGATCAGTAAGGGGACCGGTGTCGCCAGTGGCTGTTGCCCCAGAGTTAAGTAACCAATCAAAGTTGTCATCAAAAAGAACGTTGACCCACTCGCAAAAACCGCCGTCAAAGTCGCACGTCCCTGCGGATAATAAAACGAGGTGTGAAAAGGGGTATCCATGATTCAAAAATCCCATTGCAGGGCTCGAAATTGCGCCCGATACGGGCGTAAATACGCCTAGATTTTTTCGTTTTACGCCTAACGTTTTCCACTTAGGCGTAAAAGTTTGGAGAATTACGCCTAATTTTTTTAAGCTGGGCGTAAAATTACGCCTCCTTTTTTTCTTAATTTCGAGCCCTGCATTAAATGTTTGTGCTTTATGATGCTCGCATATCTTTCTCGTCAGAAATTCCTGCGATATTCCACAAGTGTATATCACTTCTGATTTGCGAACATTCAAGGTATAACTACCGTCTAGGTACATCACGACTCAAAATACTCCCCAAAATATACACAGCGGACAAATGAAATGGAAAAACGGTTACTGCTGGTCTGCCATGTTTAAACGAGCAATATCGTCGGTTGTGTCCGCGATCATTTCGCCATGTGTCAGCGTTTGGTCCTCGATGGCCGAATAACGAGCGAGCATACCATTCGTACGTCTTACTGCGCATGGTCGTTTTCGTCAAGGGGAAAATACATTAATAATGCATTTTCTCAACTCCTCATACAAGTCGTCCAAAAACCTACCCCCTCTCCCCCAAATAAAAAAAAAACCTAACCATTTCCAACCACAAATCATTCATAGAACGAGTATAAATACACACGAGCTGGCTTTAAAGTGATATTTTCAAGTGGCAAGGTATTCTGAAGTTATCGCGGCCGAACCAACACTCAGGGTCCTAAAATAACTGAGTAGAAGGTGCTGCCTTTGTGAAACAACTGCAAATGGTTAGACCTTCACGTCTTCTCGGATAAGGACGTAAAATCGTAGGTCTACCGTCGGCCTTAAGTTTATCAGTCTCACCAGACTGTCACGAGTTACCGACGTTAAATAAAGTTGCTTTACTTTACTTTATTGCCGAAATGGATTTGTAGTTAAAACAAACGTATATAGTATTTTCACTGATATCATAGGTCTTTTGCAGGAAACAGTCACGTGCTGATATATGACTTCAATAACCAATGAATTTCGCTTGTGATCCCATGGGAAAGGTATTTGGATGGTGAACAATCTTCAGCACTGACGCTGTTTTTGAAAGATCGACAATTGATTGCAGGTGGAAAATAGCATTTACAAAGGTTTTGCTAATAACACTACCGATCTCGTACAAGTGCGTTTAAATAAATGAAGTCAGATTTTGCTATCCAGTACAACCACGTGATTGCATTCCTGTAAAAGGTCCATCAACTACAGTAATCCTGTACCGCTCGAGACCTGTATTCTGATTGCACCCATTATACTGTAGCTCTATTGTTTTCGTACTGCACGTTCTAAAGGTTAGGGTGTTTCGTATTGTTGGGAAAGCCAATGCTGTGGCTCGTTTCGAGCGGTACAGGATGGCCCATCAACTAAGCCGTCTATTAAGGAATGCTATATGCCGCGGGAAGCAAGTTCCAGTTGACGTTTCGAGCGCTAAGGAAACAGGATATAGTATTTACCTGGCTCTCCCCTTGTCCGAGTGAGAGCAGCTTCCAATACTCTTGTTTTTTGGTCCTCTGTGAGTGGTTTGCCGTCACAAGTCCCGTTTAAAAATTGTATGTTGTCTAAAGCCATGTCGCTCTGATACGACTTACCGCGACGCGCGAAAAATGCAACCTGAGAATGTAAAGAAATGTTAAGAATTATAAGTAGAGCAGCAGCAGCAACTATAATAATATTAACAATACTCCGCGAACCTCTCTACACCGCACGCCTCTACACCGCACGCCTATCTACACCGCACGCCTCTCTACACCACACACCTCTCTACACTGCATGCCTCTCTACACTCTACGCCTCTCTACACTCTACGCCTCTCTACACCGCGCGCCTCTCTACACCGCACACCTCTCTACACCGCGCGCCTCTCTACACCGCACACCTCTCTACACTGCATGCCTCTCTTTACTGTACGCCTATCTACACCGCACGCCCATCTACACTGCACGCATATCTACAATCCACGCCTCTATACACCGCACACCTCTAATCTATACACCACACACCTCTACACAGCACATCTCTCTACACCGCGTGCCTCTCTACACCGCGCGCCTATCTACACCGCACGCCTATCTACACTGCACGCCTATCTCACCGCACGCCTCTATACACCGCACACCTCTAATCTATACACCACACACCTCTCTACACCGCACATCTCTCTACACCGCACGCTAATCTCACCGCACGCTAATCTCACCGCACGCCTCTATACACCGCACACCTCTACACTCCACGCCTCTATACACCGCACGCCTCTCTACACCGCACGCCTCTCTACACTGCACGCCTCTCTCACCGCACGCCTCTCTACACCGCACGCTTCTCTACACTCCACGCCTCTCTACACCGCACGCCTCTCTACATCGCACGCCTCTCTACACTCCACGCCTCTCTACACCACACACCTCTCTACACCGCACGCCTCTCTACACCGCACGCCTCTCTACACCGCACGCCTCTATACACCGCACGCCTCTCTACACCGCACGCCTCTCTCATCGCACGCCTCTCTACACCGCACGCCTCTACACCGCACGCCTCTATACACCGCACGCCTCTCTACACCGCACGCCTCTCTACACCGCACGCCTCTCTACACCGCACGCCTCTCTACACCGCACGCCTCTTTACACCGCACGCCTCTATACACCGCACGCCTCTCTACACCGCACGCCTCTCTACACCGCACGCCTCTCTGCACCGCACGCCTCTCTACACCGCACCTCTTTCTACACTCCACGCCTCTATACACGCACACCTATAATCTATATACCACACACCTCTCTACACCGCACGCCTCTCTACACCGCACGCCTCTATATACCGCACGCCTCTCTACATCGCACGCCTCCCTACACCGCACACCTCTCTACACCACATGACTCTACAACGTATGCACACCTCAAGTTGTAAATTTCCTGTAATCAAAACGTCTATAAAGCGGAAACGGACAGAATTGCTGATACATATTTTAAAACAAATTCTGCATTGGACATCTGGACAACAACGTAAACATTTGGGGTAAATAAAGTTTATTCATCAGTCTTCTGTTATGAATTACTACTACTCAGCCGAGATGAGTAACAGTGCCTAATGAAAGACAGCATTTGTTGGTCTGTGAAGTGAAGTAATGTTTAAAGTCCGACAATGAGGACTGGACGGGGATTTCAAGTCCGCGCAATTTGTTCCAGTCCGAGGCGCAGCCGAGGACTGGAACTAATTGCAAGGACTTGAAATCCCCGTCCAGTCCGAAATTGGAGGACTTTGAACGACTTCAACTCCTCATTAATTATTCGGGAGGAATCAAAGACAAATAAAAGTTGCTGGTAGTTTAGTATTTTGCAAGGAAAACTAAAAAATATCGAGAAAATAATGCACTTGGATGATAATCTAACTTAGTAAAAGAGGTGTATCCACCTCATAATGATAATGAATGGAATTTGAAAGGAAATTGTTTAATCTGATCAATAAAAGAGTAATTATGCATGCCATGATGTTTTTCAATAATTTATTCGTAGTAACTGGAAAAATTTCCAGTTACTGGAACAACTTGTTCCAGTAACTAGAAACTTTTCCAGTTACTGCTAGGAGGACTAGACCAGGTATCCAGTGTCCTCAAGGGATTAAAATCAGACCATTGGATTGGCTGAATACCTCGTGAATAATTAATGAGGACTTGAACCATTTTTAATAACAGCGTATCGTTCCTTGTTACTGTTATTTTGAATTCGTTCTGTGTGATTACGTCATATCCCTTTACGATCGCTTTATGTTGTGTTTTTAAGAAATACAGTGGGTTCCATAGAAAAGAGCTTTTCGACTCGTCGTCGCCTTTTATTTCTTTGGTCCTCAGGAAACCAGTCTATATTCACCATTTTAATAAGTATGACTGTAAGTATAATCATTAACGTCATACGCGTACTTCTCGTGTATCAGGACTTGAATGCATGTTTTAAAATGTAGTTACCAGCGCCTCTGCTGCATCTTAGAAAGTCTTAATTTTACTTCCATCTTTTATTCAAGTAATCGTGAGTTAAACTTTCGCGATTTGTTTGCTTTTCCGCGATTGACGTCACTATAATTGAATTCCAACCACTTATTAAAAAGATGTATAAGCCATAGCTCCCGTCAAGTGGACTATTGGTATGGGTTACCTTATCATTTGTAATAGAGCGGGTTTCGATTTAGTGTCGTAAACCGAACCAAAACCAAAGTATTCACAGAGCCAATCACGGCAGTAAGTAAAAACGCAATGCGCCAATCACAAACTGAAGTAATCCGAGATTGGTTTTACTTGAATCAATCACGAGGAAAAGTAAACGCAATCGTGTATAGCTCCCGCTAAAACGAAAGTTGATTACGCGATAGACCAAAACAATGTTAGGTTTTAGTTTGGAACTTGATTGACTGATAATTACAAAACATTTTTCACAGCCAATAGAAAAGCGAAGCAAACGCTAAACCAAAGCGAAGAGCACGCATCATGATAACTTTGTGAACCTTACCTTGTATTCTTTATTGCCATACACGGTAACTTGAGCGGAATGCCATCTACTGCCTTGATTACGGTAGCGACCCCAGGCGAAGTGAGGAGTTCTACCTTCAATGATGTACACCTTCAGGTCACCGATACCAGTGCCATACATATTGTAATAGAATCGCATGCACCTGACTCCTCTCATTGGAGGGCTAAAGAGTCGTGCCACGTGACCGACACGACGTGGCCACGAAGCTTCAATCAACATGTAATGACCTGTGGATGTTTAAATAAATCAATAAATTATTACATAATCTTCGCACTTACAATATGTTTTATAGAAGAAACTATTTTTTTCCCAAAAGTCTTACAATCATGATATGTGTGAAGTAAAGGGACTGAGTTATATTATAACAATAACACTACAATATATTTACAAAATGATGTACCCTACTAGCAGAATAAAAGAAAGTTGAACTGAGCTATAAGAACGATGATTAAGGATATGTATATTTTTATTATATGGACGATAGTGTTTTACTGAGAAATAAACCACTCGTAGAACTCATACGAAACTACGTCACGTTTGCCGCCTTTTTAACTACAAAGATGGCGGCAGGTCTGTGAAAATCACAGAGCTCGAGGAAGATGTAAACGGCTTAAATGAGCTGCACGACAATGAATATTCCGAGCACAAATAGCCAAATACGATCTAAAACTCTCTAAAGATTTTCTCGGCTGCAACGAAGAGACAAGAAAACCCGATGAAACCCCCCAGAACAGTTTTAATTTATTATCCATATAATAAAAAGGAAATTACATGGTGGTTTGAAGATATGAAGTTTATCCTCGAGAGTCGAAAACATTTCACGAGTGAGCGCAATATCTTCTCATCACCGTGTAATATCCTCCATATAACCCCATCAAGTATTTTCTCTCGCGCGTGATTGGTTGAATGTGTCACTTGACCCGATATTTTCTCTTCGCGAGCGGGAAATATCAGCGAATACACCCCCTGTGAGAGCAAGGGCTCTCCCGTAAAGGGAAATATTTGAAGGATTATAAAGACACTAACCTGCTTTGCGGCGAAGAACTATGAACTGATATTTGTCCTCGGACATTATCTGTTCCTCGAAACTCAAAACTTCGCTCTCGGAAACTGTTCTGTTCTTGGAACAGACAAATATCAGTGCTCAATTCAACGCCACAAATGGGTTATTATTTATATATTAAGAAGTATTCGTAAAATACACTACTACCAATACCGTTACAATATTGAAACAACTCAGTGCTATGAGAAATTAATTTACAACACACAGCTCCTAATTTGTGATTGTGGCCTTGGTATGTGTATCGTACGAAAATGGGACATTTGCACTGAATCGAGCCACAACATCAGCTAGATTTATCAGAGGAGAATCGGTTATTTTTCGAACTTCTCTTAATAGACGCTCAACACAGAGGGTCTAGTTCCCCTGTTTCCTGTTGGCAAATGAACACATGCACCCTCCCTACTACACCCTATGAAGTCATGGTATGAGAATTATTTCTGCTTCTTCAGTTTACGTCGTGCAAATGTCAAGCAGTTTATTTCCAAATATTTATCGTTCTGGGACCCGCCGTTACCTGTGCCTGACACGTCACTCTCTGGTCCTGTTTCAGTACTGGTTGTCCTCCCACTGTGACGTTCCCAGTCGAAGTCATCCCCCTTTACGTTGCGCCATTGACAGAGGTCAGCATCAAAATTACATCCTCCTGGGAGTATAACGTGTTTAACTGCGGAACAAAAAAATGTGTTAAAAAGTCAAGGTTTAGGCTCGTTAAATGGCATGGAAAATGCGCAATATGTAGTTGCAGCCCGTACTTAGGCCCAGATCAAACGTCGATCTTCTCATGAGCCGTACTTAATTCAATTAAGATCGACATAAGATCGACTGTTGATTCAGACGTCGAACCTAATTCAGTCGCTCCGAATGATATTTAGATGTGAAGCATAGAGGTCAGCGGGAAACAGACAGTGAAACAATGGCGGACGGAATGGCCAACTCAAACACAACTAGAACAAGGGCTTTTCTTCTGGGAATGAATGAACGAAATAGAAGAAGAAGAAGGATGATGCAAACTGCATTAAATTATGTTCAACTTGTTAAAAGAAGGAGATTGCTGCAAAATATGTCTCATCACTGTGCTCTTGAGGTTTTCGGAGAGCAATGAAACGCCAATCTACAATAGTTTGTGTTGCATATGGGTAACGTCCAATTCATGCAGTAGTATTTAATGGTCGCAAAACATGAACTCCACATGTTTTCATGGCCTATTTGTCTTCTCCAGGCAGCCATGTTTTTTTCACATCTTCTGCGCATGCCTTTCAGGGGTGGAAAGGGATTGTGGGAATGAAAAAGCTATTATAACAATTTATACTACATTATAATAATGTATGCATTAGGTTCGGCTCATGAAAAGTTCGACGTTTGAATCAGAGTCGCTCCAAAGTCGTCATTCCCGACTGCCCTTGTCGGCGACGGAACTGTACGACTGTGTCGATCTTAATACAATTTGTCGAACTTAATTGATTCAAACGTCGTACTTCTCATGAACTTAATTCACGTATTAGGTTCGGCTCATGAGAAGATCGACGTTTGAACTGGGACTTAGTCATTTGAAGAACACTTGTAAACTAGTCATTTGAAGAACACTTGTAAACTAATCACCCCGGGAGGGGGAGGGGGGGAATGGTACTTCCGTATATAAGCTATACGGGTATGTGCTACCCCAATGTGTATGGTTTCCAGCTGTTTTAGTCTGAAATAGGGTCATTTATTTCGCATTTTTTAGTCTGGAATAGGGTATGATCTTGACAGGGAAGTATAAGACCGCACATTTTCATATATTTCCCTTGTTATCAAATAGAGTACAGGTCTGAATAAGGGTATGGGAAATCTTATATTTTGGTCTGCCATAGGGTTAGGGTTTTGAGACCCGTTCTGCACACTTCCATCCTTAATTCCTTGGAGTACCCCCACCCCCCCCGAGACTAATCACTGAAACAGTGACCTATCAAATGTGTTCATTATTTGGCGACAATCAAGAACAGTCGGGGGTGTCCGTTCGTAGTCTTTGTATCTATAAATGGAATGTGGTTCGTCCAATGAACTGTTTTAAATGGGGTCAGAAATCCTTCAAAGTGAAATGTCTACATGCACATCCTGTAAATCGGATTTATCATCAGCTTGCCTACTTGATCTTAATTTGCCGTGCGGTTGCAACTGGATCTGCAGAAAGTCAAGGGCGCTTAAAGAACGAAGTTGAGAATATTTCGTGGAGTGAAAGTGAGCGAATTTTGTACTGTATATGAACGGAAAAATGTACACGAGTTCGAAGTACATACATTAGTCAGCATGCAGGAGTCACTGCTTGAGGGCCAAGAATGAAAACAGAGATAAAGCATGTATATACCTTATTCATAAAACCGTCAGATCAATGCCTGTTACTCTAACTTATTGTGCGAACCAAACAAGTCGATATACAAATTATGACTGAGATTAATGTACTTTACTTTCGGCACAATAGTGCCGAGTATGGCAGGAACTGGGAAATCGACAATGGACATGCAGAGAGACATGAATGAATTGTTTTGACGACCTCTATGGCATTTCTCTGCATGCGCAATACTTCATTCCATACAGGGTTATAAAAGAGATTCAATAGTACGCGCTCTCTGATTGGTTGTTCCCCGCCTTTGCACGAGGCTATGTAAACACGAGCATGATTTGAAAGGTGTGACATTGAGATGTTCTTAAACTTTACTGATTTCTTTTTCATAAAAGAAATAGAAAACAGTTACTCTGTTCACATAACGTTATATAGACACTCAACTGAGTTGTGGAAACACTCGTCAACAAGCTCGTGTTGTCATAACTCTCTCGTGGTTGATAACGCTATGTAAACACAGAAACTGTTTTCTATTTATATTCTTAAATAATGATTGCATGGTGACTAAAATGCCCACAGCCTAATCTCGCTGTTTATGTAAGATAACTTTCATCGTATATTTAGAATATGGTCACACCCACTAAGTCAATCAGAGTCCAGCATTTTCTCGCTCTTAATCCCATAGAAACTACAGTACTTAGAGAATACTAATATTATATTAATATTATACTAATATTATACTAATATTATAAAGGCTTTTGTTCTCCTTTGTTCACAAACCTTATTAGTAGTCTCTAAGTACTTAGAGCACACTATTTACTTTAACCACACATTTTCCTTCGTGGGTGTGACCATATTCTAAATCGGTTAGATAATGAACGCTCTTGTTTTATGGCATTTAGAATGTCTTGCATTCATTAAGAAAGCCACGATGCAAGACATTCTAAATGCCATACACCACTCGCGTTCATTATCTAACCTATACATAGAGGATATTATATGGCCTCGCGGAAATACAGATTTTATCTTCGAGTTTTGATGAAATATCTTACGAGTGAGCGCAGCGAACGAGTAATATTTTTCATCAACACGAGAAGATAAAATACATATCTCCAAGCGGCCATGTAATGTTCTGTTTAATATACGATTATCGATGAAATACCAGCTTTCAATCTCTTCCTAAAAAGGCTAGAAATCTAGCCTGAATTTCAGCCGTCTCCTCTGGTAACGAACCAGAAGAGACGGCTGAAATTCAGGCTACATTTTCAAAAGTGACATCTTCACGTGTGAATATATGATTTATATCTTCACGTGTGAAGATATCACTTTTTAGAAAAATACACACTGGTATTACATCGATAAGTATATATTAATTAACAGTTATTCACGGAAGTCAAAGTGCATATTGTACACCTATTGGATTCATCCGAGCCCAACATGGCAACATATTTAAGTCGAGACTTCAATATTGGGCGAGACTGAAGGTCGAGCTAGCCTAAAATCGAGACTTAAATATTTTTCATATTGGCGAGGATTATTCCTATAAGTGTTTTATTATACCCGCACAAATAATCCTCCAATCTGATTAACACAATCAATTAGCGTGAGCAGCTCGTGTAAACTATCCAATTGACCGATTTAGCTTGTACATTTGTTGTCCCAATTCAGGTCACCTGACGTTTTCTTGTTTTTCTGTATCCCAAGAGGAATGTATAAATTTCTCTAATTGGAAAACAAAACACTGAACCCTCTGTCACATAGGTAGCTGTATATCCTTCATGGCAAAATATTGGGCTGGCACGTGACCCTAATACACATATTTGATTGGTAGACTATTTGTAAGGTATAATAATATTATACACTTATAGATCATTTGCATGTGACGTCATCAAAATTCTAAAATCTAAACTATGAGATATATGAAGCTGTTCTTTCAATATGATTTATATATCGGTATTCTCAGTATTCTTCGAAAAATTTACGTCGATACGGTGATTTGTTTTCGAGTTACAGTACTTTGAATTTTGTGACAGCCCAGCTCAGCGTGTTTCCTAACTGTCAAGGAAATCCATATATTTCGGCCAATTTCAAATTTTAGACTTGATAAACCTTTAAAAGTGATATAGCTCATTTTGCTTGCTATGTCATGCTGACGAGTCCAAATGAGGACGAAACAGCTGTCCATGACTGCATTCTAGTCGAGCTGACCTTTTTGTGTCAGGTCTAGCTAGCCGTAGTGCCATTTGTGGAGTATCACACCGTATGAGCTTTGCCGTAGTCTTCGGACTTGTTATTGTCGTCATATCTAAAGTGTTTTGAAGTGAATGCTAATCACATTGATGGGAAAAACAGCTTTATGTGTAGAGTACGTTTTTGGCCGCCATCTTGGTGTACTAAAGCTGTACACCAACATGAGGGTCTGAATGGGGGGGGTCTACATGTCAGTTGTCAGTTAAATTTTTGGCCATTTGTCAGTTGTCAGTTAGCCCTAGTTAATCATTGCTAAATTTGTCAGTTGTCAGTTATTTTTCGGTTGTCAGTTGTCAGTATAAAAATCGTCATTTGTCAGTTGTCAGTTATTTTTAAGGCCGTTCGAATATTATTTGTCCGACAGCTCGGTCACGAAGTACTCTATTGCTCCAAAATTTCGGTCATTTCTATATTTTTACCTGCTCTGTACACAGCATTAAAAATATTTCACTAATATAAGTTTTTTCTTGAGGCAATTTTTTTTGTGACGTCAATGCAAACGGCAATTACCAGAATGTAGGTAATTGCTGTTATCATGCTTCAAATATTTTCTTTGACGCGCGCTTATACGCTCACACGGGGGTCTTCGCTGATATTTCCCGCTCGCGGAGAGAACATATCGGGTCACGTGTGCATTCAACCAATCACGCGCGAGAGAAAATATTTGATGGGTTATAAAGCGACACAGTTTATAGAACCTCTCGACCAGTCAGAATCTCTATGAAATTATACTAAATTATACTAAATTATAATAAATTATAATAAATCACAGGATCCTAATAACCTTCCTTGGAAAGACTTGAGCTCATTTATATCATAATCAGTCCGAAACGGGCGCTCTGATTGGTCAAGAGCCGTGTGTTATTGGAGGGCACACACATGGATGACGTCATTAGCGCGCAACCAATTTCTCAACTCGTTTTGATTGGATATTTTCATAGTTTTTAGTTTGCGATTATCATATGAAACCTGAACACAATTACTACGGTTTTAATGTGATCTCTCATATGGTAGCGTCAGTTTCCCTCAACGTACAGATCAATCTCCCAAATTATGCAAAGTAGGAGGTGCCTTTATCACAGTGGTCTATACTGGTTTTTAAACTGAGTACACGGCCGGCAGTATGTGTATTTGGTATATTTAACTGAATTTTGGGATTTTCTGGTGTAAAGTATACGGCAAGACTTGGACATGATTTGAACTCTTAATTTGGGTATTTTGGGTAATCTTTGAAAGGTATTTGGTATATCATTACCTCTGAATTTCTAACGAGACCTGAAACGGAAATCATAGGGCTGACCAAAGACCTCTGGCCGAGGCTGTATAATGTCAATTAGGCATTTATTTCATCAGGGGAAATCCAAGTTTAATCCCCGCTGTTGGTAGAGATCGTTCTGACTTAATGTTGAATGTGAAGACCGTTGAAAGAATTATGAAAGAATGATTTCGATTGGATAGATAGGCTGAATGCATAGATCTAAGGGCGTATTCGATTGGCCGTACTCCAGTGAATAATAATAGATGGAATAGATGGAAATCACTGGTTCAGGCACATTTTGCACTACAAGCTACGAACGCTTGCTGTCCTTGCGGACTTATGTTGTTCCGGATAGATAACTGTACGGTTTTGTTTGGGCCTTACAAATCATTTATATCATATACTCAAGTCATCTCTTGTAACGGAGTGAGTGAAATAACATGTTGTTGTCCAGGATACATTTATAGGCTACGGTGGTAGAGCAGAGGGAGATTTCGTAGGAGTAGGCAAACTACGGCATGTCCGTAGGCTTGCCGTAGCCGTGCTGTAACCGTGCTGTGCCGTATTTCTGTAATTTGATTGGATCAGCAGGGCAAAAACAATGGGAAACCATTTCAATGTCACGGTATACGTATATGCAGTACAGTAACCGACTACGGACTGGAACGAGACACTCATTGCACCGTAGCGAGTCGACAACGGTGAGAAGTCAGGGTGTTTTTCGTAGTCACCACAACAGAGTACGTTAGTCGAATTTAATGTAAGAAATTCACCAGTCTTTTGGATATTTCATTAGCTAACCTTTAAAATACACAATAAATTGCTTTCTGTTCGAGTTTACAGCGTTTTTGGTCATAGCTTATGTGGGCCGAAATTTTTGTCAATTCGGTCGGCAACGCGACGGCTTCAGCTCAGTCTCGCCAAAATGTTGACATTTTCGCGCCATTCGTTGCGTGCTCGGCCCAGTACTCCAGACGACCGCTAGGCACGTCCAACCGTAGTCGTAGTCCGCAGCTTAGTCGTATCTTAAATTTGCTAGTAACCGTGCTGTAGTCAGTGCTGTAGTTTGTCCCATCATACGAAATATGCTCTAGACCCTTCTCAAGCATGTTAAGGTATTATTGATCAATTCTGTTGAAACACTAAATTCGTTAACTTTGTCATTTTTAAATGAAATGCCATAGAAATATGTAATTAGGCAGTAATCACATGTCTTAATATTTAAGTTAGGTATTCTGGTGCTGTTTTGGTGGTCACGTGACCTTAAGGCTGATAATTATAAAATAAAGAAATCAAAATGGCCGGTCACAGTGCATTTTTAAAGTAACGATTTCTGGCTTATCTGATTGGTCCTGATTATATTGTTTCTAAAGATCTGTTTGGAATGGTTGATATTTTGCCATTGTACGTGAACAAATTAGGAAAAACTGGTTACAAGGACAGGTCACGTGACTTGTTTTCTCTATTTTCGCAATCGATCAGGATCAACCATTCCAAACAGATCTTAAGAAACAACCAGAAATGAATCAGATAAGCAAGAAATCGTTACTTTAAAAATGCACTGTGACCGGCCCATTTTGAGGTGAAATCTTCAGATCTTTCTGGTCCGCCGCTGGAATACTACTTACAACACCTATACACGAGCGCTCGGTGCACGAGTTATACAGCAGCGGCTGGAGTAACTATAGTACTATGATGGAGTTATATGCTATTTTCCACCTCCAATCGAATGTCGATCGTTCTAAAACGGCGTTTTGAAGTTTTTCAGTTGCCATCCAGTAAAGCCTTCCCATATCATGGGATAGAGTTTTATGTCCGCCATTAATTACGCGAGCCGCCTGTATCTGTGACAGAGCTAATTTTCAGCGGAAGCGGGGCTATTTTCTTCAAACAAACCTTCGCGCGATCTTATAAGTAAAGTACATTTTTTAAATATTCATACTCATGTAATATTCATTATCCCGTGCGATGACGTAGAATTAATTATGCACGGTTGTTTGTTCGCAAAGAAGAGTCGCCCCACCCCACCCACCCTTCTTGCTGACGACTTTCGCACTCTGTACTCCTTGTCACATTGCTCGACAGGGGTTCACTATACCATACCTTAATTTATATTTGACCGACACGGTTTTCTTTGTTATTCACAGGGGTTTAACTCCCGATATATACCTAACAATAGAGTACTTCAAAGCCCGGGAATCCAGGAACCTTAAGCCATGGTTTCCATATAATCGGACGATCGCTGCGATCGCTGCGATCGCCGAGTCCTCAGGTTTCAATATGATCGCAGCGATCGCTAGGAAACGTCGAGTAGGCCTGGATCCAATAAACAGACCTGGCGCGAATCTTTGGCGCGAACTTTTTAGACATGGCGGCGAAAAATCAAAGACGTGCTCTTGAAGCCTGAACCCGAAGGTACATTCTTCTTCTTTCTCAAAAATCGTCCATAAGCTGTCCTAATTAGTGAACTTATTTTCTGGATTTCTAACGGGACCTGAAACAACCATAGGGGCTGATCAAAGCCAGGACCCGGCTAATCCACAGATCGACTTGGAATTTAGCGTGTTGGTTTTTGTGGAGGGAGGAAAACCGGAGGACCCGGAGAAACACCCTCGGATCAAGGGTGAGATACCAACGAACTCAACTCACATGTGGCGCCGCGAACGGCGCTGGCGTTGGTTACTTGTGTTTAGGACGCCATTTTGACGAAAGTGAGAAAAAATTAAAGTGCATTATGGGATACAAGACTTTGATGTGCAATGCCGGTCTGGGACATTTTGGATCGCAAGGATCGCATATATATAGTTTTTCTATCTCTGCGATCCATATGATCGCAAGGATCGCAAACGTTTTGGTTTCCATATGATCGCAAGGGTATCACAACACTTTTTTCTGCGATCGCTGCTATCCTTGCGATTATATTGAAACCAGGCTTCAGTATTACCATGGACTCCTGACTAACTTGGTGATAAAATAATCAGACAAACTCTTCCTTGACATGTTACCAGCTTTTAAGAATAATTATTATACATTAACTGAATATATATTCAAGTATAATGCTCGAGCAACAGTTTGTGAGAGTTAAATACCGAGAACGGAGGCAATAAGCCATACGGCCTTCGGGATGTATATGGCTTATTGCCGACGTTCGAGGTATTTAAGTGTCTTATTTCATACTTGACGAGGTTTTTGCAAAATTTTCATTGATGTAGCTCTTTTTAGGTAGATTTTGGGCGAGTACCAAGACGGAGAAAAGGTTCTAAATCATTATAGGGATATTTAGTAAGTTTGGCTGAAGCCAAGGTGAATGAATTCCTTGGAGAAAATAATAAAACAAATTCCTTAATGCAAGCGCAATTCAGTGTATCAGCTAGAAACAACAAAATATCGTTGAATTGTATTGAATTGCTCGTTATAAATGCAAGGGATGTATGAGAAAAGTTCCCGGGATGTATCCAGATACAGATGCATTTATAATGGCGGTATGTATGGCAAATAAAGCCTCATGAATAACAAAGAAAACCGTGTGAAGTATGAAATAATTACGTATGCGGCACACTGATACTTGCTACGACATTTCTGGGTCAGTACCTAGTGCTCTACCGAGCCACACCATTGGCCAATGAACAATAGAGTAGCCAAGCACAACAAACTGAAGAACATGGCTTACCAAACACCACCACTGACCCTAACCAAACAAACCATAAATCCTCTTCCGATCAACTAGGACTTACCGACATTTCTTGGAAATTTGGCCTGAACGACTAAACAAAATCTTCATAATCTAAAATCAATCGAATGTTTGGTTGAATTCGAAAGCACTGAACATTTAGCGGAGCACGGAGTTAGCTCAATTTCAAGCTTGATTTCTCTCCCAGCTAACAGTCACGTGCTGATATACTACTTCATTAACGAATGAATTGAGCTCGTGATCCCCATGGGAAAGGCGTTGCCATGAATGCTGGAGAGCAAGCTATCTTTAAGAACGCAGTTTTAGAAATATCGACAATCGATTGGAGGTGAAAAATAGCACTGATTTATAAACATGATTTGTTAATAACACTACCGATCTCGTACAAGGCCTTTGAATAGAAGTCAGATATATTTTGCTCTCCAGTACAACCACGTGATTTGTTAGCTGCAAAGGGCCTATTCAGAGGGTTTTGATGCCCTAGAAAATGGACAAGCCAAAATTTTATTTTATAGCTCAAGCTCCAGAGAGAATGATTTGAAGGAATACGTACAGTAATCAACAGATCCTGAATACCTTCATTTGTCTAATTCCCCTCCCCTCCCTCACAGATTCTGTTTTATAGCTCTTGAAAGCTACTCAGCTCCAGAGAGAATGATTTGAAGGCTGAATACGTACAGTAATCAACAGATCCTAAATACCTAGTAGATAATTGGATTACAGGAAACGAAATTGATAGCTTGCGACGAATAATTATAGAATACCCCGCAATTCGGATAATTAAAAATTCATTTTCTCAAATGTTCATACAAACCTTCTAAAAACCTAACCATTTTCGACAAAAGTCATTCATAGAACGACTCTACATACACCTGCACTATAATGGAGCATTTCGGCACAGTTTTGGCACAGTTTTTAAGTGATCTTTCGACATGCGGGGTATTCTATAAGAGTTTACCGGTAAAATCCTGTCCGCCATTACTGGAACCGTTCTCATTATTCAGCGGAAGTAATGTCATACACTCAACACGACAACCTCGTGGCGCAAAATAGTGTGCATAAAAACGTATCCAACCTCGCAAAGATAAATATAACTTTCTTCTTGTGTGCGTGAAGAAGTTTTTAGTAGAAATATGCCTCCAAGGCGTTGTGTTGTGCAGGCGAGCGTTGAACGTATGACATCACTTCCGCTGAATAACCCTTTGTATAAAGCTGAACAAAAGGGAACGGCCTCCAGTAATGGCGGACGTTTAGATTCAATATTCGGAGTTCAAAAAATAAGACTTCCTGTCGTCGTAACGAAAAACGATTTGAACTGGTAGTAATATACCAAATCTACTCTATGCAAAAATATGCAAACACATTGATATGTCAATATTTGATCGTAGGGGCACTTTAACTAGCTGCGACTGCAAAACGGTTACGATACTGAAGCCTGTACCCTGGATGCCAGAGGCTCGAAACGAGACGTCTTAGCCGTCGAGCGAAGCGAGACCTCTTTTAAGCTGATGTCGATTTCCAACCTCTGATCAAGGGTATGAAGCCTGGGGCTAACACAACACTTTTACACGTGTATTTAAAAGTCTGGCCTTTGTTTAAACGCCGGAAAGCACTGATCAGACTTCTAAAATGCACGTGTAATAGTTTTATTGAATTAGCCCCAGGTTTCACACTAACGACATAAGCATATGTAGCATACGCAGACGCAGTGCGTAATTGTCAGGTTAACACCTTATACTGATCTAAAATGATTTATCGCCAGGGAAAATGCTTCAGCAGCGTTCATAAGACAATCCTCCCCACTGCAGAACGTGCTCAGAACAGCTTCTTGTTAGATCAGCCTTCGTGAACGGTTCCGCCGTTCGATTGGTTGAAATCTAGTGAATTATTTCCAACGATCGCGAACCAAGAAAATCGGTATACTGAAACGTGACTATGTAGTTCACTACGGCCCAAGAAAAATGCCTAGAAGTTATGATTCTCGTAAATACATGTGAAATACATGTAAATACACGCTCCATATGATAATTCTAGTACAGTGGAACTCCCGTAAGCGATCACCCATAATGTGGTCGCCCACGAGAGTAGCCACCCCAGGAGCCTGATTTGTAGTCAAATGTAAAGGAATTTATTCTACGATGGCAGGATGGTCAAGAACAGCGTGTGACAATCAAGTGTAAAGCATAGCCTGAATCGTTCGACGCCATCACTTTAATTAAGTTGCAGCGGGTACAAAATGCTGCTGCCCGTCTTTTTGTTGAGCACTAACACCTGTGTTGCATCAACTACATTAGCTTCTAGTTGTTTCGTGTCCACTTAAAAATATTATACTTTACTTATAAGTTCGCGCAAAGGTTTGCGTGAAAAGTAGAGCACATTTCGTATGAGTGGGGCAAACTACGCACTGACTACAAGCACGGTTGCTGTACGGCATACCGTGACATTGAAATGGTTTCCCATTGTTTTTGTCTTTCTGATCCAATCCAATTACAGAGTTACAGTACGGTTACGATAAGGCTGGGGATATGCCGTAGTTTGTCCCACTCGTTGGTTTCCGCATGTTGTGTTGAGTAAAATGACGTCACTTCCGCTGAAAATTAGCTCTGTCACAGGAACGGGTTAGGGTAATAGCGGACATAAAAACTCAAGATTCGGGCCCCAAATAGTAAGACTTCCCGTCGTCATATCGAAAAACAGTTTGGACAGGAACAAATATAGCAACTTTACTTGACAAATACGCAAAAATATCGTAGGGGCACTTTAACAGAGGCAAAAAAGAAAAGAAATTCGAAATCACACCGCCCCAAAAGTGGTCGTGGTCACTTAGAGGAGAGGTTTCACTGATAGTAATCAGGATTTTGGTTAGGTGGTCCACTGTATCTGGTTTCGTTTTGTGTCAACCAAGTATACACGTTTATTTCATGGGTCTAGAGTGGTTTTGTTTTTTCGTCTCGATGTACAGGAAACGAGTTCACGTAATGTTTCAAAGCAGACAATGAGGACTAGACGGGGTTTCCAGTCCGCGCAATTAGTTCCAGTCTGAGGTGCAGCTTCAGACTGGAACTAATTGCGAGGACTGGAAACCCCGTCTAGTCCGAATTGGAGGCTTTGGAACGACTTCTCATATCATTAATTATTCACGAGGTAATATTGTTTTTTTTATCGCCAAATATTAGGTTTTGAGAATTATAAATTGAGGTTTTGGAATTGGAACGAACTTGATTTTAGGGGAATTTGCTGGTTTTTTTTGGTTTTTATTTGAAACTCCTGTTTGAAATAAAGATTTTACTAACGTACAGGTGTGCAAATATGAAAGGTATTTCGCGGAGAATTTAAAAACGTTGATGCAACTAGACATTAAGAGTAACGTCACTTGTTTGTTGTTTTTTCAATACTTTTAATACCATAGATGCTGACAGTTGCGTAAACTATTGTATTGTATTGCTATGCAAATTTGAGATCGAGTCAGAAAATATTCGAATTTTGAAAATTTTAACGCAGTTTACCATGGCTTCCTACGAGAGCGATGACGATAATTTTCGTCTACTCAAACGGTTCAGAAAAAGTCGTTCGTCTAAAGAAGAGCAAGAAACGTTGAAAGAAGCAGTGCCACCCACGACAAGATACAAAAATAAATGGGCGGTAAATTGCTTCAAAGAATGGATAAAAGAAAGGAAAAACAAAGTTGCCATATTGAAGCCAACAAGCTTGGGTATAAACCTAAAAGCTATTGATGACCTCGTTTACGAACATTGGGATAACATGACAGCCTCGTCATTAAACTTCTGGCTGGGAACATTCGTACAAGAAGTGGCGAATAAGAAGGGAGAACATTATCCGGCGCGGACGCTATACCAAATTGTAGCTGCAGTAAAACGACATTTAGAGGCTACAAATAGGACGGACATGAACATGCTGGATAAGGCGAACGAATGGTGAGCATTTCTATGTACAATTTCTATTTGATAGTATTACGTTTTCCAGTTATGCTAAATGACGATTTTCAGTTATGGAAATGAGTTCCAGTTACTCTGCTTTGTACTTCCTCTGGTTTCAAGGTTCGTCACGTCGTCTGATTAAGCGCATCTTATTGGATTATTACCTCGTGAATAATTAATGAGTATGAGAACTTTGTTTATCGGTATACTTGTGTATTTAGTGTTGACCGAGAGGCCGGCGAATGAACACTGAATGAAATGCGCTTTTACTGATCAGTTAGCAGACCTTTTTTCGAACCTCTGCTGGCCAGACGTTCCACATTCTTTCGCTGGATCAGCATTGAACATTTTTTTTGAAGTGTAGAAACTTTCTTTGAGCATTCAAACGTTTTAATTTGGTAGGTATAATTTAAAGCCAACGCGTGTCGAACTCTGAAAAGGGCAAGACAGAAACATGTGTAAAAATATTTAATCTTAGAGTGTTTTATTCCCTTGGCATTCTTAGGTTTTGTTAGTGTTGTTTTTTCGACGATTTTGATATCACAGTGCAACCAATCCGTCCCACCCCACCCCCCCTAAATGAATTCTCGGTAGTGCTTGAACCACTCGGGATGCCGTTTACACTTCAGTTTATATTTTCGCATTGTGCACGGAGCAACAGAGCCGATCACAATCCATAAAAAGCCAGAATTTATATCACTAGTGGACTTCAAGAACCTGGGTCCAACTCGTGTCGGAACAAAACAAGGCTGCGAGTTATTAAAGTAATAAAAATTGCACCAAATACCGCTCCAACTCATTCGTTTTGAGCCATTCATAAGTCGGCTTGGAGTAAAATTGTTGAGTATATATATCTTCTAAACAATATTTCAAAGGTCTCTAAACAGTCTAAACAGTAACCCAAATCCCGGGGTATAATTGAAATTGATGGTTTAAAGTTGCCGAGCGGGCTGTATATTTAATCACCTAGAAAAAGAGACTCCGGCTGGAACTAGACTTGTCTAGGTACAGCACGGTATAACTTTTGATCAGTTTCCGATTAGGTTAAAGTAAGTGAAATGCTTACCTAAAGCGGGCGCAGAATAATATAAGGAGAGATTCTCACCTATGACGATCTGGCTTTCGGGGTCTTTCGATATCGGTTCAGTTGTGTTAGCAGCTGAGGATGCATTCCTAGGTTTCGTAATGCTGGGGCTGCTCTTCGGAAGGTTGGTTGGTGAACATGAAACGCCAACGATGGCAAAAACAATAAAGATAGGAATCATTATGATATGTGTCCACCACCAGCGCTTGTTGGAGCGATTCAACTGCGAATGATGGAGCAGGCGATACTCCGGTCAAAGTAGCTGTTGTTTTTCCAATAAAGTGTTAATAGGAGGACCTTATATTCCTACCACTAACCACCCGCGGTTTTGTTTTGGACATGTAACGCCTGTCTTAGATAATAATCGGAATGCTACTTATTTCAATTTCAGATCGCGTAACGACGTGACCTCGCCGATCCGCGGGTAGGGTAAAAACTATTTGTCTGGGTCCCAGATTGTTTAACTCTTCAGCATAAAGTACTGTGGACACTTTTGATCTCTAGCGAGTACAATCCATTCCTATGATTGCGCGGTACACAAAAGTCGTGAAGGAAAAGCCCAAAATGAATTGCATTAGATTAGTTTCACGAAAATGTGAGTTGTCGTCGATGTTCGATAACGTATACGGATCAATTACGTTTACCATATGCGTATGCACGCGTGCCATATGAATACTCATATCCGGTCATCAGGCACGTAAACTATATCCAACAAATGTGCAATAAAAAAAGAATCGGTGTCAATCGAACAACATCAAGCTTGTCATCGTTTAGGTCATTATGAGATCTCAATGTTCTGAAAATAGTACTCCCCCTTCACTCTCGAGGACGACGGGAGTTTCGCCAAAAAAAACAGAGCGGAAGTAGTTTCGGAAATAGTCATCAAGCAGAGGCTGAAGATCTTGGACATCCAAACGTAAACCAAACTGGCGACGGATGCGAACAGGACTTTGGTCAGTTCACTTGAGGTTAGGTTGTTTGAGTGATCGGAAATTGAACAAAACCTGGTAATTAGATAGGTCTCGCGAGTTCAAGAAGGAATAGCCGCTCTCGTGGTTTTAATCCGCTAAGCTGCTCTGAATTTCAGCTCTTTAACTGAATGGCGAAATGGTGTTACCAAAATGAACGGTAAGTTTAAAAAAACAAACTTGAATCACAGTAGGTAATATACCTCCCTTAGTTTTCACATGGCTAGATTTTCGTGGTTCTTTTCGGGGGAATATATATCCAATTCCAAAGGCAGAGGAATTCCTGCAACATTTTATATGCGAAAGGTTATCCGGACCCATGGAAGATAGCTTCGGGCGATGTGTCTGAGTGGGCTGGTCTTTCCACCGTCTTTTTAAAAAGTGTCTAGAGTCAAGCCAATAAGTAGAGCTCCAAGTCATGCTGAGGAAAATCAACTGTTGTGCACAGGAGCCAAAGTAGCATATAGCTTTCAAGTTGGCTACTGAATACGTTTCGAGTTGGCTACTGGTTACAAGCATACACGTTCGTTTTGATACTAAACCCCACATTCTATTGCGAGATCAGTATTTAGCAGTATAAACTGTGCCCCTTCAATTATTCGTCGCGCCATGTTCCAGGCTTGTTTACAGTATGACAATACTCATCGGAACTTGGACTACTAGTATTCTGGTGTAATACCGACTTTGTTTGACTACCATGCATTAGGTGCTATTTTGAAGTTGGTTAAAGGTATGTTCATTGAACTCTTGGAGTTTTGACGAGTATTACTAGTGTACTAATCAGCATATACCACACAAGTGAATAGTTCTTTTTGCGCACTCTGATTGGCTACTCAAACTCAGAATATCCAGCACTATTCAGTGATTTCGGGGTCGCCCGCAATAATTCACTTGTTAATGGCTTTATGAACGTTTTGAACTAATAAGAGGCTGGCTATTTCACTTGTGTGGTATATACTACAACAATTCGCGGCTCGTTAAATATCCACCGCTAGTCACCACCACTTTGGGAAATTGTTAATCAAATTGAAAATATGGAAGCAATGACATGACAGCTGGCCGATGCTATCACGCTTGGAGTCGCGAGTTCATAGTCACCCATGGACTCCTGACCGACGCCAATAGACAATTTCGCTATTTTAAGCTGGGAATCAATCAGGATGAGTTCAGCGATTTGAAGCTGTTAAATCTACATCTACCGAGTACAACCTACCCCACATTGTCGAGGATTATTGGTTGGGGGGTCAGGAAAAAAAATGAAAAATTACGTTGCACAAGGCATAATAATAAACGATAAATAAATAACTAAGCTGATAAATTAATGTTTAGAAAATAGATGTGTTGCACCGATGAAACTCTGCGTTTAAATGTTAGTAGCGAGCAATCATCAGCGAAAAAAGAGTGAGGGAGATTGTTCCGCTGCATGAGTTATTGTTCTGGGAAAGAATGGTAAGTGATGAGAAGCAGTGGACATGCGTAGATAGACATACGTAGATAGGCATACGTAGATAGGCATACGAAGATAACGGTATGAGAATTTCAGGATGAGTGTGCCTTGACCTACGCTGAACAGGTTGTGGGTAATCTCTCGAGTTGACTGAGATAAGGCCGTGCTGTATCTTGAAAAGCATATGGCCGGAGGCGAGCATCAGTTCTGCGTAAGACACCTTTTGCAGGAAACAGTCACATGCTAATAGAATACTTCGTTAACGAATTATTGAGCTCGTGATCCTCCTGGGAAAGGCGTTGCCATAGATGTTGGGGGGCAAGCTATCTTTAAAAAACGCTGTTTTAGAAAGATCGAC
This sequence comes from Actinernus sp. WN-2022, assembly GCA_030867875.1. Lineage (NCBI taxonomy): Eukaryota > Metazoa > Cnidaria > Anthozoa > Actiniaria > Actinernidae > Actinernus > Actinernus sp. WN-2022. Next base: position 138,382,277 of record JAOWCC010001589.1, read on the forward strand.
AATCGATTGGAGGTGGAAAATAGCATTTACAAACAGGTTTTGCTAATAACACTACCGATCTCGTACAAGTGCCCTTAAATATATGAATTAAGATTTTGTTGCCACCTAGTACAACCTCGTGATCGCATTCCTGCAAAACTAGACGGTCTCACCTTCGTTCGTTCTATTAGTGGCCGAGGGAAAGCTGGAGACGAGCCAAAATGCCATTCCCCCACAATACCATTCGGAAGAATTATACGGAAGGTTTTCAATGAAATCTGCTCTGAAAACACATTTGCATGATGACGTCACAGCTATCATAACTCTTTGCGCGGATTCTTGTGTTCCTTTAATTTGGACCATTGTCTTGGTATTCTCAAAGAGAGAGGAATGCAGTGTTAAGAATGGCGTAGCTGACAGTCGTTGCTTGCTGCGTTTTGTCAAAAAAAAACTGTTGGTTGGAGAGATTAAAGAAGGTACTGCATTGACCAAGTGCTGAATTTGTGTTTCACTTTGGTTTTGGGTGCGAATGGGAAGGATTTTGTGAACTGATTTTCAGCTTCTCGAAATTTGTGAAATCGAAGACACAAAGGCATGACTGTCTACAAATGTGTTTTTCTCGATCAGTGTTATAGCCAGGCATCCATTGAAATAATATCGCAATATCAGATTCCTGGCTCATCGGCTGCATTTCATTCTATGCCCTGATCCACGTACACAAGAAGTCCTAGAACTACAGCACGGTTACCGTGCGGCATGCCGTGACATTGAAATGGTTTCCCATTGTTTATGTCCTGCTGATCCAATCAAATTACAGAAATACGGTACAGCACGGTTACGGACATGCCGTAGTTTGTCCCACTCATACGACTGAAATCTGCTCTATAGTTGGGAAAGAATTAACAAGGTCATCAACTACCTGCTTGAAGTACTTATAATACTTTAATTAACGTGGGGTAGTTCACTAGGTCAAATGAGATAATCCGGTTAGGCTAACAACATAAATCATTCCTATCTCGAGTGGATAAGTATTAACCTAACTAGCTTATTTTATCCATTGGAAAGGGATTTATCCGGTGGATAGCGTTATCTACCCTTTGAACAACCAGATCAGTCATTAAATGCATGTTCCAAGTTATCCGGTTAGGCTAACAACATAAATCATTCCTATCCCGAGTGGATAAGTATTAACCTAACTAGCTTATTTTATCCACTGGAAATGGATTTATCCGGTGGATTTTTCTACACCCTTTGAACAACCGTATCAGTCATTAAATGCATGTTCTAAGTTCCGTTTTCGACTAAGATAGCGGAAGTACACCTCCGCATCCTTCCTATAGTAGGAGCTTTATACAGGACGTACTTGGCTATTAGCTATAGTTCCAGTAGTTCCGTTTACTTAACATTAGTAGCATACCAAATGTTTATCATTTCTGTTATAACTGCCTGATTTGATTGAAGTTTACAGATACCTCAACGTACTGCGCCATTAACTATAGGTCCGTTTTCGACTAAGACAGCGTAAGGTTTATAATCCTAAGTGGTGCGGCCACGTTTCAGTAATGATGAAGACAAGGAGCAGAAGTCCCTGTGTCCGAGCCCATGGTACTTTGCGCCAATGTTATGATCAGTTTGTTTATCAACGGCCGCATAAATTAAAGGCCAGCTATTAGTCGAGCTAAACTGAATGCTCTCGATTGTTTATAAGTTTCATAAAAGAAGTACACGTACACATACACTTTGGATAACGAATTTCATAATTTCTACCGGATTAAAAACCCAATCGAACCCACGAATTTTCCCCGGATGCTTCGAATATGATTTGAACAGTACTCGGCAGGAAACCAGTTGTACTGCCTTTATAGATTCTAGTTCGGTTTACGAGTGCGACTTTTCACAACTCTAGAAGCAAACACATACTCTTGCCACCTTGTTTTCATGTCTCTAGTATAGTTTAGCTGTATTTGAAGATCTCTACTTTCCTTGACGGACCTTTTTCTTAACGGACCTCTTCGTTCTCTAGTCTGGAGAACTCATCCATTTTAAAGTTTGTCACTAAGGGCCTGTTTAATGCTTGAAAATGTCCAGAAAATGTCCAGAAAAACTAGGGAGGAAGAAGAATTTACCATACAGGGAGGGGGGAGAAAATGGGATCTACATACATGCTCTAGAGATAAATTTTAAAACTCACTAGGGAGGAGGGAGAAATGTCGGAAAAAATAGGGAGTAAAATTTCACTACCCGTTCCTCTCCACTCTGCTAGGACCAGCAGCATTGTTGTCGATGTGCAAAACAGTCTCGAAGGATTACAGTTGAATGAAGATAGCCAACCTCCCTTCATGTAAACAGGTCCTCAGTCAACCATGTTATCAATTTCATAGGATTGTGAATAGCTATGATAAGCATACAATATATGCACCTTATTCACTACAGTGGAACCTCGATTTAACGAAGTGGGGAAATTGGTTCGTTATATCGAGGGTTCGTTAAATCGAAAACCTCGTTATAACGAATTTGCGGAAAAACAACCAAAATGTTCGTTATATCGAGGTATCGTTAATAATTGTTTTGTAACAGTGTTACGTCGCACTAAGAGGATAAAGCGGATCTGTAGATGTCTCAATAGTGCCAGTGTCTGTACTGTATATATACACATCTAATGAGCTGTTGACTGAGAGGTGTTCTGGTCTTGTTACAGGATTAAAGGCTTTGCATCGCTGTTGGTCTGTTCCGCATTCATCTTTTGTCGCGTGTTGACATATATTCGTTATATCGGGGTAGATTTTACGTTTGGGCTGTCGGACTGTGTTCGTTATAACGAGGATTTCGTTATGTCGAGGTTCGTTATATCGAGGTTCTGTTACATACATTTTACTTGTAATTTTGCCGGGCTGAAGAATATCGTTCGTTATACCGAGGACTTCGTTATATAGAGGTTCGTTAAATCGAGGTTCCACTGTATATCATGCCCGCGAGTGAAGCCTGGTAACAATAGTATCAGAGCGAGGCGAGCTGTCCCAAAGATCACAAAATTGGAGGCGCTCAGAAATGTCTTAATCTCTGTCGTATCGCACAGTTGTGTTCTTTTGTGTCATAAGGAATTCAACGTTATTTTCCATCGACTGTAGATTTCTCTCTTCCTGGGATAACTAGTCTAGCTTTGATGCCTTTATGAATAAGGCGGCCAATGAGACGCATTAGATACTGTTGTACAGACGACTAACGAACAATAACAGTATCAACAATAACAGTATCAACGAAGGATAGACAGACAAACACATAAAACAAACAAACAAACAAAACAGGAACAGTTCCAAGAGTAATTCAATTTATTACATAGCTATTTTTCACAAAGGTTACCGTACCCCAAGAAAATAAATAAAACTGTGATCATTAAATAACGAGGCGAAGCCGAGATTCTACCCGTTTTATCGCCTGTATTTCAGTTTCATCACTTGCTTCATGAAACAGCTCAGCATATTTCGAGTTCATTATTTGTTCATGTGCTCATTGCAGCGATTGTTCAGCTTGAACTGAAGTTCGAGAGCCCTCATTACTTTGACTAAACTGCCATACTTACACTGCTAAGCACTAGGTTAAATTCTCTTCCTTGAGAAGAATTGCAAGGGACGTTTTTATTCTTTCAAATTCGTCTTTCTCCAAAGTCGCACTCTGAAGCTGATCACAGAAGTCTTGTTCAGTAATTTGGTTGAAAAACTCCCTTGCTAAAACAACAACAATAACAACATAGTTATTAGCACATACTCGGTAAACACAATGCAGTGTACATCATGCATGTTCGAGGTGAGCCAGGGTGACCCAAGTGGTAAACGCTGTGCTTCTCATCATTGTGGTTCGAGCCCCGGTATATAACATGTGAGTTGAGTTTGTTGGTATCTCGCCCTTGCAGCCCTTCGAGGGTTTTTCTCCGGTTTACCCCCTCCTCAAAACCCAACACGCTAAGTTCCTATCCGATCTGTGGTTCAGCAGTGTCTTTAATCATCCCCTGTGGTTGGTTGTTTCAGGCCCGAATGTTTACCGCTTCGCTGACCCTTCATACTTTTATGTACAAAGAAAGCCAAGACTTTCCTCAATAGACAAGTTTCGTACTCTCGTGGACGGGCTGGAACGAGCACTCAATGGAGGCTCGTGCGGGCGAATTTGCTAAAAGCTATTTAGCAGATATAATGTATTGATCATTAGCAGCGCTTGTTAGATCAAGTTAAACCTGCCTATGTTGCTTGCATTTATGCTTGTGTCGATAGTGCCTAAAGGGCTCATTCCAGCTCCTCTGTGAGAATACGAAACTTGCCAATTCGAGTTTTCCGATTTACTGGGAACGTCCTTAATATTCCGGGGAGGGTTACAGCCAATCTCGAAAACGTTGTCCTCAAATATACATATATACTGTAAGTACAAATGATATATAAATAAAAATTACCATGCCTCTTTTATGGTCTATTATATGTTCTTAACAATCTTGCCAGATTAACGAATATTCCGCTAAATCGGAAGACCCAATGGGATGCTATATAATGTGATGTTCGGGGTACTTTTGCTGGATTGATGACCGCGGCACTTCAAAGATTAACTGACCAACTATGAACTAATGGTTATTCGTTTCCGCCATATTTATATAATAGACCTATACAGTGAAAATCGCTCATTTAAAGAGGCCACAGAAGTACGACCCATTATATGTAAAACCCACTTGCTATGTCTCAATGGACTTACTTCTTATGGGAAGATGACCACCCATCTCACATACAGCAATGTTAAACATTGATTCATCCTTGGCTCCTGTAATCATATCAAAAGAGAAACGAAACTTATAGCATTTTATATCACATATTATTTTCCACATGGTTCGGTTTTCTTTGTTCTTTCGAAGGGGAATATACAGTAAAAACCCGCGTATAAGAACCTTAATTTTTCAATTTAGCCTAAACAGGTTCTTATATAAATGGTACTTAAAGCAAATTTAGGCTACCAAGGTTCTTAAAATAGGTTCTTATACTGTACTGTATTTTCATATGAATTTCACTTAAATATATTATAAATATCATCTCGTAATACATATCAAATGTACAGTAATCATTTATACCATAATGCCGAAAGGCTGTATGTCCTTAACAAAACATATGTTCACACAAACTCATGTAGTCAGTTCTCTGAAATGCCCTTTCAAAGTTGATACCAAGAAAACTAGTTTCAAGCTGCCATTCTAAATGATTATGATTATCCCAATTCATCAGTTTCTACCTATGCACTTTTACCACAACTCCACTGATAAGAACCTAACTTAAAATTTTAGCCTTAATAGATTCTTATGTGGAGGGTGCTTAAAATGAACATTTTAGCCTAATAGGTTCTTAAAACCCAGGTTCTTATACGCGGGTTTTTACTGTATGTCAAATTATCATACCTCAGTTTCTTCGTTCTTTGCGGGGAATATATATTCCCCTTGCATTTTAACAATGATTTAACATATATTCCCCTTGCATTTTAACAATGATTTAACATATATTCCCCTGGCATTTTAACAATGATTTAACATATATTCCCCTTGCATTTTAACAGTGATTTAACATATATCCCCTTGCATTTTAATATATACTCTCCTCGACTTATTCCCTCGCACTTTTTCTAGTACTTAGAACTACTGACTAGCTCTTTACGTACGGCCAAGAAGTAAAGGATAAGGTGAAAAAAACAAAACTTGCGTAACAAGCCAGAACTCAAACCCTCGATCAACCGCTTTCACTCTCTTTGTTTCTATTCCTGTCCCATCCACTACACTACAGCTACGTTGGTTGAAAGAATCGAGACAAAAAACAATAATAAGCCTTGTGAACAGTCATTTTGTACAACAATGTAGTAGACACAATGCTTACTAATGGTTTATGAAAATAAATGGTATTACGTACAATGAGACCATCCCGCCATTGTGAAAAAAGCATTTTATCGACCTTCCGCTCGGGGCTATGGGATTTATTCACCGGAGTTATTCTAGGAGCCGGCGGCACCCGAATCTCGATAACCTTACATACTAATAACAGTAAACGTACACATGTATGATGAAGTGTTACAGCTGCTTCAGCCGCTCCGTCCTCTTGTTTTTTTCTGACGCCTTTTCATATTTTCAGTAGCGCCTTCCAGTAGTATTTAAGATTTGTTTCTTTGGGAAAATCCATGAAATCCGGAATCGCTTTGCTATGAGAATCAGCTGTTAGGTCATCCGAAACGACCGCATGAGCTGAGTCCCGCTGAGCAAACCTGTCATAAAAAGAACATCCAAAAAAGAATCTAAGATGTCCGGATTTGTATTAATCCAAGAATTCCTTCCTCGATGTGAATTGTTCGGATTCAACATCTGTATTTCGAATTTCATCCGTTTTTGGATTAAATAATCCGGATTTGGATTTTCCCAAAGAAACACCCTTAAGCTTGTAACAAAATCATAGAAAAACTGCGAGAGGCTGTCAGAGGTGCATTAGATTTTGGGACGCAACATTTCGAAGGATTGTGTCTTTAAATTATATAATGTCATATATTTTACTATCTAAGGGGTGGACTATTAGAAATCCTGGGAGGGGGGGTATGGGTAGTCCAAAAAAAAAATTCGTGCAAGGCTAAATGTCCCAAAAGAAAATTCCTGCAAAGTACTAAGGCACAACAAAAAATTCGTGCAAAGGAACCGATGCATTGTTCAATTTTTGTTTTGAAAAAATACTAGCAATTCAGTTTTACCAATTCAAAATACAGTTCTAAAGATTACCCACACAGTCTGTGTAAGGCCAGATAAAAACAAATACTTGGTTAGCGTCCCCGCCCGACCTGAGAAATGTCTCCGATCTCTAATTTTTTTAAATTTTTAATTTTTCATAAAAAAACTTTAGAAAGTGTAAATGCGCCCGCGAACACCAATTGTTGTACCCAGACCCCTACATGTACCACTTAAAATATGCGCCGGCGCATTAAATATTTTAACATCGACGCCATTTTGTTTCTACAACACGAGGTGAGTGAATAATATCTAGTCAAGACAAAATAAACTTCACAGAGAAAAATAAATTAAAAAAAAACCTCACTCCCTACCTGGAAAAATTGAAATGGGTGGATGCTAAACAAGTATTTTTTTATCTGGCCTAACTGATTTTCAGGTATTTCCAGATGAAAACAACCTCCCCAACCTTCATAGCAATAGTTTAGTCACTGTTGTCATGGAAATATCAACTGGCCTTAATTCCCCCGATACCGGTAGCAAACCACAAGAATAAACACGCTCAAATGTTTGGCCAAGAGAGAAGTTTATTTGCGGTCTAAAACACTAGACAAGCTAAAACAGCTATATTATTGGCAAATAAACCTTCTCTGCAATTACTGAAGCCTCAAATTATTCTCTGATGCCAGCAGTTTTTGCAACCGAGTTTAACGTCAGGTTTCATTGAGTAAACTTCAATGTCCACATTTTCAAAGATTACAGAGTCTGTGCCAGCAATTTAGAGCACATAGAAATATTTTAAAGTATTGTCTTGTGCAAAACATCATGGATAATGAAATCTTGGGGTATGCATTTTTGATTTGGCCTGAATCGGAGCCAAGCAATGAAAGACCGGGACTATATGCATTCTAAGGCGATCAAATTAAATTCCTCACATCACTGGGCTCGTTACAAAAAAAATGCGGCTCAAAGTAAATAAACAAGTCAAGGAATGTAAAGCAAATTACTATAAAGATCTGATTACACAAAACAAAGAAATTCAGGTACTCTATGGAAAACTATAAATGATTGACTTGCCGTAATAAGATCTAATAATGGCTCTCAGCCGACCTTTATCCAATCTGAATCTGATGGAGTACAGTTAACAGAGCCAGCGTCGATCGATCAGACCTTTGTTAGCAGCAAAGTTTCAATCTCTGGTCGGCGCCATTGACATCATTACTCCAGCTAGGACAAATAACAGTGAAATTGTCTTTCGCTTTTCGAACATTTCCGAGAGCTTTGATTTTAAACAATTAAGAGGTTTGAAAACAAACAAAGCTATTGGTTTATACCGAATCAGCTCGAGGCTACTAAATGACTCGGCTGTGTGTATGACTCCTGACCAGTTTTAACCAAACTGTTTAATCGTTCTCTGGACTCAAGTATTTTCCCAGCCATCTGGAAACAAGGAAAAGTTACCGCCCTGTTTAAATCCGGCGATCACTCTGATTTTAACAATTACAGGCCTATCACAATTATGTTCTACCTGATGTAAGTAAGATTCTTGAAAGGGCTGTACATCAACAACTCTATCTTTCGTAAGAGAAAATCCTCACACCTAAACAGTTTGGTTTCCGCCCGAGATTATCTACTGAAATTGGCTTAGCACACTTCACTGACAACATTCTACGACACATGGACAATGGCAAGGTGACTGGCGCAGTATTCTTAGACCTGTCCAAGGCTTTTGTGACTGTGGACCACAACCTTTTGCTGACAAAGCTCAAGGCCATTGGTGCTTGCAGTGAAGTTGTAAATTGGTTTACCTCCTACCTTGATAACCGACACCAGATAACTGCAATAGGCGACTCTCAGTCCTCTTCGTGCTCAGCCGGGAGCTGGCGTGCCACAGGAGTATTCTCGGTCCTCTCTTGTTGTTTACGTCAATGCCGACCTTCCTCTTACTGTAGATCATTGCCAAGTGACCATGTACGCTGATGACACCGTGATATACTGTAGCCGTCCTTCTATCAATGACATCGAACATTGCTTAAATCATGACTTGGCAAAATTGGCCTCTTGGTTTCGTATACATCGCCTGACTTTGAATACTTCTAAATCTAAGTTTATGTTAATAGGTAGTCCACATAAACTGAAATCTTGCTCTAGCATCGATGTCATTATAGACAACGTGCCCCTCGAACGCTCTGACAATATTAAGTACCTCGGTATTATAATTAATAAGTATATGACTTCGCATGACCTGGTAGGGGTAGAGGCCTTATCTATTAAAGTAAACCAAAGGATTGGTCTGGCCAAGCGTACCAGGCACTTATTGCCCCTCGAGACACGCCTTACTTTGTATAATAGTTTAGTATGTCCACTTTTTGACAACCGCTGATGCGATATGGGGTGACAAATACAACTCAACCCTCATAGACGATCTTCAGATTTTGCAAAATAAGCGGCCAAGATAATTCTTGAATTTACCTGGTTAAAGTTCTTCAGCAAAAGCCTTGTCAAATCTCAATTGGCCTACTCGTTCCAAACGTCGTCTTGTACATCGTCACATTTTAATATATAAGTATGTTAATGGAATCATTGATTATGATTTTAATATCTTAAAGAACATTCACATGTATAATACAAGAAGAAAGAACGATTTTAGACTTAATTTTAGGCTTAATTATGGCAAACAACGTTTATTGTACCAAGGTTTTAGTGAATGGAATACTTTAGATAATTCGTTGCGGGAAATCGAATCCCTAACTCTTTTTAAACAAAATGTCAAAAGACATGTTTTTGAATTGCCTCATAAATTTTAGCTCTAGTCACTCTATAAATGTATTTTTAGCCTAGTTTTTAACTCTAGATTATTAATGTATTCTTATTTTTGTTTCTTATTTATGTTATGCAGGGCTCTATTTAAAAAACTCTCTGCTATAAATAACATTATTATTATATTATATATTATATATTATATTATAATGGTTGTATTCACAGGCTATAAATCTATATAGAATGTGCACTGAAAAAAAAAATCGTACAGAGGTATCGCCTTAAAAACAATTATTGCAGAACTCACACTGCTAAAAAAAAATTCGTGCACAAAAGGTTTTCCACCCCCCCTCCCAGGATTTCTAATGGTCCACCCCTAAGATACATTTATGTAAATGTTTCGCCCTTTCGTTATTTTGGGTTGGCTAGAACAATGTGATGTATTAGCTATGGGTACGTTTTCTATTTATTTATTCGTCTTTTCCGAAATCCGAATCCTGCAGATATCCGTTCTCTGAAATGTAGAAATAGTTCCTACCAAGAGAGCATAAGTAAGAGATACGCGCGCTTGTCGAATAAAATATATTTTTAGTAACCGGAAGCAGTTGAGCTAAAGCAAGTGCGCGAGTTCCCTGCTAGCAGAGGTCTCTCTCTGTCTTGGTAAAATGGAAGGCGACTGAGGGAGAGACCTCTGCCGACATCCGACGCTTTCTCTGTCGCGCATGCGTGAAGTTTCCTTGGCAACAAGTGATGTGATCTCACGTGTACTTATGAGCGCACGAAACAACTGTAACAAACAACTGACGCGTACAGCTATTTCCGGTAAAACGTGTTTTCGAAACTGGTTTGACTCGTCCATGAATGTGGACGGCAAGTGTCGGATGTCGGCAGAGGTCTCTCCCTCGCCTTCCATTTTACCAAGACAGAGAGAGACCTCTGCTAGCAGGGAAGTGCGCGAGCGCGCGTGACAACAATCTCATGGCGGCAAAATATTTTCGCACCATTTTGTTCCATGAGATTATTGTCGCGCACTCGCGCAGTTTGCTTGAGCTGATTCCGTTTACTAAGCATATATTTTATTAGACATTATACGAGATTCCTTCTCTACTCATGCTCTCTTGTTCATACTTCTAGTACGTCCTACGGGAATATTTTTTGTGTACTTATGTTAAAAAAATAATTTTTTGGTGTGTTTCTTTTTCGGAATCCCCAAAAACGTGTCCTTTGTCTTCAATCAAATATGTTGTGATCAATCGCTTACCCAAAACAGGTTGTCTAGGCCACAGGTATATTCTCACTGAACAGTGGTCCAATTCGTCATTGGATGAGGGACGGAGTGGGTCTCCACGAACTATGGACAGGTTATGAGCTATCTCATTCTTAACAAAGAACGCTGTGGCTGTATGAACTTTTCTAAGGAAAGAAAATGGTGCTCATAAGGATAACAGGCTTCACTATGATTGGTCAGTTTGTGGTTCATAACTTCCTATAGTCTATACAGACCGCAAAATTGGAGAAAAGCTGATTTTGAATACTTTTGAACCGTATACAGTGGAACCTCTATTTAACGAAGTGCCAAGGGACTGGGGTAACGGATTTGCGTAAAAACAACCAAAATGTTCGTTATATCGAGGTATAGTTAATAATCGTTTTGTAACGGTGTTACGTCGCACTAAGAGGATAAAGCGGATCTGTAGATGTCTCGATAGTGCCAGTGTCTGTACTGTTTATACACATCTAATGAGCTGTTGACTGAGAGGTTTTCTTGTCTTGTTACAGGATTAAAGGATTTTCATCGCTGTTGGTCTGTTCCGCATTCATCTTTTGTCGCGTGTTGACATTTATTCGTTATATCGGGGTAGATTTTACGTTTGGGCTGTCGGATTGTGTTCGTTATAACGAGGATTTCGTTATATCGAGGTTCGTTATATCGAGGTTCTGTTACATACATTTTACTTGGAAATTTGGCGGGCTGAAGAATATCGTTCGTTATACCGAGGACTTCGTTATATAGAGGTTCGTTAAATCGAGGTTCCACTGTAATAAACATCTTATTAAACTCTCTTACTCGGTGCATACTTTAAGTTGTGGTTTCTCGTTTTCCCCTTTTTTATGGTCCGCACGCTTCGCGCTTGAGTCATACAGCAGGGTTTAAACTCGGTCCAAAACGTACGGTACGGACCAAGCAAACGAGGTTAATAAGTGGTATAACACAAGTCGTGCAAATTTTTGGGGTTACAATTTTGTAAACGTCCCAATCCCCTCCCCCCATAGGTTCATGATATTTAACTATAATGTAAACAGGCTCTACCAGTAGTCAGCTCTAGTATGCAAGCATCCTTTCATGCTACCTAACGTCCCAATCCCCTCCCCCCATAGGTTCATGATATTTAACTATAATGTAAACAGGCTCTACCAGTAGTCAGCTCTAGTATGCAAGCATCCTTTCATGCTACCTAACGTCCCAATCCCCTCCCCCCATAGGTTCATGATATTTAACTATAATGTAAACAGGCTCTACCAGTAGTCAGCTCTAGTATGCAAGCATCCTTTCATGCTACCTAACGTCCCAATCCCCTCCCCCCATAGGTTCATGATATTTAACTATAATGTAAACAGGCTCTACCAGTAGTCAGCTCTAGTATGCAAGCATCCTTTCACGCTACCTTGCTAAGCGCTTAATATCTTCTGCCTTTCTGAGCTGGAACATGAACACTCTTGTTGGGAAATCTGTGACTTCGTACAAATCTTTACAGACTGGTTTTGCTGGCTGCAAAGAAATGTAACATGTGTCTTCATTAATAAACCTACCAGACATTCAATGACTTATGAACATTACACTGAAAGATTGGTGTTTTTTTAACATCTGTAAAAAAAAACTATTTACACGCTACGATTCATCGGCCTGATTCATCGGCTTTGCTCACCCGTTTCGAAAACGTTGAAAATGAGCCTTCGTTGTACTTTCGAAGCGGTTTTAACATTGTACATGCGTCATGACAAAACATGAGAAATGGTGACAATAACTTATTATGAAAGTGAACATTTTGGGGCTCTCCGCCCGTTCTATTCTGCAACAAGTGCTCTTAGTTGTTCATCCTTATTAATACTTGCTACTGCTTTGAGAATTAGAAAGAAAACCTTTCTTCAATATCGTTGTACGTATGCCATGCACATCTAAAAAAATGATTGACAGGACGGTTTCTTTGATAAAAAAATCGATTAAAATATTAATATGTGGCAGTGCCATAGATCTTCTCAATCGGGCCGATTTATATTTCGTTATCACGATTCGAATCGGGTATAGAAATACACGTACGATTTGCTGCCAGACGCCAACTGAGCCGATGAATCAGGCCGAAAAAATCGTGGTGTGTAAATGGCATTAAGTGTTTATACTAGTCTATCTATAGGTACTGATTGCTGCGCATGCTGAAGTGTATACAATATCATGAAATCGCGGTTATATAAAGCTCCATTGGTTATAGGCTATCAGCATGGGAGCATAAAATCCCTCTTTAGAATCAGATTTTGGCAATCCCTTTATGTAGGACGACACGAATTTTTACCAAAAATACAATAGAATACAACACAATACAATTCAATACAACAATAGAACGCAACACAATACAATACAATTTGGTAGCAATTCGTGTCGTCCTACATGAAGGGATGGCCCAGATTTTTCCTTCATCTCCTTAAAGGGGCACCGTCTAGCGAATTGAACCTTCAAGCTTCTTTAAAACAAAACTACACCATGAGACAGAAGACAAACACCATAGGATGGCAAATATTAAACTGCATTACAAAACCTCTTTCAATAAACTCTAGCTATTTCAGTTAGTGAACCGATTAAAGGTTGCTCTAAATTCCTCTTAAGAGCTGAATTTTTCATCCACCCGAATCTTTGTCATCCTTTATCCAGTGCAGTATATCACCTATAAAGCATACTCTGCTAATCTGAGTAGTTGGGACACCCCCAATATCGACACCGGAAATGCTTTGAAGTAATATCTGCTTCTCGATCAACAACCGCCAAAGATCTTTGAGTTGTTTATACGTCTATATCCGGCACGGACTTATTTTATCACGGAATATAAACTGATCTCAGAAGGGAACTTTGAAAATCCTTTCCTAAATACTCTACTTCCTCTACGGATATTTTAGCAAAGTCAGTTCTAGTTGGTTTTTACAGTGATCGAGTTGTATATAATTTGGATGAACACAAAACTAAAAACAACCGAAGAAACAGGACGAATTTCTCCTGAACGATTCACCCAAGAACTCATTGGAAGCCGTGAAGTCAAACAGAGTTCAATTCCCTGCTAGCAGACTGTCTCGATCTCTCCGTGTCTAATGTAATACAACTCAGTAGTACCAATTTAAAACAGGGCTTGATACGGCTTTCACGGCTGGGTAGAACTTAACTCGAGTATCAGGCTACATTTGAACTTATTATATTTAACAACTGTTGTTTTTTCTGTTGTCTCAAAAGACGCTAATTGACTGAGTTAAGCAGGAGGTCGGCACGCTACCGGCAGGTATAGGTACAAAATGCAGACTGAAAAATGCAGACCAGACAAAATCAATAAGAAACATCTATCAGGCTGTAGCAGGACGACTCTGCAAGGCTTTAGGGGCAGACCATTTGGGTGTTTAAAAAAATAATATCCTGCAAGCCAACGGTGCTGAAAAAAAATATCCTGCAAGCGGAAAAGCTTTGTTCTGGCTCCGCTTTTTTCGCAAAAAAAATTCGTGTAACAACACTGCTAAAGAAAAAAAAATCGAGCACAGACAAGAACACCCATCCCCCCCCCCCCCCCCCCCCCCCCCTCAAAAGTCAAATGGTCGGCCCCTTAGACAGCTTAGACCCTTATTTTTTGGGTTATATACGTCTTATGCGGGGTCTTACTTTTTTCTTGACTGCCGCCGCGCCGCGACGCGCCACGGTGTATGTGAGCCACGCCGAATCCGAGATTTTCACGACAAGATTTCCTTAATAATAGAAAGGAAAAGCTAGGTATTCCGAGGTATTTTGAAATATTTACTTGCCTTTTAATTACATCCGTATTTAGCCGGGTCCTGTCTTTGTTAAACTGATTCTATCCTGTCTTCTTCTGTCCACCATTTTTAATTTATTGGTATGCACAGGAAGCCCAAAGCAGCCTCTACAATTATATATAAATTTGGGTTTGCTGTTGTTCTTGGAGGGCTTTGGATCACAGGTAAATTTTCTTGTACCTTTACCTGTGAATTGAAGCCACAAACTAGTACTAAACACTAAACGTCGTTTACCTGGGGGCTAAAGCTGGAAACCTTTTTTTGTGATGGTTAACGTTGACGGGGTAAGTTGCAGGGGCCGTGTTAGGGTTAGTTCATCTGACGTTTTAATAAACCTTCTTTTGAGAACGAGTGCTAACCCTCTTATCCACGTTTCAAAGACGGATCTAAGACCTGAAAAAAAAAAATCAGCCATAGGTATTGCATTTAACAGAATGGTCACCGTGACTGAGATCTGCTCCCGCGCGGTCACCCATCCAACCAACCTCGTGACGAGGGTCTTCTCGGTCAGATCCAAGATGGCGGCTACTCCGAGAGAAGACCCTGGTAAACGCTGAACTGTCACGTATTCTGATTGGCTCTTCGATTATGACACAAGGATTGTTCTAACGATGCTTTTTATTGGCCAAACGGACTGAGTCCAGAGAGATGAATTTGTATATAGATTCGATTGCTCAAATTTTATCAATAAAACGATTTTAAATAACCTTAAAACATATTGTGTAGGTAGAGCAATAGATGAAGTGCATTACTGGGTAGTTTTCTGTTAAGTTTCATCAGTGAGAAAGCCAGGAGAAGCCGTTAAATCTGAACATGTGCTATCGATCTCTTCGCTTCAACGCTAACAGAAAATGAACGGCTTTTTAGGATTCTCTTCTTGCTTAGATACATCCTGGTAGCTTTGTGATACTCTTCCACTGCTTCTTTATCCAAGTAAACTCCATTTCGAACTGTTTAGTAGACCTCTATTTTCACTTCGTCGTTCGCCGCGTGGAAATACCGTTAATCGCATCTCGCTCACTCCGGATTGGGATACCTATGGTTTGTAGACAAGTGTTAATATTTCCATATTTAGCTTGGCCGCCATATTGGATGCTCACATCACGTGATTAAAATCTCCAGGATTTCTGGAGATTTTTGGTCACGTGATTCAGCGTTTACCAGGGTCTTCTCTCGGAGTAGCCGCCATCTTGGATCTGACCGAGAAGACCCTGGTCACAAGGTTGCCATCCATCCAACAACAAACCTCGCCCAATCGTACATCGGGCTTAATTAAGGCTCACAAGCCCATGCCTAATGCGCTAAAATTTCCCGGGCCACAATTTATAACAATAGAAGCTGTCCAGAGAAGAGAATGTCGAACAACGTGTATAGATCGTAAAGGATGTAGCGGAGGAGAAAGAGACGTTCAGAACGCACGAGGAACAAAACGAACGGACCATAGACCTCTGGCCTATGGCCCTGGGGAAAGGGGATGGGGGTAAAGGGGAGTCACAGCGGTACTTTTATTACACTGTACCCCGAAAATCAACTACCAAACAGGAAACCCAAATTTATATATAATTGGAGAGGCTGCTTTGGGCTTCCTGTGTATACCAATAAATTAAAAATGGTGGATAGAAGAAGACAGGACTGATTCAGTTTAACGAAGACAGGACCCGGCTAAATACCAATGTAATTAAAAGGTAAGTAAATATTTCAAAATACCTCGGAATACCTAGCTTTTCCTTTCTATTATTGCAATACAGAAACGCAAATTCAAATACGCTGCAGCAAATTCAAATACGCTGCAACAAATTCAAATAGGCTGCAACAAATCCAAATACGCTGCAGCAAATCCAAATACGCTGCAGCAAATTCAAATAGGCTGCAACAAATCCAAATACGCTGCAGCAAATTCAAATACGCTGCAGCTTACTCGTCTACATTGGATATAAGTGGAAGAATACTTATCCATGGACTGATCCTAGAAAATTCAGAGAGAAATCGATGGGAGAGAAGGACATAAAAAGCACTCGCAAACTTGAATAAATGCAGCGAAGAACGCAAATCGGTCAACGGGTTGCTTCTACCCTCCCCAGTGGAGACTATTGTCGCACCAGTATTCCTTGAATTAAGAAGGAAGCTTAATGTTGGAAAATACAAGCAACCAAGCACATAACCTAGTCTTTCAACGACGCGGGGACCTCAACTTTATTCTAGCTCTACAGTATCGCATCAGTGGCTGCAAAAAATGTTCTCCAGTGGGGAGGGGAGGGGCAACCTCATGAAGCCCAGTGCAAGGCATTGTGGTAGAAAACGAATCAAGTTCGCACGGCATTGTGGTAAAAAACGAATCGGAGGTTTTTTCTCGGTTAAGAACATGAACTGCAGCTCCGCTCGCTTCGTTAGCTACGCAGCATAAACATCAAATTCGTTTTGAGATAAGAGCTTGTAGTATCTGGTTATATGTAGTTATACCATGGTAGCCTTGGTTTCTTTTGTTCTCCGAGGCACATTTATGATTGTTTGCTGCGGTTCAAAGAATAGCAGCAAATTGATGTTTTCACGGAACGTGTGACAGTGCCATTGTTATGGTGATATGTGACGTAGATGATTTGATGGAATAGCGGGAATTCGTTGAAGGAATTCATTCTAGACTGGCACCGTTGCTAACCGGGTTACTTTTATTTTAATTTAATGTGGTCGCTGTTTATATTAATAGTGGATATCACAAGTTTGTTAGTATTAGTTTATAACCTTTCTCCCTCAAGGTTGTATTACTGCCTGAATCTGCAATCGGGAGGGACCAGGTTTCCTCCTAAACGGGGGTTTTTCCTGGCGGGCAGCAGGTGGGCTATTCCATAATATGTAGTTTTCAGTCATTACAGTATTAGTTTGAATTTGAAGAATAGTTTGAGACATACGTTAATAAACAGGGTCTGTTGCTTCACTAGCAGCTGGGCTAACTGCATGGAGTGCCCCAAGGATCAGTGCTTGGGCCGATCTTATATCTGCTTTATACCTTACCCTTAGGAGACATTGTTAGGAAACATGACATGCTCTTCCATTTTTATGCAGATGACTCGCAACTTTATTTTTCGTTTGACTGTAATACACCTGAGGCGTCAACTGTTTCTAGAATCGAAGCTTGTATAAGGGATGTTAGTGACTGGATGTCTTCCAATAAACTAAAACTCAATTCTGACAAGACTGAGCTACTTATCATCGGGTCTCAACATCGTCCCAGGTTGCAGCTTCCTCCAATCGATGTTGGTAGTGACCAGATCAGGGCTTCAGACTCAGCTAGGAATATTGGCGTAATTTTCGACAACTGTATGAACTTTGAATCTCAAGTAACTGCTATATGCAAATCTTCTTTTTTCCATGTTCGTAATATATCTCGCATTCGTAAATACCTATCTGTTGACAGTACTAAGACTTTAGTTCATGCTTTTATTACTTGTAAACTTGATAATTGTAACTCATTACTATATGGTCTTCCTCAATGCCTTACTCATAGACTTCAACTTATACAGAACTGTGCTGCCCGACTTATATTTTGCAAAAGGAAATATGACCATGTAACTCCGTTACTAATAGAACTTCACTGGCTACCTGTTACTCAACGTATTGTCTTTAAGATTGTTACTGTCGTTTAAAGCACTCAATGGGCTAGCGCCTAAGTATATTACTGACTTACTCGTGAGATATGTTCCTGTACGATCATTAAGATCGTCCTCTCATTGCTTTCTGAGAGTTCCCTGGTCGAGTTCCAAAACGTATGGCGACAGAGTTTTCTCTGTTTGCGCTCCAAAACTATGGACACTTGAGACTTGAGACCAATCTAATGTCATTTAAAAGTAATCTTAAGACCTATCTATTCCGTCAGACCTATCCCATTTAGTCCAGCTATTATTATTTTTAAGATATATTCCTAATGTATATTTTTTAATGTATATCTTAATGTCTTAATTATAATTTAGATTTATTATTGTTATATACATATATATTCCTGTAAAGCGCCTTAGAACTTTCGGATCATGTGCGCTATATAAATTTTATTATTATTATTATTATTATTATTAATCGTGTGCAGCAGCCAGTTCACTATTTACCAGTGTAAAGTTGTGGAGTTGTTGATATAGTTAAAGTAGGGAATAGGGAAAACCACCACTAATTTTCCCTGATGGGAGGGATATTTAGATTTTTTTCCCGGAGGGAAATTTCGAGACAATGCATATTTCTAAACGTCCCCTGTATGCGTAATGAGGGAAAATTAGAAGAGAATGCAGGCTGGAAGTGAGAGGGTAAAAAGCATCAACTCCTGCTCTCCCCTTTGTTCCGTTCCTCGGCGATCATGGTATAACAAACGTATACCATGGCATTTCGGGGTATTAGTGATTTAAATTGCCCCTCGAGCCTCGGGAAGATTTGTACAAATCTTCCCTCGGCTCTCGGGGCAATTAAAATCACTAATACGGCCCCTCGTGCCATGGTATAACTAATAATTATAGTTCTATCCATATTTGGCACCAAAGCTCCTAGTTTAGCTCATATAAAAACGCATTTATCTTAAAGGGAAACTGGACCCTAAAATAAACCCAGTAACTATAAAAAGATGTATTCGAAAGAAGTAAGTTCTGCTATTTTATTTCTGTGTTGCGCGTCTAATGAAGAAATTTCTTTTTTCAAGTTTGATTAATAACCGATTCTCCGCTTATATATCTACAATCGTGGTCAAAAGTGTTGGGACACTTGGTCATTTTTTGGAGTATTTGCGACTTTTCAGATTATTTATCTACCTCCCCCCAATTTAATGTTGATCTATGAAAAGTTAAGTCGCCTATTCAATGACCCAATATCCCAACATTGTCTGGGGGAGGGGGGAGGGGGCATTGGCAACGTACTACTGGAATGTTGTAGGCAATTGGTCATCACTATGTCAGAAGTAGTGTGTTCCAAAGATATTTGACCTAGCCTGCTAGCAGGTTCTGGTTGATTTGGGGTTCCTGTGGTGGGTAAGAGGAGGGGGAAGGAGGCGAAAGAGAAAGGAGAGCCTGCAACAAGACCCTGTGTTTTTGAAATTTCCCGTTCGTCCACGAACGGGATTATCTGATTGGTTGAACCTAGAAGAGGCGCGCGCACTTTGTTCGAAAATGGCGTGTATTATGGTGTAAGCAGCACGCGCGAGCTAAAATTGAAAACTTTTCACTCATGATCAAATCATTTTCTGCTGTTTTCTCTCGTTTTCTCAGGTTTATTATCAAACATGCAGTAGAAATACAAGGGGTTAAATGCTAGGGTACATTTATAACAGAATCTCGTCGAAAATGTTGATTTTAAAATTCTTTGTGAAACGTGTAACTTGCAATGGTATGTGACGTCATGGGGGCGAATTTCAAAAACACAAGGTCTTTCTCTATATCCTCCTTCCCCCTCCGGTCTCCCGCCACAGGAACCCCAAATTAACCAGAGCCTGCAAGCAGGCGTGTATTATGGTGTAAGCAGCACGCGCGAGCTAAAATTGAAAACTTTTCACTCATGATCAAATCATTTTCTGCTGTTTTCTCTCGTTTTCTCAGGTTTATTATCAAACATGCAGTAGAAATACAAGGGGTTAAATGCTAGGGTACATTTATAACAGAATCTCGTCGAAAATGTTGATTTTAAAATTCTTTGTGAAACGTGTAACTTGCAATGGTATGTGACGTCATGGGGGCGAATTTCAAAAACACAAGGTCTTTCTCTATATCCTCCTTCCCCCTCCGGTCTCCCGCCACAGGAACCCCAAATTAACCAGAGCCTGCAAGCAGGCTACATTTGACCCACACCGCGGCAAAACGGTATGCTCCGCTGGCCAAAAGAACGAAGGCTCTGCTATCAAATACAAATTACCGAGGGTTTCAACTTTTTTAGTAAATAATTTTATAACTTAGTAAACTCACAGTGAATTACACATTAAGAAAACTTCAACCTGTTAAAGTTTTAGGCTTAGCTTTTAAGTAGTTTTCTTATTTTTGGACAAAACAGTTCACAATGGACACTTTTAAGCAGAAATTTTAAAATCACGGGTATGTGCCTGTTGTTTCATTTCAGGTTTCGCGGGAAACTGGGGGCGGCCGCGCGCCGACAAGAAATAGCAAATACGCATGCGCGTAACGTTTTGCCGCGGTGTGCATTTGACCAGGATTGTAGCTCTAGATTCAGTACAAATTTTACCAAATCATAGAGATACGTCACACACACCAAGCCGGAAAAAACAAACACACCTCCAGTAAAAAGAAAACAAAATGGTCCGCAATTAAAAACCGTTAGTTCAGGTTTTCAACGCTGGGGACATGGCATACCTAATTTATTCTCCGTACCTGACGTCACAAATTACAAGACTTGAGCCGTGTGTACATAGCAGAGGTTGTGGGGTAGGTTGTGGGGGAGGTTGTGGGGAAGGTTTTCCGATGTTCTCTTCATAGACGTACAACACAGATAAATAAGAACTTATTAATTTTGAATACATCTTTGTATAGTCGTTGGGTTAATTTTAGGTTCAGCTTCCCTTGAAGGACATCCTTCAGTTCTGGTTACGTGCTCTGAAGTAGCTGTACAGTCAGCTGAGTACTGAGCGAACCAGAGAATAATGATCAGAAACTCCAATTGCTAAAATTGTAAATTCATGGGTATTCATGTTTTGAAATGTAGGGCTTACCAATGATTCAAGTTGGGATGGATAATCCAAATACCAAACGTGGAAATGAAGATGATTGACAGATGCAAAAGCACAGAGGCTGTTGTAGCCAATATGGAATCCCCTAAAAATAAACATAGATGTTGAAATAATTAAATATACGTGTACATTGAATATTTCGAATCACATTGACATTTCGTGTAAAGAAAATACAACCTCTACTTTGTTCGGATGACAGATATTGAGGGTGAAATGACCAATTTGGGCAACGTTATGATGTGTTGAATATAATAAATTATTGTTATACAGCCATAAATTTCCAAATATAACGTGCGCCCTCATTGGTTGGTTTATGGTCACCTGACAAGTAACAAAACAAACTGGTTCCCGCGCGGGCAACAATTTTGAAAACTATGACGTCAGAGGGTAACAATGCATCAATTGTTTCCCGCTGGTGTCGCGCGCGCCACTGTCTAGCTAAAGGCGGGAAATATTTGTTTGCCAAAACGTCTAGGTTACCTTTTTCGTCGAAAGAAAGCGTTTAAAATGGAACCAGCTCCAAAGAAAAAAATACATCTTTACCAAGCATAGAGAGAAATTGGTAGCTAAATTAAGATGCAAGAAACAAACAAAACGCTACTAAAAAAATGCCGTAGCGATGCTGGCAGCGTTTTGTTTCGAAGATGGACGACAAACCATGCTTGTATCGAGTAGTAAAACTTATGTCTATAGACCCATTCGAAAAATGGCGTCCAATTTAACTAACTATTGTTTAGGACTGACTAGCCTCGCTTACAAGTTCAAAATCTTTTGTGTGTACTGACTAGCCTCGTGTTCACGTTACCAGGACAATAGATTTTTAAATTGGACGCCATTTTTCGAATGGGTCTATACTGGCGTCTCGGAAAACATCGAGATTCTTGAGAAACAAAACTCAGTTTCCCTCGGGGCCAGTCATTAAGTGTATATTATCATACACGTACATCCAAGTCACAGTATTATTTCTGGTTGGCTGAAAAGAGTCCAAGAATTCTCTGCAGTTTCGTGTCACACTGTAGTGATATCGCGTGACGTCATATCCTGCGCACAAACGTACGTACATGTGGCAATTTGACCATAAAATCGTCGGGAAACTGCAAACGGTGGTGAAAAAGGCTTCCGAAGAATGAGTTTACTTCCGTCCCAAAAATAGAAACTTACTGAGGACAACTACAAAACACACACAAAATAACAACTTAACTAAACACGGCTTTATCCGAATATTATCTGAGTGGAAAAACCTCGAGATCAGAAAGATTCAGCCTGTTTTCAACGCCCGACTCGAGCTCAGTCGAAGATACAAAGCTCAGATAAGTTAAATATAAGAAAATTGGTTGGAATTTGGTGATTTCGTTAAGACTACCAATGTCTTCCTAAAGCAAATATGATCTATTATCCTATAATATATATATGTTTTTATGTGAAACGCGCCAAGTTGGCTGCTTAATTATTCGCTCGTCAATTTCTTTGAGTTTTTAACCATTTTATACAAGTTTTTACCCTAAGATTTTTACCAGTTGAAATCTAAGGACTATACCTGTTGCTATAATGACGACATATTCAAGAAACTTTCTATTTTCGCTTCGCTTTTGGTGGAAAGCTACTTCGCCTAGAGTTCAAACTTCCCGCCATATTCAAGGTCAATCAACGAAGCCGCTTAACTCTTTCGTCTGGGACTCTGAAGTATTGGACAGCTCAGTTTGATGACGTATCAGCTCTCGTTGAACAGTACAACAGCGTGTTATCATCATTGCTGGACAAACACGCGCCGTTAAAGAAGCGAGTTATTACTTTACGTCCGGCTACGCCATGGTATAATGATGGCATAAAGGAGGCTAAACTGGAGCGCAGAAGGCTTGAGAGGCGCGCCCTGTTGATCGGGAGTTGTACGTAACTCAGTGCCAAGTTGTGAATGACTTAATTCACCAATCGAAAATGGGGTACTACTCTCATAAGTAAGTAAGTAACTTTATTTAAGTGTCAAATGTATTTAGCTTTGCAGCTAATTGGGGGCACTAGCCCTACGATTTTACGTCCTTTTCCGAGAAAACGTGAAGATCTAACCGTTTGCAGTTGTTTCACAAAGGCAGCACCTTCTACTCAGTTATTTTAAGACCCTGAGTGTTGGTCCGGCCGGGGTTTGAACCCGCGACCTCCCGCTCGACAGACCGGAGCTTAACCACTGAGCTAACCGGGAGGCGGTTTTCTCATCTAATAGAGGAGCATCAGTCTGATCCAAAAAAGCTGTTCGCTACTGTCGACAAGCTTCTTCACTTGAAAGGGGAGAGAACGCTCCCCTCATGGGACAATGCCGCAGCATTAGCTGATGCATTTGCTGACTACTTTACAGAGAAGATTTCGAAGATTAGAACTGAACTTGACTCTAGGAAGGATCGATTAGTGGATGCGTTCACTGACACTTGCGCTTCTAGGACTAAGCTTAGTGAATTTCGACTCATCACTGCCGAGGAATTGTCGAGCGTTATTGCTTCTACAACAGTGAAATCTTGTGAGCTCGATCCCCTTCCTGCTTCTGTGTTAAAAGGAAGCATCAATGTTCTACTACCGGTGATTACCAAGATTGTGAACTTGTCACTTGAACAGGCTGTAATGCCTGAGGTCCTAAAGGAAGCCTTACTAAAACCTTTGCTCAAGCGTGCGTCGCTGGACTATGAACAGTTTTCTAATCATCGGCCGATTTCTAATTTAATGTTCATCTCTAAATCATGCGAGAGAGTGGTGGCTACTCAGCTGATCGACTATGTAACTGAGAATGACTTAATGGCATTGTTTCAGTCTGCCTACAAATCCGGTCATAGTACTGAATCAGCATTAATAAGAGTACAGAACGACATCCTACAATCGATTGATCAGGATCATTGCGTCATCCTATTATTGTTGGATCTATCGGCTGCATTCGACACGGTCGATCACCAAATATTACTTGCAAGACTCACTAATCGATTTGGCATTGAAGTCAAGGCTCACGCTTGGTTCAAGTCCTATCTCCGTGGACGTATGCAATTCGTCTCGATTGGCAATGCGCGCTCTTCCAGTCGTCCTTTGGACTGCGGAGTTCCTCAAGGCTCTGTGCTGGGCCCAATACTATATCTGCTTTATACAACGCCGTTGGGTGATATAATGAGGCACCGTGGAGTATCGTTCCACCTCTACGCCGACGACACTCCAGTCTACGTAACTTTTAACTCATCTGTTGCGGGTGATCTTGACCGTTCACGATTTAAGCTGGAAGCCTGTGTAACCGGATATTAATAAATGGATGTTGCGTAATAACCTTAAACTTAATGATGATAAGACGGAGATGTTGGTATTCCACGCTAAGCATCGTCCCGCTCTGACTAATCTTGGACGATATTCAAGTCGCTGCTGCATCTGTTGGGCTTTCGAATTCTGCGAGGAACATTGGAGTCATATTCGACACGACTTTTTCACTGGACAAGCATATTATGCAAATTTGCAAATCTTCTTTTTACGCTATTAGGACCATATCACGCATTAGAAAGTTTCTGAGTGTAGAATGATATAGCGAAGATTTTAGTTCACGCATTTGTCACGTCAAAGCTTGACAATTGTAATTCTTTGCTCTACGGTATTCCTAAGAAATTGTCACAGCGCCTGCAATATGTCCTAAATTCAGCGGCTAGGCTTGTTACCTTGTCTCGCAAGTGAGACCACGTTACCCCACTTCTTATAGAATTGCACTGGCTGCCTATTGAGCAGCGCATAGAATTTAAGGTATTACTGTTTACTTATAAGGTGGTGAATGCCACTGCTCCTCAGTACTTGTGTGATTTATTAGAGCCTTATAATGCTCCACAACGAAGCCTGAGATCTGCATCGAAGTTAATGTTACAGGCGCCAACTTTTAATCTTAAATCGTACGGCTATAGAGCCTTTTAAAGCTATGGAACTCATTGCCTTTTTCACATTAAATGAGCTATTTAAGAAGAGTCTTAAGACATACCTTTAAAAAAAAGTTTTTTATTGATTTTTCGGATATCGGCAATTTATTGTAATTTTTAATCATGTTTTTTAGCTTAATTAACTTAGGAATTTTAAATATTACTGTATTTGTAACTTTTAAATTAGATGTAGTTTTTAATTAGGTGTAAAGAGCTTTTGGACTTGATAACGGTCACAAATTCGCATATTTTGGTCCAAGCTCAGGAAATTGAAAACTCAAATCGAGCCGGGTAAAACAGAGATAACTAGATTTTCCATGTCCCAGTCAAAGTTGTCCAGGATACAAACAAACAGCATAGAACTGTCATCGCCGAAAGTGTCCGATGAAGATCTTGAACTTTTTCGCCGACCACATGGCATTTGAGCGAACGGTTTGTTATTCGAGTTGATTTAGTGGAAATATGTTCTTTTCTGATAGCTTTTTCTCGGCTACGAATTCCATCTTTCATGCACTTTGAATTAGCAAAGTTTTCTAATTCTGAATTGATTCTGACATCTGACATTGTATTTCCATTCATCTTTTGTATTGATTTACGGAGAGCTGTCAAATAGATCCCGGAATAAATTCTGAACGGGTTCCACTACTTTGGTATGTAAATATATGCAAATTAGGTGTCTCACGTTGTGTTACGGGGCGCGAGTCACTTATTTTCTCATTCTTCGTTTATCATAAAGTGCCATATAATAAACTACTTATTAACCTCGCTCACTCGGTCTTTACGGGAAAATATCAGACCTCGGTCTTTTATGTACGGACCTCGCTATCGCTCGGTCCGTACTGTCAAGACCTCGCTCTCGGTTAATAAGAAGTTAGTATTTAATGGCTAGATCAGGACAATCAAAATGTAGAAAATTTCGCGCTCTTTCTTTATCAGCCAATAAGAATTCAAAATTTTGAATACATAATTAGTCTGCAGATGCGTTCGCCACTTGAAACTTGTTTTCTGGCGAGAAAATTCGCAGTCTATCGTCCGATAAGTTACTTTGTTTTCGTGATAAATCTTCCAGTAAATGTGTTTTTATAGGATAATATGGTTATACTCACCTAAAGGCTCGTTGTATAACAAATAATACAAACTTCTCGTGAAATATTTGCCGGTATTCCATAGAAAACCATGAAATAACCAGTAATTATTATATAATTCTAACAAGAACGCAACAGATACAAGACCGTATTTCGGGTAGTTACGTTAAAATGGCTTCCCGTCACCATATATGGTAAATCTTATCACCATATATGGTAATTATCACCATATATGGTAAATCTATCACCATATATGGTAAATACCATTTCTCGAGCGCGCGTGCAAGGGTTTTGGTTATTTTGGAAAGAAAATTTCATTTCGTTGCAGATATATAATAAATAACTTATTAGTCGGTTAAGCATCTAATACGGTTGTATTTTACTCTATGAACTAAAATACCAAAATATAGTATAATAAAAGCAAACCATTAACTAGTTTCACACCAAATCTACATGTAACATGATGTTACTCCTTACATGCGACAAACAATAAACAAACAAGATTGCTTTAACAAATTACAGAAGATGGCTCTCGTTTTCTATAGAACTGTACATGCCTGAGGTCTGCGGATATTTGAGCAGGACGCAAGTGCATTCAGCAAAGGCAGCATTTCAAGACCGAGAAAGTGCATTATTATTTTTATAGGAAAACCATCTTCTATATGTTTGAATTAACCAAAAAAATGAAAACTAGCAACTCATGAAGTGAAATCTAAAGCAAAATATTCTGAGATGACTTCCCGTGAGAATGAAGAAATCTCATTGGTCGATACGAATCGGATGAGGAACGAACAACCAATGAAATGCAGGAATGCAAATGTACCGGAAAAGATGGTGGTTTAATCATTTAACCACAATTCTTTGCGCGCGAAAAACTTTAAATCGATGTAGAGAGGTTTTAAATCTTAAAAACAACCCAGTACACGAGATGCTACCAATACACTGTCATTGATAAAAACGGGATTTATATGTGTGTGTTTCATTGTGTTAGGTTCGGAAGGGATTGTGGTCAAATGTACAACCGACATATTTTTCGGTACGGTGGATTGCAGCCCAACGCATGCGCATTTTCAAGAGGGTGGTTTTATAATAAGTATTGCCCTCGTATATAATGACCATATATCGAAGCTCGATTAGCGTAATCCTGGATTGCATGTGGTACAACTACACAACTAGTCAAAGTGAGCATTATTTTCCAAAAGAACAGATCAAACTTAGCTAGTCTGGAAAGTTTGGTGAACTTTGACTCAATATTGAGGATGCTAGAAGGCATCAAATATGTAAATTTTCCCATACAAACTCTCTTATTTTTTAACGTTGTCCCTCCAAACCATACAGTCATTGTAAAATTTTGGAGGGACAAAGAAATTTCAACTGTTTATCATTCAGACAAGATTCACTTGAATCACGTCAAACTTGGCACACATGCTAATTTCAACATGCTCTATCATGTGGTGAACTTCATTTTAGAATTAGAGTAATTCTGATAAACTCGGTCCCAGTCCCCTGCTCGTTTTGTTACCGGCCAATTCCGCAACTCCAAGCTGAGTGAATGTATGGCTATATCTACTTCCAAACTACCTTCCGACACCTATGATAATTATATAATGTTCAGTCCAAAACGGACGCTCTGATTGGTCAAGAGCCGTGTTATTATAGCGCACATCATGAGCACACGCAACCAATTTCTCAACTCGTTTTGATTGGATATTTTCTTTGGTTTTAGTTTGCAGCGATTATTATAATTATAAAACTCGTCTCGTGGCGCACTTCTTTGTTCTCTTCACGTTGTGACGTCATCTGTGCATCTATATAGGAGGATAGACGCACGGCAGAATGGAATCTATTTGTTAAATATGCAACAGTATTTTCACTGCGAAGATGCGTAGCCACTTTGTGTTATTTGTCGTTCTACTTTCCCGTTCTATGGTCTGACAACGCAACAGTATTTTCAACGCGTAGCCACTTTGTGTTATTTGTCGTTCTACTTTCCCGTTCTATGGTCTGACAACGCAACAGTATATTCAACGCGTAGCCACTTTGTGTTATTTGTCGTTCTACTTTCCCGTTCTATGGTCTGACAACGCAACAGTATTTTCAACGCGTAGCCACTTTGTGTTATTTGTCGTTCTACTTTCCCGTTCTATGGTCTGACAACGCAACAGTATTTTCAACGCATAGCCACTTTGTGTTATTTGTCGTTCTACTTTCCAGTTCTATGCTCTGACAACGCAACAGTATTTTCAACGCGTAGCCACTTCGTGTTATTTGTCGTTCTACTTTCCAGTTCTATGCTCTGACAACGCAACAGTATTTTCAACGCGTAGCCACTGACTGCGCGGATATTCTGTAGAATTGCGGGATAGGATTTTGGTTGTCTTAGCAAAAGGTGTGTTTCTCTATTCTAGGCGGATTGCAAGTAAGTTTTGAATCCAAATCAGTGGTATACGAGGTAGCAAAGTCGAGAAAAACATTTTCTTTGATCCTGCATTGATTAGCTTAATCGGGCTTTGAGGAACTGGGCCCTGTCTTTACCAAGTAGGTTGTAGCATCAATTACAATAAATACTTGTTGACTGGAGAGAACACAGCCAAGAACTACACATCCTGTGCTTGATGAGTTGGAGTTTCTCTTGCAGATCATCATAATAAACATATGTATGTAGGTTGTTGAATAAAACCCTTGGGGTAAGGAGTGGGGTGTTCCCTGGAGATTTGGGGATCTGCCACCCCAAAGGGTATGGTTTGTTTTAGCCTGTGTGATAAGTTTGTAGGGTTGTAAATTTTGCCTTTTTAGTCTGGAATAGGGTATGATTTTGACATCGAAGTACGATACTGCACATGCTCATTGATATATCTTAGTTTCTCTTGTTGGTTTGACATTGATCTTCAAAATAAATTGAGAAAGTTCATCTTACGCCAACAATGTTAAATTAATAATGCAGTAGAATGTATTATAAATTTACCTGTGTGAACTCAGGAGAGCTACCTCAAAAGCCAACTCTAATGACTGTTCAGTTAAAACCTATGATTATAATATTTTAAGAAGTAGAATTAACACATACTTGTATTAAATAATGAAGTATAAAACTACACAGAAAAAAATAACGACTGATAATAACTAGTATTAGCATATACCACACCAGTGAATAGTGCTTTTTGCATGCTCTGATTGGCTAATCAGACAGTGAATATGATTTCATAGTTGGTTCCAAATGAAGCAGTGATCACCTTGCACAAGTTTTTGTCCATGTGACACAAAATAAAATAACTATTTGGCACTGCCTATTCACTAACATGTTAATTAGTATAAACCAACTAGGACTATTACGAATCCTGCATTCTGATTGGCTACGCTACTATAGGTCTATTTGTGATAGCCCATGGTGGAGAAAACCCGCATGCATTTTCACGAAACAATTCAATGTTTTCAACTTCAATTTGTTTCTTTCTATTATTTTCTACTGTCCGACTAGTTACATTGTAGTTTATACTAAAACAATTAGACCTCTCACCCTCATGGGCTACGAGTTAAATAGCCCATTCGGCTGCGCCTCGTGGGCTATTGACTTGTAGCCCATTCGGGCTGCGGGTCTAATTGTTATGTATATACTAAAACAATATTATTCACCTCAGTGTTGGCGAATAATGGTGGATAATAAGCGGCTTGGTAAATAGCCATTACTATTCACCTCCATTTCGGTGAATAATTGTTATATACATGACCTTTGCATGTGCATTATAATACCTGTGGAAGGCATTCATTAGCACATGGTACAAGAAGTGAATTGCCAAATTCCAAAGGGCTCACGTTAATGATCATCAGATTAGGTCCTTTTGACTTTCTGTGAGTTGGGCAAACTTCAAACAATATCTGAAACAGGATCATACATCAGAGGGTAATAATGGGTCACACAGAGTTATTAAAAATGAAAAAAAAACTGAGTGGTCAGGAACAAAATAAGTTAAATATGGCTGTTTTTTACACAGGTAACCCAAGCTCTGTAAATGCTAATATTTGATTAAATAGCATTTGTATGGGATTTATTAGTCTTACATTTTCAATGTAAATATTGAATAACAATTGACCAAACTTACAGGGTGTCTTTTTGTGTTTCTTAGCTTATGTCTGTGCCAATTCTCAGCCAATTTTGCTTGGGTAGTGTGGAAAAATGTTGCTGAAATTCACTGAAAATTGGTACAGACATAGTTAAGAAACACAAGGAGACACCCTGTAGGTTCTGTTGATTTTACTCAGGATTTATGTTCAAAATGGAACACAAAAAAATATTCCATAAAAATTACTATTAAATAGTGCTTATTTACAGAGCTTGGGTTAACTTTTAATTAGTTCTTATGGTGTTATGATGAAATGGCTACAAACAGAAGTATAGTTAAATGATTTGATAGTTTAATTATAAATATATAAATATTATAGATCTAGAGCATATTATGTCTGGGTAACAAAAAAACCCTTCCAAATTAGCCCCTTCAGATACAAAAATGTGACTAATTAAACAATCTTCTGCCACTAGAGGTGTAATTTCATACTGCATGTAATTACCTTTACTACCATATTTCCTCACATATAAGCTGCACCCCTAACTTTGGCCTCACAAATGGAACCAGCTTAGTTTGCAAACAAGTTTAAGGGAAAATATCACACAAAAGCCGCACCCCAAACTGGAGAAGAATGATCTTTTGTTCAAGTTTATAAATGTTCCTACTTAAAGCAAAACTTCTTCAGAAGAGATCAATAATTAACAACTTCGAATATGGTTACAAGTTTCCTTGTCATTTCTTGTGTATATTTTTAAAACCTGCTGTCTTTAAATCACTTTGGAATTATTCTGCTTGTTGTAAACTTTTTGTATTTATACTAAGTCTGTATTGTCTTGTTATTTCTTGGAATCTACAATTCTTTTGTTTAAAAGCTTTCTTAGTATACAAAACATACATATACATGCACACTACATTGTACCTGCAAATTTTCTTAGTATTGTCACTAAATACAAACCTCTTTGCTTGCAACCTTGGTAAAATTAAATTTTTGAGGGTCAAAAGGCTGAGAGACACTGCTCATTTGTTGAGGTTTTCTTCTTTGGACAAACCTCTTCTCATTCAGCTGTGCCACTAGCTTGTATTTCCCTATCATGACCTTAGTCTCCATGCAGTCCAAGGTGTACTTAAAGCAGCCTTCTGACATAGCTTTATCCCACAATGTTCTTAGTTCTTTGTCAAACTAAAGGAAAAATCATATATAAAAAAGTTTGTATGACATATGCAGGAGTTACTACCATTTGCAAGCTACCGTTAAGCGTGAACCTTTTTCCGCGTTCGTTTATGTTTGAAACCTAGACGTTTGGCGGCACAAACCTTTGCAATTTAACCACGATTGTTACAACCTTTGACATGTCCCGCCTTCACGTTTCAGCGAGTGGGATTCAGGTTTGGAAACTTTTCAGCTAGATTTTCCTTCGCGCTACGCACTAAATCATATAAATGTCGGTTCAAGTTTAAGTTTTGGATGCTCAAAATTATGAGAGATGCAAGACAATAACTGTCTCTTGGCATAATCTGAGTTGCACGACGGTAGAAGACATATCAAAGGTTTTCAACATCAAGGTTGAAACTAATTAGTTTGCCGACGAATTGCACAGGTTTGGCACGCCAGACGTCTAGTTTCAAACATAAACGAACGCGGAAAAAGGTTCACGCTTAACGGTAGCTTGCAAATGGTAGTAAACATGTAGTTACCAACTACAATATGTTGTCACATACCTCTTTATAAATGAGTGTGAGGTTGATACATACTGTAAGATATTGACCATGATTTTCCTCTTTTTAAATGAGTGCAAGGTCAATCCGTAGAGTAAGATATTGACCATGATTTTCCCCCTGGTTTATGGCCCAAGCATGAAGCATGCAGGCCAAAAAAAAGGGGGAAATTATCCATAACTTACAGTACAGACAGAGGAAACAATTTTAATTAATAAAGATGTTTATTATATTTAGTAAAGTAAAATAAAGCAACTTTATTTAAGAGACTGATAAATTTGAGGCTGACATGGGACCTACAATTTTACGTCCTTATCCAAGAAGATGTGAAGGTCTAACCATTTGCAGTTGGAGAACGAGATTGTTTCACTAAGGCAGCACCTTCTACTCATTTATTTTGAGACCCAGTTGAGCGTTGGTCTGGCCGGGGTTTGAACCCATGACCTCCTGCACAACAGATCAGAACTGTGCAGGAAGTTATGGACTGCAATGCCCAATCATAGGCCACAAAGCTACATAGCCACATAATACAGGGAAATTCAACTTATAGCAGCCACCTCATAGGTTTCACATTTCAACAACAACTTTATTCTTACCAATGGGAAAAAATCCTTTTTTTTTACAAACATTTAGACAGGCCAGTGGTAATACTGCTACCCAAAATAACTATAATGAGCTAATCGAGCTGGGTAGCATAATTAATAATATGAAAGAAGAATTGGAATTGGTCATTTTAAAGTTATGCTATATATGGCTTTAAATAACATCTTCTTCCCATAGACCGTATTCATGTGTATAATTGAAGGCGTAAGTGACTCCTGATCACATTCTAAATTCTCCCTTAGAAAACAAAGAAATTGAAGGAGAATTTAGAATGATATCAGGAGTCACTTACGCCCTTTTTGCACACAGCCCTTAAATTTTGTAAATATAAAGAAAACATTATTACTGTCATCTGAAAGAGCATGTTAACATTATGTTCAGTGAGCTATTAAACTACTAAGTCAACAATGTGAAATTCAAGAGATTTATATGAGAAAAACAATGGAGGATGCCAGCCTCGTTTTCATTACATAACTTCTGCATTTCACTTCTCCACATAATACTCTAAAACTTATATCCAGAGCAGCTGTAATCATAACCAGGATTTAACAGTATTGTTCATTACTACATGTAACACAGAGTACTATTGTAGTATTAGCCATTTCGTAAACTAAAACGGACTGGGGCTGAGTGTGTAAATTGAATTGAATTAAGTTTGTTTTTAATTAATACAAAAATGAAACCCACCACAAGAAAGATCACATCGAAGTGCCGAATTGGAAGATGTTTGGGTAAATAAAAAAAGGTATTCATTTACATGTATATAGTGCAAATTCTATATGAATACAGCTATCTCAATTGAAGGGCTGTGTGGAAAAAGGGTGTATTAGTGCCTCCTGCTGATCTCATTCAGACTAAATTCTCCTTCAATTTCTTTGTTTTCTATGGGAAAATTTAGAACATGATCAAGAGTCACTTACACCCTTTTTGCACACAGCCCTTCAATTAATGTTGTCTGGGAGATGTAGGGAATAGGGTATTAAGGAATACTGTATTAGGGTATTCCCACACAGAAATGAATTATGGCTATGAGTTATACAACCTGTACGACTTAGTCGACTTAGCGCCTGTGTACAGCCGTCCGACATTTAAAAAATGCTGCATTCCCTAATCCGTATTCCCTATCTCCCAGACAACATTAATTGAAATAGGCCTGTAACTATATATATTCAAAATTTAATGTGCTATACAAGGATGTTATTTTCATTGTGCTGCCATGCAGTGTACAATCATGAGCGATTGTTAGTACCTCAGAATATCAGGCTGTTGTGTCGGGAGACAATCCCCTACTTGTTCTCAAAATAACACAACAGGTTCTTTCACATCCCCCTTGTATAGCTTTATGGAAGAGGAAGGAGACGTTAGGCCAATGGCTAAAATGTCCCTGTCCAAGGATGCAGCCAGGATTCGAACCCCTGACCTTGCGCACTCTATATATACCATGCTCAACCAACTGAGCTAACCAGTGAGGTGGTTAAGAACAAAATAGCAAGCTTTGGTCCTCTCAACCCATACTGGCAGCATGAACACTCATATTTTGGTAATTTTTGAAAGCTTAATTACCACCTGGTTACTATTGATCTAAATGTCCCCAAACTCAGTAAACACACTAATTTTGATGACAGTTCTTGTGGTGGGGTTTAATTTTTAATTAAATAAAATTTACATACTCTGTTCCAGTCCTTTTTCATTTACAAAATGGCTAATCACATGTGCATGTCATATTTAGTATAGAGTCCTAAAAATGTGTTTCTATAATCAAACATACCTTACTTAACTTAAAATCCTGAGGCTTTGTTTCCCATGTCTGACATTGGATTATAAAGTCATCAGAATTGTAAGTGAACTTAGACAATTCTGGATTACTGTGTTGACCAGTTACGTTACAAGCAGAAGCAGCTAGTGAATATTTAGCAGTCTGAAAAAGGAATACAACTAAAGCATCATACATTGTACATGCACAAGTTACACAGATACTACATAAACCAGTACAGTCTGCATTATACACAAGTAAATAAACGTGATTCATTGAACTGTGTATACTTTGTACGTAGAATTCCAATTCAATCTGTGGTTTAGCTGGGTCCTGACTTTGATCAGCTTCTATGGCCTCACAGGGGTAGGGGTTAGGGTTGATGATCGACTACAAACAATATCAATCACGCAATAGCAATAGATATCAATCAATCGATTGATATTGATAATCAATGACCAATCAATGAAGAAAAGTTTTGTGACCATATCAATTGGATGAAGCGATTAGTATTGATCAGTATCAATTTCATAGATTATCATGTTTTCACATTCATCCCTCTTTTGGGCCACAAAATTAATGTCTCCCTTACTTCAAAAGGGCAGCTCTGGTACCATTTGACAAAGTAGCATATTGTTATAATACAAACTTTGTTTTCTTGCTCTAACATGATTTAATGGTAGCAACTAAAATGTGGCACATTTAAATATGACACCCTAGGCACCAATCAATAGCAATCTATGAACATTTGTTTTGTGACTTAGAGCGGATTTCAATTGAGTGTCGGAAATGTTTTGGTTTTGCGTTTACTTAGCTTTTCTATTGGCCGAGAAAATGGCATGTTATAAATCGACCAATGAAATTGCAAAGTAAAACCAATCATGTTTTGGTCTTGGTTTTGCTTTGGCTCGTGATTGGTTCAGGCGAAACCCATTCACAAACTTTTCCAGCCTTCAGTTGGCTTTTTTGTATTTATTTGCTCCTGTGATTGGCTGGCTGTGAGTAATTTGCGTTTGGTTTTGCGACACTCATGTGAAACCCGCTCTAATCGATTGATATCAATCAACTAATTTTATCGATTGATATTGATTTATCGATTGGATTTCTGATCATCGATTGTATTGATTTTACTCCGGGTATATGGTTGTTTCAGGTCCCATTAGAAATTCAGTGGTGTTTTTTTTTCAGAATGGAATCTCATAATGTAGGTTATTCTGCAACCAGGCCGTTCAGTTTACCAGCTAACTGCTATACATCCTGTTGATGTCATCCATTGTCATATTAATGTGCCAACCAGAGATCCATTTGTTCCCAACACAAAGCGGCCTTTTGAAATCATGGTTGGTGCATTAACATAACAATTGTAATGTTTATCAACACGTACGAAGTATCGCTATTGAATCGGCTGACTCATGCCATGGGATCCCTGTGGTCACCACGTATTTTAAGGCCTAAAGAGACCTTGTTCTCCTAAAAAAGCAACGCAGTTTTCCATTTCAGTTCTCCAAACTCTAGAACTCCCCCAGATAACCTCGTATTATTTTCGATTAAGGCAAATAACAGAGTAGTTTACAGCAAACTGCCACTTACCACGTTTTGAAGCACTTCATCCGCCATCTTGAAAATAATAGTCACTCCCACCTCGTTTCCAGTTTCCCAGGAGAAGGCCGATAACAACCTCGTTCCCAGGGGTCTTTACGCGCCTAATCAAAGTACCCCTGGTACAGGCTGGTCATGTGACCCAAAAATATGCCCAATATATGGGCATATTTTGAAGCACATCCGCCATCTTGGATTCATCATCAGCGAAGAACGGTTAGCAGTTGAAGTGTGATCCCAATGAATTCCAACCGTACATTGTTCTACTTGTACCCAGTTGCGAAGTGAGTATTAAAAAAGGCAAAAACGCTAAGTTCTGATGAATTTCTATCTGTTTTCAACGAATTTTGAACGCGCAATGCGAAAGACGACATCACCTTAGCAAATCGCACACATTTTGCCATTGTCTGAACTGTGTGCGATTTGTTTTTTACAACGACGAAGCACTTATAGCTTCAAATGAGTGCGTAATGAACTGCTTTCGAGTCGAAAAAGGCCATTGAAAGTCAAAACGTAAACACTTCTAATTACCGTTGCCGAGAGAAAGCTTTCTTAGACAAATGGCAATTTGGTTCACCGATTAACTTCTGTAATTGATGGATGCATGTGAAATCCTTTCTTGCTTTTTTCTGGATCAGAAAAGTTATTGTTATGTAATTCAAAACTTCTGAGCTCTGAGAGAACTACTCAACTAGTCTAGTCACAAAGTCTGACTACAAATTCGCCGAAACTTTCTCCACTCAAGAGAGAACTCTCATTTTGCCAAATGGCACACTACAAAGAAGTTTGACTCACCGATTAACTTCTCCTAGTAATAAAATGCTTGTGAAATCCTCACTTTCTTGTTTTTTGGAAGCGAAGTTAACATCCCATTTGAATTCACAAACCTCGCCGGGAAAGCACTTTGCAAAGCTACCACGACTTGCGAGTGACGTCATTTTCATTGTATGTACTATTTTGCATATAGCGGCGAGCCAATCAGAACGCGAGAAAATTGGATGTTGTTGTAAAAAGTTCATTTTTCAAATCAAAAATGCACGCGCTATTCGAAATTCTCCAATCAGCGCGCGCAAAATGTCTAGCCAATCAGTGGCCGAATCCCACCAGCCTGTACCAGGGGTACTTTCGACGCCATCTTTGATTAGGCGCGTAAAGACCCCTGGGAACGAGGTTGGGCCGATAAAGGCTATAAAGGCTGCACGTCACGTGACGTTGTCAATCAAAAACATTGAGTTTGAGGCTGGCAGAAATTGGATCTTCGCTTCAGTTTTAAAGAAATAAACCTAAAAGTTTCCTTGGTTACTAATTTTGGCTCGCTCTGTGGCATCCATATTGTGACTAGCACCATTTTTTGATTGACAAGGTCACGTGACCGCTGCGGAAATGGCTGCGAAGGAGACTAGGGCAACGCACGCTGGGTACCCCGCCACTTCGATAGATCACTTGAAAAGCCCTTACTGAATTGTGCAAAATTATCCATTTAGCTCAGGAATGGGCTCCTGCTCAGGTGTATTTAGACTCGTTCTATGAATGATTTGGGGTTCTGAAATGGTTAGGTTTTTTAAATTTCAGGGTTAGGTTTTTAGAAGGTTTGTATCGGAATTTGAGAAAATGCATCATTAATGAACCAAGTGGCGGGGTATTCTATAATTAATGCCGCGAGCGGCAAACGCCAACTGTACACAGTGACGCAGTCTACTTCACTTTATAATCAATCAGAGTTGTTTACGTTCTTCCCTTCCCCGTACCCCAAGTAATTTTTTTACGATATTGAAATGAGGGGCTCGGGAGTTGCGCAGGCTAGTACAGTGCAGGAAGCCATACTAAAGAAGTTGAATTCTACTAACTTGGACGGCTAAACTATCCAGTTATAGTCTATGATACCTATCATTTAGTAATGGTTCTCGGCCTGGAGCGAACTAAGGGTATGTGATTTATTCACGGAGGGCGACACACGAGGTATATATTCCCCCGCAAAGAACAAAGAAAGTGAGGTGTGATAGAGCCGATTTCGTATGAGTGGGCAAGTTACGGCAATGACTTACGGCATGAATAAAGAAAGAAAGAAAGAAAGAAATATTTTATTTGTTATAGCAGGCTGAGTATTACAGCTAACAGCTAGTGGGAGCCTGTTTTTATTCCTCACACACTCCCCCGGCTACATTAACTGTTTTGGACACACTATACTCGACTCACCGTTGATTTTTACGGAGGGAGGAAAACCGGAGAACCCGGAGAAAAACCCTCGAATGCAGATAAGAAATCAACAACAAACCTAACTCACATATGGTGCCGGGAATCGAACCCGGGACTACAGCGGTGAGAGGCGAGTGTTTTACCACTGCGCCAACCTGCATCCCACAGTTACTGTTACCTATTGTTTTTGTCTTTCTGATCCAATCAAATTACAGAGTTACGGTACAGTAAATTACAGTACGGTTACGAAATCCCCTCTATGAAAATATACACACCGGTGGGCACTCAAATTGATCACGTTGCTATATTTTCATTTTTTTTATATTTTCTAACGTAGAAGGTTATTTTTTTGTAGGAGGATTAAGACGGATGAACGAAATAAAATCTGATGATTTGCACTACCGTAGACATCTTGACGGCGTAACAATAGGATATATTGTAGTTGAGTCTACGAATAGCAGTTTCAGCGGTATTGACCCGAACGCCTCACTTCAATGTAATGAAGCGCCATTGAAACCATCATTCTTACACGACACCAACACCCTCCTAAACAAGCACGACTAATTTAGATACACAGTTTGAATAGCGCTTCATTACATTGAAGTGAGGCGTTCGGGTCAATACCGCTGAAACTGCTATTCGTAGACTCAACTACAATATCTCCTATTATGCCATGTATCCATTTATAATAGGTCTCTCAATGATTTCAATTACCTTTAAGATCAGTAAACTTTATATTTTCGAATACCAATAATGGTGACAACAAAGTAACCGAAAACCCGAGTTCGAGAGGGAGAAAAGTTATCATTAAATTGTGAATTTTGGTAATTTTCCCGCCGAACAGTTTCCATGGTAACGTCATAATTAGCACAGTGACGTGTATTTAGTTAGTACCAACTCTTTGCAGATATATTCCTCTTTTTGTGATTTGTCTTCAGGCTCTGTCAATCAAATGACGTCACAGTTCATATCATTTGCATATTGCTGTGGAACGAGTTTAGATATCGAGAAACGGAAAACGCCGCACTTCCTCATTTCGAAAGGATTTTTATATTAGATCATTCTTCATTTTCGAAGTCAATGCAAGTTTCCGACTTGCGTTGGACTTTCGTTTCAGTTGCCCACCACTTGCATATACTTGCGATGACTTGCGTTGACTTTGGATCGAGCTCAAAATCGCATGCTTGCAAGTGGACACAAGTTGTTAACCGTTTGCCACCACCCAATGCAAATTGACTGCAAGTCGAAAATGGTGAATGGTGATTTTTTTTATTCTCCTGGGACTCAACATGGCCGCCGCGTGAGAAGGGTGAATTGAAGCAATTTATTGACTCCGTAGGCGTTTGCATTCTCGACCCCAGACCCTTCTCTTACATTCTCGATTTAGTCGAGCATGCGCAGTAAGAAATAAGAATAGGGTCTGGGGTCGAGAATACAAGTTCAACGATGGTTCACGCGCGGGAGCCCGCATTGAATATTACAACCGAATTCAGTGTTACGTGCACAGAGCGTTCATTCGACGTAGTCATTCGACACACTCATTCGACACACTCATTCGACATGCTTTGCAACCACAGAATCGAATAATTTAGGTGCTTTTTCACATTCGACAGACTTCGCCAACGTTAACTTGTGTTGCCGACCAGAAGTGGCGGAAATTTGTGTGGAATGATTATGTCGAATAATGAGTATGTCGAATGTTCGTCTAAAAAACTTGAAACAGCCTATGTACGTAACACTGAAATGGGTTGTAAAGTGCAGTTCTTCCCATAAAATTAACTATTTTAAGTACAAATAAGCCGTTTCCTGTTCGGTTAGGATGAAGTTTCAAGTTTCCGTCAAATTTATTTACTTTTTGCACTATTTAGAGAAACACAATTACATTAGATTTTCAAAAAGAAAGAGTATGTCGATTAAGTGTTCGTGGGCAGTGATCAAAGGAACACAAGCTTTCGAGTTGATCACTGCCTACGTTTGTTTATAAAGTGACTTGCAGTCACTTCATTTTTGATTTTCTAAAAGAACGG
Organism: Actinernus sp. WN-2022; assembly: GCA_030867875.1. Taxonomy (NCBI): domain Eukaryota; kingdom Metazoa; phylum Cnidaria; class Anthozoa; order Actiniaria; family Actinernidae; genus Actinernus; species Actinernus sp. WN-2022. Next base: position 138,422,467 of record JAOWCC010001589.1, read on the forward strand.
TTCTATAATGTTTTTTGAACATGTTAATAGAGCAAGAACGTTTAATTTCATTGGCAACTCTTTCCCAAATAGACCATTTTCTCAGGTATGCGCACGCAATATTGGCCCGCCAAATCGCTTTTTGAACAATAGCCGCCAATTTTTGAACAATAGCCGATAATTTGAATAACAAAGGCTGACACATCAGAACGAGTCTAACAAAAGCTAACAAAACTCACGGCCCGCCAAGAAATACTTCATGTAGGCAGCTTGGATTTAGTATTGGTTGAAATAATAGGGAGGGTTATAGGAAACCACTACGTGATTGCCCACGTGAAGTATTTATCGGCCCGTCAAGCCTGTTGCGTGCGCATACTTGAGAAAATGGTCTATTGTTGATGAAATAAATTAGCAGCAAATCTGGTATTATATGTGTGGGGTTTTGTAGCTGGTGTGAGAAATTCAAAAGAGTGCTCTTAGTATAGTGGTTCTATTTTGAATTTGAATTTTAGCATTCAATCGAAGCGTAATTAATGACCCGACTTCTGTTCTAAGCTTTAGATATTGAAATTAAAGCTAAAACTAGGGACTAGTTAAGAAAAGTAATCGGTTAATTTAGCCCGTAGGACGCACACATTTCGTTGAGATTGAAAATTTAATTGCTAATGTAAGTTTGTATAGATTGTATTATTGTAGAACTAAGTATGTATAATGTGTGTGAATAAAGTATGACGATGATAAACTACTTTACTCATGCCATCGTGAATTTTAATTTGCATCCGGTGCAATGATTACCAAATTTAGCCTAATAGTATCGAGTAAGTGATCCAAATGATTAGCTCTTATCAACTGTGAAATAGTCAACCATTAGTGGGTGTATCCGTTCTGCCCTCCGGCGACGAAAAGACCCCAGCTAATGACTGTTTTAGTTTCCTATTCACAACACTCGTAATGAGATGCGAAGATAAAATTAGGTACAATAACGCTCATTAGCGCTAGGGAAGAACGACCTACCCACCCTCGTAACGTTCATTCGTGCAGTTCGTATCTTATCCACCGTCAAGCCGGTCTCGGCTTGACCTAAGCCGCTGGATCAATATTTTCCCCCATACCTTAAAATCAACTAAGCATGAAGTACGAGTGTTTTAGAATAAAATACTGTAGTTACAGAGTATCCTAAGCTTTAAAATTGTAGCTTCGATTGGACTAATCCTTCGTTAGAACAAAAGTTCTCTTTGATTAAGGATTAGCTATAAAAAGGGCCTGAAACGTCAAAAGTTGAAGTGTACTTTTTCCTAGCTTTGTGGTTCCATTTTCTATCATTTCAATTTATAATATTTGATTTATTTACTAACGCCAACACAGCCAAGTAACTAATACTTTTCTTAATTTGTATGGCATGTGAAACTAGTAAGGTAGCATAGAATATTCTAACTAAGAGTAATCAGCCACATTTCATATAGAATCACTGTAGACCTGTCACAGGAACCGAGTAGAGAACGATATACTCATACTACAATGTATGTAAAAATGTGGTTCGCCGGCGAGGACTCGAACCTCGCACATTCAAGGCGGACGCGATTTAGCAAATTTCCTCTGGTTTTCCGTGGTGTGGAATCTTATTTACCACGATAAATGTTGACCATGTGATGACGTAAATCGTGGTAAATAAGAGTCCACACCACGGAAAACCAGACGGAAAACGTACAAGGAAGCTAAGTTTTGTTACAAAGCGTGACAGCTTTGAAAGAGCCAGCATTGTCTATAACTTTCTCGCGTCAGCACCGTTGTCTGGACTCTCATTTAGCACTACGGCACCGGAGAAATATATATCATATTTTTCCTCTGGTGTCTATCGCACAGGAAATACATTCAGTTTTTGCAGACCTGCGGTCGCGAGTGATCATTTCGAATGCAGTAGCATGATTACTGTGAAGAGCGTAAAGTCGAATTCATAGTCAATATTGAAGAGATAGACATATTAAATGACCTAGTTTTACTAAAATGCACTTAATGATAAAAGTTAAGGCTTATCAGGCTCCGGATTTTGAGAGTGGAAATGGTAAATATTAAAAATATCTTTTTTTAATGGACGAAAGTTTTGAATGTTGATCTAGATAGTGTCTTTAGAAATTCACTCTGGCCGTATCACTTTCGCTCTGTTAAAGGTGTTGCGGATCGGTATGGAGTCAATAGGGACTTTAAGAAACCACGACGGCAACGTCTAGGACGACGGCATAGAACAATAGCCTTAATTACAAAATACAATAACTGCACGTGAAAATGCACGAAGTCGCCTACATTTCGACCGTCCTCTGTAAAAACACAACGTGAAAACCATACGTTTTGCGTTTCATGGAGAACGTGAACGTCAAAAGTAAATCACTCCGTCTTTCGGTCGACGTGAAGGGAACTCTATGCTTATGATATTTTTCGAAGATTTGGATGTCAAAAGCAATTAAAGGCGAATAAAAGAAAGAGTAAACACCAAAGTTTGGGAGAAAACACTTTTCTACGTCCCGTCGTCACTGCCGTCGCCGTCCTGGTTTCTTAAAGTCCCTAATATTCGATTGGTGGTTACCTCAATGCATGATTGAAATGACACGCAATATTTTTCTCTAAGTCGACTAAGTCTATACACAGTTTATTAGTCATTTATACATATTTATTTTGTTATTATTCAGTTCCTCAGTATCCAGAATTCTGATTGGTTGATTCACCTGCAAATAACTGCGCGGAAATAAACGTTTGCCTGCAGATATTGTCGTGAGCATGCGCAGTGCTGTTCAACAACATGGCCGCTCGGTTTCCAGAGTGTTCAGAGGAGGAAATTGCGAGCATTTTGGATGCCAAAGGTAACAAAAACACTGAGTAATAAAACAATTATTGGAACTCCGACTATCGCAATTCGGCAGAGGCAAATAACTGGTAGCTCGCCACAGACAATTCATCATATTTTGCTCAACCTCGTCCAATAATTGCTTAATATTAAACATGTGCGTGAGGTTCGTCAGTTCCCGGGGAGGGGGGGGGGGGGGGGGGGGGGGTGTTTCCCATATATAAGGGGCGGAGATGCTCGTCGGAAATTTTCGTTTCGACCCCTAACAGGTAGTAAAATGAGCGTGGCTCAAGCTAATTTTGACCACTGAAAGGTACCACTAATAACACACCAAGATTTTAAACTTTCGATGCCTTTAATTGCTATAAACATGAACTGACACCCGACCCCTAAAAGGTACGCTTTACATAAAAGATGTCTGCGTTTGATCGTGGGTACCCTAAGTGGTACCAAAACCACTAAGGTTTAACCCCCCCCCCCCCCCCCCCCCCCCCCGCGCTCAGTTCCTACGAAAGTCGCTGGAAATAACTGTGTTCGGCCCGGACTGCGAAGTGTAGGTCTCTCATCGTGCCACAGCTCCTTTAAATCCAAGTGTTGCTATCAAATACTCGATAAGTATTGAACATGCAGACCAACTTCCTATATCGGCGCTCCTTTTAGGGATAATAATTCTCGTGACCGTATCTTTCAGGGAGTCCTGTTCGCACGTGTTAGTTACTCAAGCCGAGTCGTATCTTTTAGGGGTTCAGAATTAGAATGTTAAGGTTGTTTTACAACGTACACATAAGGAATCACTTTATAATTTTAATTTATGCGTACTTTTACGGGTCATTTTTCAAAATGAGACCCCCTCCCTGGGCTTTCGTAGCCTAACTGTACGTACTTGATCGGCCAACGATAACATAAAATGAATTCCCAAAGGACGTACTAAATGTAGCGACTAGAGCGGATTTCAATTGAGTGTCGGATGTGTTTTGGTTTTGCGTTTACTAAGTTCTCCTATTGGCTGAGAAAGAAAACCAACCAATCAGAATCCAAAGTAAAACCAAGCGCAAATTGGTTTTGGTTTTGCTTTGGTTTGTCATTGGCTCACAGGGAAGCCATTTATGAGTTACTTATGATTACTCGCTCCTATGATTGGCTGGTAGGATATCCGCATGATTTTGATGTATTCTGATTTCGGAATAATCGGAATATAATGGTTCCTAAAAAATGAGCCCTTAGTGGCAATTGCAAATGACTAGTACTATTACAGTTTTATTCAGTTATCAGTAAAGCTTTATTTAGTCTCTTCGTACAATCATGTTCTTCTAGAGAGCCGTGCCTAATATATATAAGTTACAATACACATAAGAAAGACCAATGCCTATAACATTACTAAAAGCCTATTCTAAATATTAAATACTTATACTGTAAAAACGATAAAATTGATGAAACTATAATAAATTATCCTATAGGCTGGTTTACACTTGCGACATAGGAATAAGCATAAGAACATTCGCAAGCGCAGATTATACTTCATGGTTAGTAAACACCTTTATACTCGAGTAGAACAAAGCATTCATCTGCGTATGTTCTTATCATGTCGCAAGTGTGAATCAGCCTTATATGATCCTGATGGCAGCGATTTCACGAATTGAGCATTTAGAATTTAGCGTACCTTGGCACGATTTGATTTCGTTTTCTTTTTCGATAAAATATAATCTTGCAAGTTGTATCTTGTTGTCATGCAATAATAATAACAAAATTCGTCGCAAAATTCATCTCTAAAGCTTATGCGTGCTGTTCAAGTGGCCTCAGGGCAGGGTTAGAGTCAGTTAAACCGCAACTCACTCAAGAGTGTCTAGCCATCAGTCTGAGAGATGATGAAACCTATTAACAAATATATATAATCATTTCACATATTTTACAGACGAACCGATATTAGCTATTAGACGGTGATGCAATTTATATATAGTCAGTGACCTTGACTTGTATTCATTAAAATGCAGTTGGCAAAAAACTGAGAATCCGCATATTTGCAAACATTAATATTAATTCGTGAAAGTCTGGTTAGACTGATAAACTGGGTTTACCTCGGTGTAAAAACCATTTCCTGGAGACCATGCCGGCGCGCGCTCGGTGAGTAGTCGTACTACCGAATAGCCCACTTCCGCGATATGCTTTACTTTTCAAGCACAGGTTTCAATACGAGTCTCGGTGCTAAATTAAATTAATTCTTTTCTCTGTGAAAAGTATAAATTTAATTTAGCACGGAGCCTCGTATTGAAACCTTTGTGCCTGTATTGAATACTATAATGAAAAAAACGGAACGATTTCCACCAAGCGAATTCACTCGTGGTCTAGCGGTTAGTGTTGGGGTAGGGTTGTGTCAGTCGCCTTCTATAAATCTTATCTTCCTGGGTTCAATTCCTATGCTGAGCTACCCAATCCCTTGTAAACTTTGCCGATTCGGGTGCTCGGGAAATATTCTCAGTCCCAAATTATTCATAGTTAACAAAGGGAGTTTTGTGACGCAGTCTGTGAGATTTTTACACCGAGGTAGAGCCGAATGGATAGACTTGAGGCCGATGTGGGGCCTACGATTTTACGTCCTTATCCGAGAAGACATGAAGGTCTAACCTTTTGCAGTTCGAGAACGAGATTGCACAAAGGCAGCACCTTCTACTCAGTTATTTTAAGACCCTGAGTGTTGGTCCGGCCGAGATTTGAACCCGCGTCCTCCTGCGCGTCAGATCGGAGCTTAAACTGAGCTAACCGGGAGACTATAAACAAGAGTATCCCCACGTGGAATTGAGGACTAGCATGCCCACCGGCTTATATATTTAAAACCCTGAACATGACCTTCGCATTTATAAGCACTGACCTCATGCATTATTTCTTTCTCCCGATTTTCGCATCAAACCTACTGTTGTAGCTATAAATCGCTACTCTCCACTCGTCTGTAGAGTAAACTGAAGAAGACTACAGGGACAAGCTGAGATAAATGTTACTGATCAACACAGTTCTTCCTTTCCTCCAAAAGATACACAAAGTTGTAGCCATGCGCCTCCACTTAAATACGCCATTATCTTCAGTGAGCGGATCGGAGTATAAATTAAAATTAGAAAGTGATTTGATTCATGATAGACCAGTTCGATCGCGGTTAATTCCGACATTTTGAAAGGGTGCAAACATGGGGCGAAATACAGACAGTACAGTGTTTGTAGTGGGAATCCGATTCGAATTTCTGAAACATTCATTATCTGCAAACTTAAGATACCAGGTAAAAGATTACCTGATCAAAAATTTGAGGGATGTAAGCTGTGCTGGGAAGCGTGCAATCGTGTTTTCAGTTTTCCATACATTTCTCTGTAAATTTTCCTGCGGACTTTGGCTCTTTTTTTTTTTTGGCAAAACGCAAAAACTCGGCCGGGTCGGTCGGACGATGAGAAACGGAAAAAAGTAGGGATGGCCTTAGCATACATCAAACTTCAAGCGACGTACATTCAAACAAATAGAGTCCATAAATCGAAATAGATTGTCACACTTGATATATAATCACCGAAAATTTGAGAGTGATATGATGAGCGTTAAAAATCTCAAAATTTACGAAGAATGTATGGCTGTCAGCAACTCTTGTTCCCCAGCCCATTTTACAGTTTTGAAAAGTCAATTTCTCCGTAGATATTTAACATACGATCTCAAATTTTCGGTGATTAGTTAAGTTTAAAATTATCTTTCAACTGATGTAGTCTGTTTGTTTGTAGCTTGAAGTTTAATATACGCTAATGAGGCAAAAATGTAAACAATGACGTCAGCAAGGATTCGCCTATTGTTTCCAGGTACTAGGAGGACATTGATATGGAAGGCGTATCGAGCTTAACCATGCTTAACCAAGAGCGCTCAACCGGCGACAAATCGGATTAGCAGACAAGCGTTGGCAGATTTTACCAAGATCCTCTCTTTTTAAGACAACAATACTGTGATATCACTTAAGTATCAATTTAAAAATGTGATTCATGTTTGGGATCTTTTTTCGTGGAGGGAGGGAATAAGTTATTTCCCTCTATTTCATAGCCTGCTTTGCAGACGTTTTTCTTCACTAAATTCGAAGAAAAAAGTAACGTCCGCTTACCCGAGCGCTTAATAAGTTTCCAATATGCACACCTCATTGTGTTATGGACCAATCAGATTTTACTTTCCATATCCTGGAAAGTGACGTAATGTTGCATTTAAAAGTTCAGACAATACATTTGCCATTGACCAATCATAGGAGAGTGTTCACTGGCGCGCCAATTCACTAAAATTCTAACAATGGCTTTGAAAGGGCAGAAAAATAAAACAAACGTGCTGACGTCGTGCTTGCATATTGGAAACTAATTAAGCGCTCGGGTAAGCAGACGTTACTTTTTTCTACGAATTCATTAGAGTGAAAAAATACGTCTGCATAGCAGGCTATCTATTTCAGGGTGATAACTTATTTCATCGTTTTTATGAGGGGGAGGGGGCAGAATGTTATTTTCGTTCGGTTTCCCCTCCACCCCTGAAAGTTACTTCATGAAAGCCTGTGTAAAACAAGTGGCATACCGGCTTCTGTGTGGTTTTATGAAAAAGGTTTTTTAACGCGCTTCTTGGATGGAAGCCGATGCGCATGGGTTATGAAGATAAAGACGTCAGCCGCTGACCACAAGTTAAAACGTGGACTACGCACTAAAATGATAATAAAAACTTGTTGTCTAATCCATCAATTTTGGCACCGGTTCAAATTATATCCGAATAGAACAGTAAACACTGTGTAGATTAATATGTCTTAGTTCCAGTTTTCATATGTCTACTCCTTATTATACGGCCAGTCGAAGGCACAATGACGGAAGAGCTTGTGGCTAACCAGAGAGGCCGGCACCTGCAACTGCAAATAAAACAATGTTCCTACACGTCAAGTGTCAATTTAGTAAGCCGGTCAGTAATTTAATTGGTTATGACTGAAACTAGTCTCTGTATATCCATTCAGGCATGCGCGTTGGACTTTACTCAAGACGAAAACCCTTTGACGATCAATGAGAAGTGGCATTGTTTTTACAGAAAATCGGAGAGATTCTTAGAAATGTTCAGTACTCCAATTTTGCCGGTGAGCAAACGAGCCTGAGGTAATGCAATTGTTATTAAGAATTGAAAAGGTGCGGAGGGGGTCATTACCGTTTCATTTTCGAATTATTCCAGTTTAGAAGCTTGAAGATTTGATCGCCGCCCGTTACGGTTTCGCCAAATTAAGGCATCCCACACATTCTTCAATCGTCGCTGAAGATGACGGACCTGATTTTCTCTTTCAATTGAGCTACACCCATACATTGGCAAGGGAAATACACAGTAGAGTGACAACTCCAAACACAGCTAAGTCACAAGCTCAGGTATCATAAATGATTATCAGAGAACGGATATGAGCAAGAATAGTTTTAGAATGCTTTGCGACCAGTATACTTGGCAGAGGTGTAGCTAAACTTTTAGAAAGTGTACATTTTGTATTTTGATAAATAATCGCAAAACAACTGTTACAATATTTGAATGTCATAACTTTCCGTACGGACCTTCCGTCCACTTCCGGTCTCAAAGAATACGAAGAAGCTATATAATAGCTCAACAAAGTTTCATATGGGGAGGCTCCGCTCCGAGGTCCAAACTCTTACCCTTTTAAATACCATTTTTGACAGAAAAGGTAACCATTTCATATACCTTCAATAAAAAATGGCACCCCTTTCACAATCATCGAGCGACTTTTACTAAACTTTTCACTAAAAATACTTGGATGAATCAGCGGTTAGGTGCGTCCGTTCGAGATATCTTGAAAGGCTCTTTTAAATACCTAAATGACAGTTTTCCCTACCCTTTTCTATACTTCGACTTGTGAAATCTCTACCCTTTTATAATACCTCCGTAGCCTCCCCGTATAGTTCATTATAGGGAGTATCCCCCGGGGGGGGGGGGGGGGGGATGCACGAGCATTTTGCAGCTTTTCACGACCTCGAAAGTGCATTATTTTGTTATAGGACATAGGAGAACCATGTTCTATTTGTTTTATAATATAAAATTCGATCTACACGGAAATAAATTCTCGAGCGTGCATTCATATCAAAGTCATTTCGTACAAAAGCCTACATATTGATATCCGGTGACTCACTTCCGGTATCGGCCCAGTCACCTCACCCGAAAATACATGGTTTAATTTTGGGAGCTATTTTGCCTTCTAAAACAAATACAATGATTTATGACTTCTTCTTACATAATCTAATCGGCAACTGGTAACTGTTTGGAGTGATTATGTTAAGATTTCGACTGAAATCTTAATCGCATTTACTTCAAAGCGATGACCAATACTAAATGTCCTCTTCTGTGTGCAATGATTTTGATATTAATTATAAGAAAATCAAGCACGCTGAGCATCCAATCAAATCGCACGTTCTTAGGATGATCCCATAATTTGAATTTGCTTTCGCGAGTGAAGTGAATTTTTACAAGGCATTACTGGTTTAGGAACTACCGAGCAGACTGAGAAAACCTGGATTTAGCTTGAATACGCATGTCTGAACTGACTTGTTACCGCTGAATTCAATACATTTCCAGCATTTTGATGTATAGATCATCGAGGTTTCTCGAGTTTATAGTGACTCAAATCGTTGTTAAAGTTCCATTTCGTACTATTTTTCTTGTGTGATCTTTGGTATGGCGGAAGCTGCAGTAGGAGAGATTTTGGAGAGTCCAAACGAAAGCAGAGAATTTTCCTTAGTATAGTTCCGGTATCAACAGATAAGCCACATTATAAACTTGTAAAATTCATGCGAATGAAATTGTTCTCTCTCTCAAATAAAATGTCCTCTTCTGTGTGAAATGATTTTGATATTAATTATAATAAAATCAAGCACGCTGAGCATCCAATCAAATCGCACGTTCTTAGGATGATCCCATAATTTATATTATAAATGATTATAGTACTGAAAAAAATCCAACAGAAATCCGAGGCTCATCCCTGAGTGAAGTTATTTTTAAAACTCTATCTTATCCAGTTTGTATTCGCTGAACTAGCTGTTTTCAATATTATGGTTTCAATAATTACAATGCAGGAACGGTGCTTCACCGTAATCGGTACATTTGAGCCACTTGAAGATGTATGGGGTTACCTTAGCTGTGGCGATAACATTTAATCCCTTAAAATTAGCATAGTTGAAGTACTATACACTTGTAGTCGTTAAAGTACCATTTTAGGTTACTCGTGCGATAAGAACCCTTGAACGGATACAAGACTTCAAGTGTAGTTATAGTCTACTGAAGGACATTGATTTATTTTCAATTTAGCATAAAAAATGGCCATTATATTGAAATTTAGTGAACTGGGACAGAATGTTGTCTTGCCCGCACGTTCTGCTTGCCGAAGGGATGAGGACACAGACGCGTATGAGTGACAATCTCGGGTTTAAAACTTTAAGCTAGGACATCGGTTCAACATTTGTTGCATCATGCTGAAGGGATGTTGAAAACACGGGTGTCAAACGGTTTCAATATCGGTTCAACATCTCCGAGAACAATAGATTGAAGTTCATTAAATGCTGAACAGATGTTGAATCAACGTTTGATTGAATTTAAATTCTATTTCAACTGCTTTCAACCCGATCATTCAACAATGCTGTACCGATGTTGAAACCGTTTGACAGAGGCTTGGGACGACGGGCCAAATTACCCGCAGCCTTAAATACGAAATATAATCGAACGTGAAAATCACGATGCGTGCAGTCAAACACTATAAAAAAAGAACGTTCATTTGAACTCTTGGTCAGGGTGGGCCAGGGGGTTTAGTTCGTGAAATACCAAAATACCCTGAAATACGGAAGGTATGCCTTATACCTGTTAGCATACAAAAATTATCTTTGAAGTACCCAAGGCAGATACATAAAATTCAATATCAATATCTTGAATACCCGTATATATGTCCTGTTAAAAATGCTGAAAACTAGCATTTAAAACCTCTAAAATACCATATATATATATTGTATCCTGGCCGACCAAAGCTTTGTTAATCCTATTTTGTTAAAAGCAATAAAGGAAAAAAAATAAGATTGACAAGAAAATACTTTTGAATCCAACGGTCCCGTTGTCACAGCCGTCGCCTTACAATTCACTCTTTTCACCTGAGGGATAGTCAAAATGAGGCTCACCTGGCAAAAACAAAGGATTGCCTCGATTTGAATTCAAGATGGCCACCAGGTGAAAAGAGTGAATTATCATGGGTTGCAATTATTCATTTAAGGGAACACAATCACAAAAGCGTAGCGGCCATCTTGGTTGGTAAGAACAAAAGAAGCAAATGTGGTTTCTTTTGTTCCTACCACCAATTGAAGGCTCAACGCTGATGTCATATTAAAGCCAGATCTTGAGTCGCTGAAATGGATAGAAGACTAGTAATAAAGCGTAAAGCAAGCTATAGTTGGATGTAATGGAAATGCGATAGGTAGGGCGAAAATGTGCTTTTCAGGACACCCATGGTGCCGAGGGCTGCCTCCCTAGCATCGATCCCCAGGGGGTATCTGCGTGATGGGGGATCTGATGAGTGGTTAATTTTGTCGGGCACTTAGAAAACGTCATTTTTCTAGTAGTTGTAAACTATTAGCGACCTCATTTACGTCTTTATCACGAAACGTTATGATTTTTATAGAGAGTTTGTAATAAGTTAAAGGATAGTTCTAAATCATTTAAGATTGCTTAAGTTCTAAAGTCAGTGTGCCATGAAGATTGTGCAATATGCAACCAAAGTTTGCTTCTGTAGGAGAAATCCTTCTCGCGTTGTTTTCATTATACGGAAATTAAAGCAATGGAGCAAAGTCTGCTCATTTCTTATGCAAGCAAACGTTTTGTTTCGCCTTTTGGGTTGCGGTTGCCATTTTATGCCTTAGATTTAATTTCTACTCTATAATTTTCTTATTGCTTTTTGGCGTGATAATGCCGTAAGATTGACGGACCAATTAAACATGACAAGCACAAATTCATATTCTTATATTTGAAGAACTGATTGGTTTTCATATATTACGAAATATAAATACATATTATGCATGTCAGACCAGAAACTTTTAATGCACTGACAATCCGCTAAATACGAGAAGAGAAAACACACTTCAAGTTTGCAAATTTGCTAATGGAGAATGGAGAGAGATTGGAAATATGTGTGGACTGAGCGACAAAGAACTGTCTACTCGGTGATATGTTTGGAAAATTCACGGAGCAGTAGTGACCACGATACAAGATAAACACAAGAATAATTTCGTTAAGGACATGTCTAGCTAGAATATTTATTTGCTATTTCTTAGTTATAAGCGTAAACATGGGAAAAAACCAAATAGAAGGATTAACAAAATATATTAACATGGAAAAAAGAAAAGTTTAATTTTGATACTGTATGCACTCTTATTACGGATATGCATAACGGTTTTCATATTAAATATTCAAAGCTTTAATTTCGTTAAAGATAAAAAGAAAATTAGGCCAGACATATTGAAAAAAGAAGAAGAAATTAGTTGGAGCAAAATCTTGAACAAATCTTTGATTCTTTTTTACGTAAAACTGTAAATCGATGTTTTTGTTCTGTTGTGGTTGTCCGGGAAATTATGTCGAACTCTTTAAATTAAATTTATCAAGTTCAAGGTAAAACGTTTCAGATTTAATTATTCCTAAAGCAAACACAGCCAGTATATATCTCATTACTGGCATTCTGACATATCTTGGTCCTTTCTCATCAAAGAATTCACTCCACGAAGGTCAATATGAATAAGTTCTTTTCAAGTGACAAAAAATATTCAATTTTGTAGACATAAAAAGAATTATTCTGTTTGAGCTAATGTAAGTCCTTTTACTATCGCACTGTTATTATCTCGAGCTACCACGAACAATTGGGAATGTACCCTCCATGATCCTTTTATGTTATCACAATGCACCGAATACCTGCCGTTGGAACCATAACAAATTAGGTTGGCATTTTAGCTGTTACACCGACAGTCAGTACGAAACTCGTTTCTGCCTCACACAGAACAATCTCTACCACAAAAGGAATTTTTCAAACATCAATTGTCGCATTGATAAGATATTAGCGGTTTACGGAGGCTTTGGTTTGAGGCTAGCGAAGGAAAACTCGAATTACCGCTCCTAAATAAATCATCAGATCTAAAGTTGCGGTCGGATGAGATGCATATTAGTTTGGACAACTGCCACCATAAAAAGTCATACAAAAAAATCTAAGATGTTTTAGATTGAAAATTGACTCACATAAAAGGAAGTTTTGGATGTGCAGAAACACCCATAGACAATGATCCTCCTTCCGCAAAGGCGAGTACGGAAGTCGTATCTTGCGTAAAAGTATTGCATCTGGTTCGATATAGGCTACTATGTGTCCAACATTAGTATAAAAGTAACGGACGTGTCTGTTCTTATGCCACTCTACTCGGATGTTCCACTGATGTAAACGGTATCACTCGGCGTATAACAGTCTAGAAGATTTCGACGAAAAATTAGGCAACCCTTTAAAACTGGCTTGGCAACTGGAAACCGTTGCTCACTTTTGCTAGGCACTTCTGTTGGTTCGAAAGAGAATACCAATTCAAACATTTACAGCAATTTAAGTGTGTCATATCACGTATCAACTATTGATTGTTTGACGCCCTTGGCATATTTGGTGAGAGCGGAATTAAAGTTTCCCAAAGTGGATGGCCAGTATTGAGAGGCCTGCGAGGGCCACACGGAGCCTTCAAAATGACATTGGTTCCAATGTGAATTTGACTTACGTAAATTAACATTTACGACACATAGATTAGGGAGACTGCTCTTCTAATTAATTAGCGGCCTTCCGAATGCACCTGTGTTGTCGCGGCGATACGAAATCTCATTGGTCGAACCAGCACACGGTAACAGCTATTTATAATTGAAAGTTATCCAGGCCTAGCAATTTCTACTGCAGCATTTGATGGGCTTCTGTGTGACTAAAAAACACTCTCAAATGGTTACTATGGATAAATTCATCTTGCCGTGAAATTCTGTTGCGACACAATCCCAACTAGTACTACACAAGTCAACCGTAGCAGAATTCACATTTGAAGAACCATGCAAAACTCGAACAGTGCTTTTGCGTTGGCACTTCAGGTGAGGCTAGTGCAAATACGTCATACAGTTATTGAACGCATTATTTCGTGAATATATCCTTACCTATGTCTTCCTGTGATTTATTTTGCAGTTCCTATTGTACGTAGCTTCCACAGAAAGTATAGGTGAGTAGAATAGATTCACGCTGTGTCTTTATCATGCATTGTTTGAGTCGAATGTGTCCATGTATCGCTCTAATGACCTTTGTTATGGAGGTACATTTAAAACATAAAGCCAACAATTCGAGGTTGTGTTGGTGGCAGTCGGAGGTTTACCGTACACTCTTTATGTGCTAGATGCGGGGGTGTTTGATTGTGTGAAGTTATCTGCTTAATTGACTATTCGTTTGAAACTTCTGCTGTATAGAAGACATTAGTTAACCACAGCAATACGTTATACGGTTAAACTATCGTTTCTAAATCAAGACTAGAAAGTAATAGATAATGCCGTTGCATTGCCTTTTCCATTCAATGCAATCTCTCACGGTGCGGAAGTATCTTTTAGTTTAAAGTTAAGACTTTTTAAAAGGCCAAATTATATCTACTTTTCTAGTAGCACAAACCGGCTTCGAGAACTTGCTTGCAGACACAAGGTGAAGGGAAAACCAAACATTCCTTTTCCAATAAAAAATACCGTTCATATTGTAAAGCGAGAAGCTCGCAACAGTTCGTACAAAAATAATTAAGGTAGCCGACGAAGAAGTGTTAGAATGTGAAGGACAATATCAAGTTCTCAACTGGAAAGAGTTTCTGATAGAAATACGTGGAACGGCATTGCTTTTTATCATTTTATGTCGAGGAATAGTCAGTCAGCTAATTTGTGAAAGATTCCGTTTCTAGAATACTTCGAATCTTCAGTGGAATGCTAATACCAATCTAACTTCTATTTTTAAATTTTATTATCATAAAAATATGCATTTATGCTTAGTCAGACTGTCGGATTGGATTTATATACCTGGAAGAGCATTTGACGGCCAACGGAGAAGGAAATGCACTCTGAAAATTAGTGTGAATCGAGACGTGAGGTCTTTAATTATGCAAGAAGTTTACCTTGGTGAAATGGAAAGGAAATGACGACCTTGCTTTCAAAGTAGGCCTTCAAAAACTATGGAAACTAGCTTCTTATTTAGCAAATGTATCGCGAGTCATTAGTGGTTTATGCTAAATGGAGTTACTAAGCTACGACTGCGTTGTTTTAACTAATTGAACTTGGACTTTTGGCGCCGAATCTCGTGCGATTTAACTAAGGGTTTCCGGGAACTTAAGAATAAATTCCATCTTTTTTAAAGTAATAAATTAACACGAAAGAAAGAAAAAACGTCGAACAGGCTCTCAGTCGAAATCTCAATGAACAGTCTCGTCGGAGAGCTTAAATATAAAAAAATACTGGCGCTTTTTATTTAGAACGAAGAGGAACTGAGTCATGTATAAAAGTAAAAAAATAGTTTTCGTGAGTAATAAAGATCTAGTAAAACAAAACCTCCCCAGTGTTACATTGTTCCGCTGTCATATCCGTGTTTCATATTGCATTGACTCATATATAAAGGGAAACTGAACTCTTACCTTAAACGGTCATTTTATAAGATTCTAAACCGGCGTGCTGCCTCAGATATTTTCGACCTTGCCTTTCGGCGGAACGTAATACGCTTCGACTCATTTCCCCCCTGTTTGGTGACAGAAAAACGCCCAAATATTTTGCAAAGTACTAATTATAAACATCTTTCGGCACTACGTTCGCAGAGAAGAAGAATAAAAAGAAGAAAAAGGGTTCTACGACGAATGTAATATCACTGGTTCATAATGAAGAGGTCGACATCAACGCTCTGTTAATTAAGTGTAAAATTGGTCCTTAAGGAAGCTATTAACCAAATGACCCACAAGAATGTGAGATATTATCGAATAATAATAAGGACCTTGGCGTGAGAAAGATCGTTCTAAAGAAGGAGATTGAAGGATATTTTACAAGCACACGACTGAATAGTACCCTACTTTCATTATATCAAACGCTGACTCAGCAAGTATACTAGCAATTTCGGGTGTAAATCCAGTTCAAGGTTTTTTTGGTTAATTCTTTTATTGCTGAGATTGGTTTTCGAGTCTTGAATATATATTCAAGAAACAGTTTTCGTGATCAGCAAATTGCATAAATTACAACCGTTATCACAACCAAACATTTCCCGACAAAAATTACGCTAAAGTACTATGATAATGAGCGTTAATACAGCTAATTATTTTTAAAGGATTCGGTTAGTCTGGTTTTTATTTGTTACGTCGTCATTCAGAACTTCAGAAAAGGAGGCACTTAAAAAGAGTCTATACCATTTCCATGCATGATGAATCATAACAAAGATAATTTCTTCTCAAGATGAAATCTGTTACAATTCTTATCAATGCCCAAGTTTCTACTCTTATTCTATTAATTCTTGGCAACTTTAATTTAAGGTAAGCAGAACAAAATCAGGTAGCAACAAAGTAGGACACATTATTATGAATACAACTATGTGGGGGCTTTACCATATTGATTGTCATCTCAGCTAAACAGCAACGACAACAATTCTTTATTTATACTCCGGCAAGAAATCACAATATTACAAAAGACGGTAACGAGTAATATCAGGAGAGGTGGAGTTGTGCGCTACCGAAGATAACCTAGAGGTTCTAGACTAAGCACGGAAAACGTCAGTTTGTATTTGATGGAAAAGAAAGCTGGTCCACTGATCTTCGATAAAAGATTAATACAAGTTAAATGGTTTATCCAGATACATTTTGAAAAATGGCACAAACCGGAGCGGTAACTAATAACCGGTTTGACGTGATATTGATTGGTCAATCCTATTAGAGACTATTTCGCACTCGGGAAAACTTAGCCCTACTCAAAACCCTTCAGTTTGATAGCGACGTAAGAGAAACTAAATGAAGGAAAACAATGACGCTATTTTTAAACCTGTCTTCCGCATTGTTAGGGAAAGCGTTAACTATATCATATATTGTGTTACGCCGAACTGGAGATATCGCAACGAGTGTCAAAGCCATATAATACTCCTCGCTGAACAACTTAGGTCTTAGGCATCTAATCCCTCATTGAATTTATTGACTGTACGTGCCGCGGTTTGTAACGGTTATTATTATATTTTTAATAACGTTTTGGAAAATTACACTGGCTGCAATAAGTAAATAAATTGCCGTATGAAGGTAAAATAGATTTGATAGTCACGAGTCTTCCTGGACTGCAATAATTGTAGCAAGGTCCGGTTGTTCGAAGCCGGGTAACTTTATCCCTAGGATAGCACTAAATCTGTAATTGTAATTTGTACAGTTTAACCTCGGGTTAGCGATTGAACTCCTTACTTCGAACAACCGGGCCCAGTAAATAACAAAATATAAAAAACAATGGCGCTAAAAACGTAAAGGAGATTATTTAAGATATTCAGCCTTTAAGCTCATAATTTCATATCATACGAAATTCATTTGAGTCGCGCAAAGCGGTACGATAACGGTCGACAGAGAGTCTCTAACTGGAGTATTTTGGAGGTTCTATGGTTATTCAAATGCTTGAATTGGAAAATTATTCAAACTTAAACTAGCTCTGACCTCTGAAATGTTTTAACATATAAATCTTAGTGCTCGTTACCTTCATTTTTGCATTCTTGCCATCCTGTATTTTAATTCACTATCAATATGCTTGTAAAGGCCTTGTCGTGTAGTTTTAAATGCCGCGAAGGTAAGAAGACTGGCCTCGTTCCATGCCCTACTATGCACATTTCAACAGAGTATCCACGACCTCTTCTTAATAACTAATACTAAGCAATTATTGGATGGGGTTGAGCATGATAGCGAAAATTATCAAGACAGAGGTCTGTTTATCTGCCGAAGCCGAAGACTGAGACTGATAACACAGACCGAGGTCTTGATAATTTTCGCTATCATCCGAAAACCGAATTCAATAATTGTTTTATTATACCTTTTAAGCAAACGTTTTAGCAAAAAGAAAGCTAGTGAAAACGAAGCTAAATGAAACGCCGTCAATTGGATTGAATTTCAAGATGTTTTGTTTGTTATTCGAGCTACAAATTGCTTTTATTTACAGGTTTAGGGGAAAAGAAAGACTGGAAACATAGCTCAGAGCTTAAAAAGCAAAATGGAAACAAAACGTGAAATATATTTATCTGTACTTTCTAGCGCAAAATGGCCGTTTATCATCGAGCTCTACACAGCGGTCAAACGTCTGCGCGTGCGTATTAGTCTGGTATTTCCCGCGCAAATTTACCTTGAAACATATTACAGTGAACTTCTACCCCCAATAGTTAAGAAAAATACGTGAAAGTTAAGCTTTTTATTTTCACAGTAGACGGGAAATTGAACAAACTTCAAACTGTGAGTTTACCAAATTGTTTCGTAATTTACCAAAGAAGTTCTCAAGGTTTGAAAGCGGGTTTGTGAACAGTGAACAGGGTTTGTGAACAGTGACGGCCGCCGGCTCGCTTTGAATTTGTTTTGGAATAGGTTGTTGTTGCAAGACTTTTGACGCATGCGCAGACGTTTGACCGCTGTGTGATCGAGCTCTACCTACAGATAATACCTACACCGCTGGCCGAAAAACGCGCGGGCCCTGAGAACGAGATTAGCTATTGAGAATTAGCTGTGTGTTCTCAGCCAATCGGAATTGAGATAGTGAGTGACATGTATAATAAAATTATTTATAATCTGATTGGTTTAACATAGTGTATAAAAAAAATACATAATGTGAAACATATTGCGATTCTGTTTGGCCAAGAGCAGTGCAGTTGAAGCATGACACCCGCGCAGCAAATGTAACACCAGTGCAGATCAGAAATCTGTAACGCCAGTGCAAATTACACTTTTCATAAAGTATCTCAAAACCAAAGTTTCGCCGAGGTTTTGACGTAAATGTACCATAGCATCGAATACCCCGTGATGATCCGATGGACAAACAAGGCCTGTGTTAGTGTTAGTCATCTTTGATACTATCTTGGAGAAGTGTCTGTATCAACAGTTATATAAATGGTTCGTGGATTTGCTGGTTAGCCATCAGTCAGCCTTCCGCAAGCACCATGGTTGTGATACAGCAATAATTGACTTAATAGAAAATTGGAAATATAATCTTGACGCCAACCGTCGCGTATAGGAGTTGTATCACTTGACTTAAGCAAGGCCTTCCATAGTTTACCACACGATCTACTCCTTGTTAAACTAGATGCGTATGGCCTATCCCCAACGAGCGTACATTTAATAAGGAGCTTCCTGGTTGGACGACGACAACGGGTTAAAATTCTCGATAAATTTTCTGATTGGGCGGCAGTCACGAGAGGAATTCCACAAGGGTCTGTTTTGGGTCCTCTTCTTTTTAACATTTTTATTAATGATTTACACTTCAACGTTACTAAAGCTGAACTCAACACCTATGCTGATGACAACCAACTTCACTTCAGCAATGAATGCCCCCGTATAATTCAAGACACTCTTAATGACGAACTTGATTTAACATTAAAGTGGTTTCTTCTAAACTCGCTTAAGGCGAACCCAAACAAGTTTCAAAGTTTGGGATTGGCTCCTGCTGGACAGTCAGCTGATTTCCAATTTCTAGCTGATGACAAACAACTTAAACAAGAAAAGTCTATAAAACTGTTGGGTATTACAATTGACGACAAATTGAACTTTCATGAACATATTGCGAAACTTTGTCGCAAAATCAGTAGACAAATTTCAGTCTTGAAGAGGCTTAAACGTCTTGTTCCTTTAGATGCAAAAAAGAAACTTTACAACTCATGTATTTTATCTCATTTAAATTATTGTTCTACGGTGTGGCATTTTTGTCAGAAACGTGACTCGGATAAAATAGAAAAGCTAAATGAAAGAGCATTGAGAAGTGTATTCCTAGACAGATCTAGCGATTATGACACTTTACTAAAGAGGGCTGGAACGACATCACCCTATACTCGGAGAATTCAAGACATTGCATTATTAGTATATAAATCACTTCACAATCAATCGCCACAGTATATAATTGATTTATTTAAATTGCCTGTATCTAACTATAATCTTAGAGGAATTGACATTCTGACTTTACCTAAGCCAAGAACCACTACCTACGGGCTAAGATCACTGAGATATATGGGACCTAAAAGTTGGAACAGTCTCGCAGATGAAATGAGATCGGCTGCCAACATAAAACTTTTTAAAAATTTGATTCGAATACACGAATTCTAATCATTTTTTAAATATATTTGTGTATTATTTTTAAACACATATATGTATATGTATATATAGATATTTGTATTTTATAGTTTTAGCATAGTTTCTTTCCCTTTTTTCTCTAATTATGTGGCTCTCTTAGTTATTATATTATCATTAATTATAGGCTCGGTCAAACTAGCACCCAGCGTGCTATATATAATTACCGAGGGTAAATAAAGTTCATTATTTTATTATTATTATTTTCTGGCAAGTATTTGACAAAGAAAGCCTGAGAAAAAAGGGGAAAATCTGCAGAAAATTACCCGTGATTTGAATGAAATTCTAACACAGAACACGCGCTCAAGACTGCAAATATTTCCATTCATGTAATCGAAAAACTCACTCGTTCGAATTATTACCGAAAAGGTCCGTTGTCGATACTTTGTGCTCGAAATCAGTTTATTCATATGTACATGTTATGTGTAGCCAGTTTACCAAATTGGAAGACTGCGGATTGAAGTTTGTGAACTTGCGGTTTTCGCATGGATTGAGTGTCGAAAAGTAATTAGTTTTAAAATTGCTTTCGAATTTGATTGGTTAGTTATCATGATTGCATTTACTTTGCCTCGTGATTGGTTCAAGTAAAATCAATCACAAATTTCTTCAGTTCGTGATTGGTTTATTGGGTTTTTACTTGCTCGTGTGATTGGCTCATTGTTTTTACTTGCTCCTGTGATTGGCTCATTGTTTTCACTTGTGATTGACTCAGGTTTTAAATCACTCAATCGAAAACTGCTCTAATTATGTAATTAATTCGAAGTAATTAATTCGAAAGTAATTATATTCTGATGAACCAGTGAAAGACCTTTTCGGTCTTGGATTGAATGGTTTGTTGCTTTTGAAATAGATGTACATCTATTGACCGATTGATGCCTCTTTGTTATCCAAATTCAGGTTACCTGACTTTACCCTTGTGTAATGTTTCTTTGGTTTTCTGTATCCAAAAAGGAAATGCATCAATTTCTATAACTGGAAAACAAAGCACTGAATCCTCGAAGACCTGTCACATGTCTTGATCTGAAATGGGGCAACATCGATGGAAGCTAAATCGGTCGTTTCCCGTTTCTCCAGGACAGCCCTTTTTGAAATACGTGTATTCTGTGCCACTATGATCGTCACGGGCTAACGGTTTGCCAAATATTTTATTTCGCTATCTATAGAATCCGTATAACATATTAAATAAAATAAGTTTAACCATTAATCTCTTCAAGATAATCTCCAGACCAGAGTGCCGGCTCCTTAAACCATTTTATATCTATTTTTTACCAACTGACACTTGTTCAATGAATACGCAACGCTAGATGATTAATGCCCCAAGGCATAACGTACAATTTAGCCGTATAGGGAACTGGAATTAGCTCAGTTTGTAGATCACTTGAGATATTAGTTATCCAAGCCCTCGTTAGCAATATTGATTAAGTGGCAACAATGCTAGTCCTCTTATGTGGCTTCTTGCTCTTAAAAGAAACGCATCAAATTAACTATTATATGTTTACATTATGCTATGCTTATTTTGGGCACTAAAATCATTGATCTACAACAGTTCACGCAGGTCAAGGTAGTCCATGTAACTATTACTCTCCAATTTGTTAAATCATCAAGTTGCATAATTGTTATACGTCAGTGTAGCAGCTAAGAGTTTTCATCTTAATCGTATGTATTTCGCTGAAGCCTTATGTAGAATATACCCTTGATAAAGGACAGCATGAATTCTTAATAGCATATTTAGAGTTACATCGCTTAACTTTGAAGAGTATTAGAAGACATATTTTTAAACAACAACGACAGCAACAAATTAAAGAACCAATTGAAAATCGGCTAAACATTTTTGCCCGTCACAAATTGTCAAATTGTCGGTTAAGTGGAACAAAACTGAGAAGTGGCACTTGTCTTAAAACTATTCCGCTGGGGTAATAAAGAAATACCAGTGACACTATCTTGACGCATGCTCACAAAGACGTTATGACGTCACCGGCATAGGATAGTGTGAAAAACGTCCGGACCGTTTTTGTCAAGGACGACAGAGTACTATAAAAAAGATGTAATGCTTTTTTCTTCTCTCTTTCTCTTTGACATCATGTTTAACCTGACTTTGGATACCCTCTTCTGTCCCAAACATACGAAGGAGTAAAACACTGCAGTTTTCGTATCCTTACAGGAAGATGTCCCAGTACTTTCAAACCTCCACAAGGGAAGTGTAAGATTGGATGTTTGTTCGACTTAGACTGCGCCCCGAAACAAATCTGCTGTCAATTAGGCTGTTGGAGATCATGTGGTATGTACAAAACATGTTTGCTTCCTAAATATAGCACGTGCACAAAACAGTAAGTCACCGTCACTGGAAAAAAAAGGACTGAATCCTCGAAGAGCTGTCACATGTCTTGATCTGAAATTTTCCCGTTTCTCCAGGACAGTCCTTTTTGAATTTCAAAAAAGAACCATTTTAGAATTATAAGAACATAAATTTCACCAATAGGATAGTCACTGCTCTTGTCCGGTCCGTGTAGAGCAATCGGGCACTACACTAACCATGTCAGAAATCCCGAACATAGTATAGGCTGTAATAGACTGAATACAATACGTTACGAATCAAGTACAACGGCTCTCTCGCTACTGATTAATTGCTGAAAAAGCGTAAATTATAATTTACGCTAAAATCGCTGCCTCGACGGGTTGGCCATCTTGTAAAATTATCTAGCAGGTGTTCCTTGTTGTTTAGTTTTAAATTGGGAACTAGTACCAAGAGAGAAGTACATGATGGTTACTTCAGAAAATCGTACCACGTGTCCGTGTGCCAACCAATCAGCTACGTAATGAATTTTCATTCGTCACGGGCGGCGGTGGTGACGTTTTTAGCGAGATTTCTTCGTTTAAGTAATTTTACTATGTGACCTCTTCGTCGGTTTTCGACTCGGTATAGTTTCAGCGAAATCATTGTATCCCTGATGGCCACTGCCAAATGAAAAGACCGTGAACAAAATCTGACCAGTTGAGAGTGTTTGTCAATGGCTACTAGCCAATCGGAGCGCTTGATTATCGTGGTCATGTTAACTGATGTTAAAAGCATTTTATAAAATTGCAGAAAAAGGCGGGAAAACACTCATGCGCGCGGTGTGGTTATTTTGTTAGAAAAAGGCGGGAATAATGGCGAGAAAGAAGCGTAGAGCGGATTTCGTATGAGTGGAATACGGCATGTCGATAGCGTTACCGTAACCGTACTGTAACGTACTGTGCCGTAACTCTGTAATTTGATTGGTTCAGAAAGACGAAAACAATAGGGAAACCATTTCAATGTCACGATATCGTAACTTGCCCACTCATACGAAATACATAGCTACATATATACATAACCTTCAGTTCAATTCGGATTTTAGATAAGCCATCATGAAAAAGACTTGTTTTACCGAGAGAAAAAGTACACTAATAAAGAAGTTAAGAAGAACAGGAAAATAGGTAACAGAGTAATAAGATAATGAATAGTATACTAATTATTAAAGAATAAACAGGTAAAAAACAGTAAAATTTGCTCGAGAGATGCCAGGCTATGGCAAGCCGATTGTAGCATTATTTAATCTTTAAATATATATATTTAAATTTAATCTTGTATGAGAAATTTGTTTCAGTTTGAACTTGTATCTTTAATTTAAATTTAATCAAGCAACGATTTTTACTTTGATTTGATCTTTTCTTAGCCTTTAATTTGCTGTAATATTTGATTTGATTCAAACTGGGAAATTCATTTAATCCACTAAATCTGTTTGCGCACAGTGAAACTGTCAAAATGTCAGCTGGAAAACCTGAGGTACTTTGGAATGCCAGAATACAAAGGTTTTGTACCGAAGTGCAGCGATAACGGTCGCTACATGGAAATTCAATGTGGAAGACAACAAGGAGTCACAAAGTGCTGGCGAGTCGACCCTGAAAATGGCCACAAAGTACCGAAAAGTGACGTCACTGTCGACTTTCGTCATTCGGCAAAATCAACCTCAAATGATCAACGGATTTATGACAACAGCAAGGACGATGAAGAGGAAGAGGAAGAAGAGGAAATTCCTAGTAAGTGTTGTTGTTTTCCTGAAACGTTATTTTTTCTTGCCTCCGAGTTGGGTTTTAGTGGGGAGATAGACTTGCTACTTTTGCTTAAAAAAATTGTTTTCAGGCGAGCGAGAGCTTTTTTATCCTGGGGACAGGCGAGCGAAGCAAAAAAGCGGGCGAAGGACTTTGAGGACGAAAGTCTTGTGGGGAGGAAGACCATTGAAAACAAGCCAGGCACAGTTTATTTTTTTTATAGGAACTATTGTAAATGGGGAGGTGTACTGGAAAATGTGTTTGACAAATATTCAGAAAAAGGCCATCCCCAAAAAATTATCGCAAAATGCTTATCTCAGTCTCCACCCCCTCCCCCCAAAGAATCGCCTTCCCCTGCGACGTAATAAAGTAAGAGTCTCCCTCTCGTGAACGAGTTCAAAATTTCAAGTCTCACTTAATTCGTATCCATGCTTTAATAAGAAGATTGTGTGTGATAGAGTCGAAAAAAAGTTTCTGAAATTTAAAGTGCATATGAAGCGAAAATTAAGTTGAGCTAAAGTTAAAATGCTTTCGAAATGAGGAATAATGACATTTTCCGTTTGTCAACATCTCATCTCGTTTCAGAGATATTCAGGTTTTTGTAATATGCAAATGAGATGACCTATGACGTCATATTGTTTGAACAGCCTTGGAGACAAAACACAAAATGAAGAATATCTCTACTCTATTGGATAAAAACTATTGAAACTTTGCACATATGTGGTACTATGGAAAATACACATCATTGTGCAAATTATGTTGCCATGGAAACACTCTGGCTCCAGGCTTCCGCTACAAATAACACAAACTTCCCTAATTTCTCCTTTGTCAAACATATTTTTTTTGGTGTGGGTCCAAAATAAGATTTGGAACAATGTAGGCATTGTATGTGAGTAGTTTAAGCAACTTATTTTTTTGTAACAAGGAAAGAAATTGGAATTTTATGTTCAAGGTGAAAGGTGCGTGGGGCCATGAGAGTTTCCATGGCAACACCATAATTTCCACAATGATGTGTAATTTTCATAGTGTCATACATGTGCAAAGTTTCAGTAATTTTTATTCAATATTTGCAGAAATATTCTTCATTTTGTGATTTGTCTCCAGGCTGTGCAAACAATATGACGTCATAGGTCATCTCATTTTCATATTACAAAAACCTGAATATCTCTGAAACGAGATGAGATGTTGACAAATGGAAAATGTCATTATTCCTCATTTCGAAAGCATTTTAACATTAGATCAACTTAATTTTCGCTTCATGTGCACTTTAAATGCCACTGCAACTCCCAAATGACGAAAGACAAAAATAACTACTCAGATTAGCGGAGAATGCTTTCCAGGTATACTGGAGAAAATGTGATACAATTTTGATGAAGGATGGCAAAGATTCGAGTGGATGAAAAATACAGCATTTAATTTTTTTTTGAGCAACTTGATATCGGTTCATTGTAAACCGAAATCATGTTTCAAGAATAAGCTTTTATAATCCACTTTAATCTTTGCCATCCTCTATCAAAAAAGTTTGAAAAGCATATCACAGTCATATGGTATTTCTCTTTGATCTCAGGTGTTATTTTTGTAGTTTTGTTTTCAAGAAACTTGAATGTTCAATTCGAATGACAGTGCCCCTTTATGGAGAAAGAATCAAAATGCCATCATGTTTTATGTTCTCTCTATGTCAGCTCCTCAGCTTAGCAAGTGCCAGAGGAAAAGAGAGCGCCGACTGACCCGCAGTAAAGGCAATCCCGGAATATTCGTGCCTCGCTGTAAGAGAAACGGCAAATTCAAGCGAGTGCAGTGTAACTCGGCTTCTATTGCGGCCAGTAAAAGATGCTGGTGTGTAGAACGAGATGGAAAAGAAATATTTGGAACTAAAGTTAGGGGGAGGAGACCTAACTGCAAGCAAGGTATACATTAATATCGTAATTCATTCGATGTATTGTCAAATTGCATTTTGTTCTAAGGGAGCGGTCATTAATCAGAGGGGGCTGGTGCAAAATGGGGAGAGGGGCACCAATTTTTCATCCAGCAAAAAAAAACTTGACTCCAAAGTATTTTTAAAAATACGGTCACACTCCTTTTTTCCGTTCCGACCCAAACGTTTGGCTTTTTGAAAAGAAAAAAGAAAGATGCAGTATTATAAAGGGAAAGAGAGCCACGCAAATCAGTCCAAGGATCAAATTAAAGGCCAGTGAATACGAGAAGTCGCATAAAAATTCAGGCTCTTTCAAATGGCTGAATTTCTTCCGCAACCGAACCACGACGCAATACAACAGGCCTAGCTGCCGCGCCTAGTAGGTTCCAGGCTCCAATCTGGACGATTTTTGGGGCGAAGGACCGACCCAACTTCATTGAACCTTATCGAAGAGAAACAGAAAATAGAAAAGGGATAGCCCGAGACAATATGGGTAAATTGGGGGTTGGGGTAAACAAAACTTGAGCATGTTGTTTCTCATTTGCACTAACCCCCCTCTAACCTCAAGTTTTCTCACTCCAATAACAGACCACTGTGGTCGTAAGTACTACAGTCGCAGAAGACGTATTGTTGGGGGAGATGAGAGCGTCAGAGGGGCATGGCCGTGGCAGGCTGCTCTCTTATTGAATGGGACTAAGCACCGCTGCGGTGGCGCCCTCATCAAATCTTCCTGGATCGTAACGGCCGCGCATTGTTTCAGTACGTATAGCCATTAACAGTTAATCAAACGTTTAATAGAGGTAATGCTAATTAATAATAATGATTTTTACCATTTTAAAAATAGAGTTTCTCACCCAGCGGCCACGCCTCAATTAGTCGAACTCGGTGCTAATGAGCTAAATGTATCGTTTGAGCTCATAAGCAATGATTTCCGCATTTGAGTAGAGCTGCGCCTGAAACGGGCCTTACTCATTGTAGCAATACCAACGTTAACAATTAACATTATATGTATTATATTGTAGTTTTTAGTAACGGAAACGCATTCCAAACTGTCCTATTTTTAACACGGCACTCTTCAAAGGTTAAGTACAAATGTTCAGAATAAATACATTAAAATATTTTAAATCGTGCTATATATAACAACCTTAATTAATAACAATTAAACAATATAGTAGCCAAGCTAACATAATTATTACTTATCTTTTTAATTTTAACTATTTTATTTTTAACTGAAACTATTCCAAGCTAATTTCGAATTACTTACTCGATCTTTGACGATTTTAACTTCAACATATTTGATAAAATTAAAACAGCTATTTATAAATTAAATTATTAAACTTATTAATAAGTCATGAAGCAAAAACAAAGGAACTGACTGATAAGTGATCTGTAAATCTGATACAGATTTCGTCCTGATTTAGATAAACGTTTGCTTCGATTTTCTCGGCCAAAATAAATCGTATCGCCAAAATAATTGAAAACATGACTCTATACATCTTGACATTTGATAAGTCAGATTCAGAAGTCGTGTCCGTACTTTATGGGTTTTACCAAGAGCTCATTACCAAGAGCGTACCTATGTGATGGGTAGCGCCCACAGCACAGTAGACGAAGTTCTGGTATGCGATTACGTTGTCTTTTGTTCTCTTGCGCTTTAGTATATTTAGCAGTTTGAACCGTGTTAATTACAATTTTCAGTGCATCCTGATTGGTTAAAAGTGACGGCCTTTGTTTCTTCTCGCGGGAAACACAAAGCTAAACATAGCTACATCATCCGTTCTGCTGTTGGACAGACCTAATCTGGGAGATGCACACTCCTGGTAATGGGCTCCTGGTTTTACAAACTCTCGCTTTCATCTCGAGTTTGTTAATCCCATAAAGCACGGCCACTCATTCTGTACCTATTACTTCAATTTTCAATAACAGACTTTTGTAAGGTGCGCCAGAACAACACTGTCCCCTTTCTATTAAAAACAAACTTGATAGTAGTCTTAGTTTTTGTCCACAGAAGTGAAGGCACAGGTGGGCTGTGCGGTAATTATAAGTCGCTCGCCTGTAACCAGTGTACGCCTAAAGCTGTGATACCAAGTGTTATTATCTCTCAAATGAGAAGTAACAATTGGAAATATTACAGTTGGCTGTTGCGTCTACGAATAGCAACTTCAGCGGTATTGACCCAAACACTTCACTTCAATGTAATGAAGCGCTATTCAAACTGTGTATCTGAGGAGCCGGGGTGGCGCAGTGGTTAAGCGCTTCGCCTTTCAATTCTGTGGCCCAGGTTCGATTCCCGGACGCGGCGCCATATGTGAGTTGAGTTTGTTGTAGACTTTCTCAAAGTCCTTCTTAGCCCCCCGCACGAAGAACTTTTCCCAATTGCAGCGCGCCAAATTTACCGGTTGATTTTTCAACCGGAGGCGTGGCTTATGACGTACTAAGATTTGCCCAATCATACAGCGTTAATTCTTCAGGCATTGTTTGTTGACGTGTCAAGTCAGTCGACCGTGGATGTGGTATTTACAATTTGGTTGTACTCAGAAAGAGTTTGTCAAAGGCGCGGAATGTAAGCTCCGCCCATGAAACGTGTTTTCACGCCAAAACATAACCCCCGATTCATTTTCCTGCAAGCGAAACAAGTCGAACTCGCCTCTCGCTTCGATTCTCGCTCTCGCTTTTTGACCCAGAAATCGCTTACCCAGTGACTAAGCGAGTTCGACTTGGAGCAAGTCTAAGTTTGTTGGTATCTCGTTCTTGCTCCGAGGGTTTTACTCCGGGCTCTCCAGATTTCCTCCCTCCTCAAAAACCAACCTAAATTCCAATTCGATCCTGGAGTTCGTCGGAATACTTCAATATAAGCCTCTGGCTTGGGAGACCCGGCCGTAACGGCTTCCTGTAGCTTCGACGTAAAATAAACCATTTTTATTTATTTATTTAATATACTAGTCGTAGCTATCGCTAAAGTGCCAACGAAAACAAAAACCCAGAAAAATTGCCTCCGCCTGATCTGAATATGATACGCTGATAAACGAGAATAGCAATTATATTTGTAGTTTGTTTATATTTTAATAAATCACGATGGAACACTTTGTAACTGTGCATTAGAAAACTTAACTGTATATTTCACTTCATAGTTATTCCTGACATTTTACTCTTATGGCACTTTGAGAATACATAAAATACAGTGCCTTGCAGCATATAACAGCCAGGCGATGAGGGAGAGCAGACGAATTTTATAGAGCTGTAGAATAAGAAATATGGTTAGAGCCTAGAGGATACGGAGTGCTCGACAGTGAATGTTTTGAAAGTTTGTCAGAGGGGATATTAGTGCTCCAACTGGGCTTCAAGAAACAAGAGAAAACAAAGGGTTTATCATGTTTATTGTATTTATTGAAATCATTGTTAACGAAAGTCGTTAAACAATACAAGTATAACACATCTTAAATTGGCTCTGACTTTGGTTTACAGGACGTTACGTTACGTTACATTTTCACAGAGTGATCGAGATTTTTACTGCATATCCACATATCCTCGGGCATCGGCTCTATATTGCTGCTGACTCGTTGGCAATATTAAAACCCAAGTGTTTACAGATGTAGAAATAATTAGTATCAAAGAGATTAATTGTTGGGTTGACCATGAACTCAATGTTCACATCTCTAGTCCTATAGGTGTCTGAGTCAATGTAAACATATTGCTGGACTAACTGGAACTAACGAGAAAGAGATATCAACCTTTGTAATAACTTTTGAACACTACGTTCGATGTGAACACGCTGGTTCGATGTGAACACGCTGGTTCGATTTTAGCACTTTTTGCTCGATTTTGAACCAAATGGTTCGATTATTCACGGTACAGAATTACTCACAGTTCAACACCACAAAAAGAAAGCAAATTATTTAAGCAAATCAGAATGTTTTCAATGCGAAGAAAGGAATACTTTACCTCGTCCTCGCTGTCGACGTATTCAGCACCGCCACTTCAACGATCAACACCACGTGAGATTCCATGACGTCACACGCAAAAACTCGCGCTGTGATTGGTTTTATTTCCTTCTATTGTTACATTACAATTTTCGAACGAGATTTTTTCTGCCTGCAAAATACCTCGTGTGCCTCGTACGCGCATCGGCTCTATAATGCTGCCGCCTCGCGATCCTCGCCTCTTGGCTCGGATCGCTCGTTGGCAATAAGTCGTGCTTGTTGTGTCACACAAGAATGATGGTTTGAATTGTGCTTCATTGCATGGAAGTGAGGCATTTGGGTCAATACCGCTGAAACTGCTGTTTGTAGACGCAGCAGTAATATTTAACAATTATTCATCGAAGTGGAGGTGAATAGTGGTGGATATTTACCGAGCTACCACTATTCACCGACACTGAGGTGAATAATTGTTTTAGTATATACCACACAGGTGAATAGCCAGCACCAAATAGTTATTTTATTTTCTGTCGGCAAGTTTGCACTTGAATAGCAGAAATTTGCACGTGAACAGTACAACGTGCACATGAATAGCACGTGGAGTAGAAACGTACACGTGAATAGCAGAAATTTGCACGAGAATAACAGAAATGTGTAAGTGGATAGCAGAAAATCGCAAATAAATAGCAGGAATTTGCACGTGAATAGCAGAAATTTTCACGTGAATAACATAAATTTGCACGCGAAGAGTAGAAATTTGCACGTGAATAGCAGAATTTTCACGTGAATAACATAAATTTGCACGCGAAAAGTAGAAACGTGCACGTGAATAGCACGTGGAGTAGAAACGTACACGTGAATAGCAGAAACACAGAAATGTGCAAGTGGATAGCAGAAAATCGCGCGCGAATAGCAGAAATTTGTACGTGAATAGCAGAAATAATGTCGCACGTTAAGAGTAGAAACGTACACGTGAATAGCAACAATTTGAACATGAATAGCAGAAATTCGCACGTTAAGAGTAGAACGTGCACGTGAATAGCAGAAATGTGCACGTGAATAGCAGAAATGTGCACGCGAATAACATAAATTTGCACGTGAAGAGTAGAACGTGCATGGAGTAGAAACGTGCACATAAATAGCAGAAATTTGTACACGAACAGTTGTTCCTGTTAATTACTATGTTGTATCCCATATTTCACTACTTCTTCTTTTCCCCATCGACAAATATTTTTTAAAGTTCACAACCAATAGTTCGAGCTATTTTACCAAACAAAATTGTTTCGTATTGCTCAATTAATTGCAATGACCAAATTAGGATACAAATTTTGAAATTGCTATAACTGTACCAAAACCATTTGATTTCGTTGTGTTTCAGGTCGTCATTCTTCCATGCGTCCAACAGACTGGCAAGTTCGCTTGGGGGAACACTCCTTCCTCGTTCACGATGGCACAGAGAAAATCCTCCGTGTCAGGGAAATAAAGATTCATCCAAATTACGTCCCAGGAAATTTCTCACATCCAGGAGACTATGACATTGGTAAGCTTGCATTTGTTTCATTTTTTCTGCACTTCTTTCTGAAGCTCAGCTCACTTCCATTTTAAGGCCCGTTTACACAGGCGATTTTTGATGCAATTATTGTCACATCCCACTGCAATTTTTCTCGCCGCAAATTTGCATCAAGTTTCGAACATGCTCGAAACCAGTGCGATTTGGTGGCGACAAAAATTGCATCAAAATCGCCCGGCTACTTTACACACGCGATTTGAAAGTGCAACTTCGCTAGCGAGCAAAATTGCAGTGGAAATCGCGATAAAATTGCAAAAAAATTCGCCTGTGTAAACGGGCCTTTAGAGATGACTGGGTAGACTTTCCGCAGTAAACGTTTCACTCTACTCTTTAGGATTGGGTTACCTGTGGTTAAGGGGAGAGACTGTAGCGAGTAGTGAAGGGCCCAGTGCTCTCCTCACACCGCGGCAAATGTTATGCTCCGCTGACCGAAAGAACGAAGGCTCTGGAGTTCAATACGAGTTTCCGAGAGGGCTTAAACTTTTTTAGTAAATCATTTTCTAACTTAGTAAACTCACTGTTGCTCATCTTAAAGTAATTTTGATGCTTTTGGCGAAACTTTCACGTACGTACCTAAAATAAGAAACAGGAGTGATTGCTTTTGCAATCTTGTAACATAGTACACGCTTGCAGTAGCGCATTAAACAAGCTATGATAGTCTTGTTTAACAATCTGATGCACACAGGAGATCAAGAAATCATCATGAGGCTGAAGATATGTTGTATTTGTTTTGTTTTGCAGCATTAGTTCGTCTCTCTCGATCTGTCAAGTTGGGCCAAACGATCAACTCCATCTGTATGCCCGAGCACTTCAACTATTTCAAGGCTGGCAAGCGTTGCGTTATCGCAGGTTGGGGGAAAACGTCCTGGAATGGAAGCGCATCGCCAGTGCTAAGAGAGGCCTGGGTCGATCTTGTATCTAGAACAGATTGCAACTCTGATTCGTAAGTAGAAATTTGTTACTGAGTCAGTGAGATAGATGATAAAACGCAAAAAAGGTAGTTATTTGTACTCGGATTTGAGAATCATTAGTCCTCTAGCTTCCATAACCGAGATTTATTCAATTCCGAGACATAGGTAGAAATGACGAGAGAAGGCTGT
Source organism: Actinernus sp. WN-2022 (assembly GCA_030867875.1). Classification (NCBI taxonomy): domain Eukaryota; kingdom Metazoa; phylum Cnidaria; class Anthozoa; order Actiniaria; family Actinernidae; genus Actinernus; species Actinernus sp. WN-2022. The sequence continues at coordinate 138,455,263 of JAOWCC010001589.1, forward strand.
TGTACCGGAAAACTATCCCCTTCAGTCTTCACGAATAGCACAACAGGTTCGTTAAGATCCCCCATTTATTGAAGAGAAAGTGATGGGAGACGAGGCCAACGGCTTAAATTACGTCCCTGCCCAAGGATGCGCCCGGGATTTGAACCCACGATCTTCCGCATTCATCACTGGCGCAATGCATGGGCGATTTGCATGACGATGTCACATACTTTAACTAATAAGTATACCTAACAGGTAGTGAATGCTGCTCCGCTCAGTTAAGGAAGTGTATTACAAGAGAACCTACAGTAGGACTTTGGCAGGAAAAATACATTAATGGGTGATAAAAATGCCAAGGCGTTAGATGAATATATTTTGTAGGTTTGGGGCATATCAACGATCTCCCGGTAAATTCCCTAAGCCTAGCAAATCCCGACATTTTCTTAAGATTCCCGGCACAAAAAAAACTGCTGTTCTCCCCAATTGAGAATGTAATTGTAAATGCTAATTGTGTTTTGAACCGGCGGCTTGACTTTATCGAAGACCAATAGAAAATAATTATTTGCTGCTCACCATCTTTATAACAGTAGAGATCTTGCTCTTTGGAAACTGAGTTGATACGTACAGAGCGGTTCGCCTACACCTCTACACGTCAACAAATTCATGATTACACAAGGATCGCATACACAGAAATGCATTAAAGAACGGTTGAACGTAGTTAGCTTCCACCTCGTGTAATGTCACGTGACGATCAGATCCGTGCAAAGCATTGTGGTAAAAATGACAAAAGAAGTGATGCATTGTGGTAAAAAAAAGAAATTGAGATTTGGACCTCGCTCGCTTCAGGCTCGCTCGCTGCGGCAGCAACCAGAACTCTTTGCGCTGTTTCTTTTGTTTCTCTAATTTAGACCGTTGTCTTAAGTTTTGTGCTCTCAGAGGAGGTGAGCAATCTGAATGAGAAAAATAAAATTGAAAACGATTCTGGTTCATTAGGAGAGGAATCGATCACTTAATTAATTCATGAAATGACAATATGACTAACTAAAACCCTACCCTGAACCATAAAAAACCCTAACCGGTCAGTAAACAAGATCTTTCCCACCTAGAGCTAGGGTTCTCAAGAAAATGGTGAGGTAAAAAAATTTGAGAGATTTTCTTGAACTCGAACCCGCTCCTCCTACTCATAAGACCGCAAACGTCGCAACCACTACACTAAACAACCATCGTCACTCGATTGCTGTCATTTTTTAAACTTTTAAAACTACTGCTAATCTCTGTATTTTTAGCCAATCAGAACATAGTTAATAGAGTGGAATGGTTAGGAAACTCAGGGACCTTCTTTGTTATATGTCTTTGTTAGCTTTTTTCAACCACTACCGTGCACAAAACACAATATAAATTCCAACATGTTAATCAATCAGCCAATAGAAACGTGTGAGTTCAGTCGTTCAGGGAACGCTAATGAACTATGATCGTGCACAATCTTTTGTCTTACCCCTTCCAACCTAAATCGCAGCGCCTTTGTTAGCCCTTTTGAAGTTTGCCGGGTTTCCTAACCATTCCACTCTATTAACTATGATCAGAATGAGTGAGCGATTCCTCTCCTTAGAAACTCTGGATTCTGGTAGTCGACGCCATAGTGCAAATCGCCTATTATCAAGGCCGGCCAGTCAGGATTTACCCAGGGTTCCAGAGGTTAAATGTTTTGCCCTTCGTTGGTAAATAGCGTTTGAAGCGACCGCCTAAGGCAGTTTGAGTTCCGCGAGCGAGACGGCAAAAAATCAACTTTTGCCGTCTACGAGCTCGCCAACTCTTCGCGCCTTCGGCTCTCGCCCTAAACGCTATTAGCGAATTTAAGATACAACGACTACGGACTACGGACTACGACTATACGGTTGGACATGCCTAGCGGTCGGCTAGAGTACTGGACCGAGTACGCAACGAATGGCGCGAAAATAATTTCAACATTTTAGCGAGACTGAGCTTCGGGGGTAGAAGCGGAATATTTTCACTCTAAAAATTCCGTATTCCTCTGCTCTCCTGAGGTAAATATTCCCATTCCCTACTAAAAAAAATTGGATATTCCTTATTCTTTTTAATTTTCGAAAGTGCCTTACTCGACTTACTCGTCTCGATACTCAGTCCGCAACCAACAAGGTAAATGTTTAACACGACACGAAAAATTGCGAATTGAACCTCAATTTTGCCATGTCCTCATGGTTCGGCGTTTGACTCAAGCAGACATCGTAGTCCGTTTTCATTATGATACAGTCTGTCGTTAGAATTGAGTTTTGAATTATTTTCGCAAGTATTGTTACCATGCTTCCACCATGTTGCACAACTGTACACAAAAACACGGCGGTTTTCATGCGCTTTATTGAAATATTCCGTATTCAGTATATTTTTCAGGCAAATATTCAATATTCCTCAGTTTTCAACCACGATATTCAATATTCAATATTCCGCTTCTACCCCCGACTGAGCTGAAGCCATCGCGTTGCCGACCGAATTGACCAAAAATTCCCACATAAGCTAAGCTCCAAAATGCTGTAAATTCGAACAGAAAGCAATTTATTGTGTATTTTAAAGGTTAGTTATTGAAATATTGAAAAGAGTGTTGAATTTCTTACATTAAATCCGACTAGCGTACTCTGTTGTGGTGACTACGAAAAACATGCCGACTTCTCACCGTCGTGGACTCGCTACGGTACAATGAAACCAACACGAGTGTCTCGTTCCAGTCCTTTATTGACACGCGTCCGTAGTCGTAGACCGTAGTCGTCGTATCTTAAATTCCCTATTTACAAACAAAAGGCAAAACATTTAACCTCTGGAAGCCAGGGGTAGTCAGGATTGGGTCTGTGACCAACATTTGGTCAAACCACAAGGGGAAGATCTCAGTCAGTGATTCAGACCTATCACATAAGCAGCCTTTGACTCCCGGACCGTTTAAAAATACGCCAGACAAGCACTCATTCATCTTCTTCTATTGGTATGCTTAATAGCTGTGCGGTTAATTTGGCGTCTGATTTCCTCAGGCTATCAATAGTATGGTGTTTTCTTTTTTTAGCTCATACGGTGGAAAAATTGGCAAACGATTCCTTTGCGCTGGATACAAAGAAGGTGGAATCGACGCATGCGCATACGACAGTGGAGGTCCACTAATGTGTCCTGGAAATAACAATCGATGGCTTTTGGCGGGAATCGTCAGTTGGGGCGAAAAATGCGCTCTACCGCACAAATACGGGGTATATACAAATGTACATGAATTCGTGCCGTGGATAAAAGGAACTTTAAAAATAGACAGATGAGATGGATAACAGAGAAGAGAGAGACATGAAAAGGAAGGCGAGGCTTGTGACATCGCCAGGTGGAAACATGACATCTGAGACTCGGATACATCCAACTCTACCAACCATTGGGAGTCTGGAGGATTCAATATTCCTAAACCTGTAAAGAGCTTATATCAAGACGAATAATATCAGAGGTACGAACAGGTTCTCCGAGACATAAGTGGCTTCCCATTTTAAAATATCCCAGCACCTGACTCGCATTCTGTTTGCCGAGAGTAGCTTAAGGGCATTGTAGCAGCTGACTCGTCAAGAACAGTTTTAGGGTACGACCGCTTGTAGATAATGGTTTTACTTTGACGCAACGCTGCTTCTCGTTTTCTCTCCTTTTTGAAACAATCCACGATACGGAAAAAGATGGCGGCTGTACAGTTGACCACAATCCCTTGCGAACTTAACACCGTCCAAATAACACGTAGAAACCACCTATACTTTTAAGTAACATTGTATTGGTAACAGCATTTATATTTTCTTGTTTTGTAGATTCAAAACCTCTTTGCCGCAGTTTTATAACGGATTTAAAGGTTTTCGCGCGCAAAGGATTGTGGGTAAAGGTACAGGCCGCCATCTTTTTCGGTACGGCGGATTGCGTGACATGATAGAGCTAACGTCACGAAAACAGTGACAAATATATAAACTTGAATCATGTTAAAGGGGCACTGTCAATCGAAGTCAATCTTCAAGTTTCTTTTAAACAAACCTACAAAAAATATCAGAAAATATATAAGCAAATACCGTGAACAAAAATCATGCAAAAATACGTTGGATCCGAAGTAAGGACCTATGCAGCTTTGCTGTACTCTTCGGACTTTGCATTCTTAAAAAATATCACCCTGAGATAGAAGAGAAATACCACGTGAATGTCCTGATATGCTTTTCAAACTTTATTGATAGGAGATTAAAGTGCATTACAAAAGCTGATTGTAGAAATTGGATTTTCGTTTAAAGTGAACCGATTTTAAGTTGCTCTAAATTTATGTTAAAGTGCATATAAGCCCTGGCCAGTTATGCTTTTTTTTAAGCTTAGACCATAAAAGGTAGCGAAAAAATACCGAAAAATTGTTTTCATAATTTTTTTAGCGACTCATTTCCGCGCACATTCGGGGACTGGGACGAGAATGAAACGTGACGTCATCAACAGAACTTGTCTCTTCGCGGGAATGAAGCGTTGGCATATTTGCAAAATATTTGAATAGATAAATGAGAAAGATCATAATATCGCGATAAACTTTTCGGAGAGCTTTATTCGGCAAGTCTTTTCATGCAATGGCGGATCGAGAGTGTTCTGGTGATGACGTCAAACTAGATCCAGTGCCAATTTTGTAAAGCGCTAGTGCGCTTGATTTTGATCCACAGGCAACCCAAGACACGTTTTAGGGCTGCTTTGAACGGCCAATACACCACGACAAAAAAATCAAATCAACTTTTTATTCCGGAATCCTTTGGCTATGGCCTCTAGACACTTCGTAAGAAATATAATTAGCCAGGGCTCATGGGCACTTTAAGAGTAGTAATTTCCATCCACTCGAATATTTGTCATTTTTATCTACACTGTGTCACATTTTCTCCAGTGTACCTGGACAGCATACTCTGCTAATCTGAGTAAACCAAACTCGTTGCATGGCACTTCCCAACACACGCTATGACGTAGCTAGCGTCTAATACGCATGCTCACATCTTATTACCGGTAGAGTGGCAACCATGTACAGCTGTTTCGTCCTTGTTAGGACTCATCAGCATGGCATAGCCCCCAAGACCGTCAGCCTCACTTTAGATCATAGGCCTCAGAATCTGGTATTTTTGTCTTTCGTCATGAGAAAGTTGATCTTTTTGGGGTTGACAGTGCATTCCCCTTTAAACTCAAATCAGAATTTGTAATGTTGTATATTTGATGTCTTATATTTAAACGAAGAACCAAACCGCGATGTATTCTGGGATATTGGGATAGCCACTTATACAGTAGAGATTATCAGGAAGATTACAAAAGAAATAAGCGGTGAATTTTATGACTTGTACGCATATTCCAAAACCATGGATGAAAGAGCGCGAGTCGTAAGTAGAGCTAATACTACAGCCGCTTTCAACGAGTGTACAAACTGTAAGATATTGCAACGAAGAGGTCAGAGACTACCATATTAGGAGCTAGATTGGCCAAGAGGTCAAAGCAAATATGTTGCTTGTAGTAAGCGAGCAAGGGAGTGACAGGATTATCATGGCTCCCGACTGATATCTATATGTTCCCTGTAATATTACCTTGTAAGCAGGAAGATATTTCGATTATTGTGGCAGTGATCTCTGGGCCTGCAGATTATTATTGAAGTAATGTACATATGCCAGAACTTGAAAATGACCAGATGCCGTCTAGTGGGTGACTGTAGCCATAAAGTTTCCAAAAAGTGAGAAAGAAATTATAAATAACGTACGAATGGAAAGCAAAACATCCATTTAGTTACAGATCTTCCGCATCAACGCAAAATTATTACCGCTTCTAGTCAATATTTCAGCGTCGTGCACAGTACAAAATCAGCAGATGATTGGCTAATGACTGCTTTATTGGTAATCACAGTACGCTGTGCGCTCAGTGAGAATATTAAAAATTTAGAGACTTTGTCTGTGTTTTATTGACAAATACAGGAACTTGCTGACTGACAGATGAACTCAAAATTTATTCATACTGCATTCGGCCTTCGGTCTTGTGCAATATTAATTATTTTTCGTTCATCGTACAGTCAGCGCGTTCCTGTATTTGTCAATAAAACATGCACACTAGTGTCGAACCATTAACACGTATATTGAAGGCAATCACATTATCATATCGTTGCTTAGGAACGGGTAAATATTAGAAGGAAACCCCCCTCCCCCCCAGAATATTTGATGTTTTATTCTATCATTTGCTACGCCTAATGCAAAAAAAGGTTGAAACATGGCATTTATTATATTTCATATTTAAACTTTTCCAAGAGATGAAAAAGCTCACTCGTCGAACCAGTACATACAAGTTCCTTTCTTTTAATATTGAGCTCGCCCCATTTTTATGCTAATGAGATACCTGGAAAGGTTTATTTCGACAAAGCTTTGGAAAGAATTACACTACAGGATGCTAGAAAAACTATTTACGAAACAAAAACCGAAACATTAATATGTAAAAATTATAAGTATTCTGTACGATATAGATAAAAAGAAGTATTAAGAGGGCGTACCTCTGGGAAAATCCGAACCCCGATCGGATTTCGGAATCGGGCAATGGATCAGTTTACTCTTTACTCGAATCCAGATCCAGAACAGTTTTGTCCTCAACATGCATCCACTGCTGTAATAGGGAAGATTTATGATTCGTTTATTTGAGAAGGATTCGAATATAATATATTGAATCAATACTATGTGGTTAATGTTTCTAAAACGTTTCCATTTTACTCTTCGATAGCTTCAAAACGGTTGTGGAGAATTGTTTCCGGTTCCTTTTCAAAATGAACTCTCACAGAAAGTTACAGAAAAGTGATTGCTGAATAACTAGAAAAACAAATCTCGGCTTGAACCGTTGTTTCCGTTTTCCTTCCGTACCCAGATCCGGCTGATCGATGCGTGGATTTTTTCATGTTCACAGCAATAATCCAGGTTAGGATTTTACATTCCTTGGTAATATGAGAATCCGGAAGCGAAAATCTGCTAAGGGTTTTTCCAAAGAAATGCACCCTAAGTCTATAGTAAAAGAATAAAATTAATGTAGTTGAAAGATAAACGAATATACAAGACTTTCATAATGGCCGCCTCCTAATTTGCATATGTGATTTTCCGTTTCGGTTGTTTATCTAACTTTTTATAAAAAAATTACATTGCCATGTGAAAGAGCATGTCGACATTAGTGAACTTGTGAAAGTTGAGTGCTGTAGCTTAAAAAGCAATGAAGTTACAGCCAGTTGAAATTAGAGAGATTTGTATGAGAAAAACAACGGACGCCTTTCTAGCCTCGCTTTCATGTTTTTCTGCATTAGAAATGCTCGTAGCTCAACAGAAATTCTCCACATTGCTCTAAAACTCAAAACTATTACTAGTTTTAATGTGATCTTTCATGTGGTAGCATTGGTTTCCCTCTACAGATTTATCTTCCAAATTATGCAAATTAGGAGGCGGCCATTATGAAAGTCGTGTATTAGGGCATGCACTACGGCAGCCACACGTTTGGTTTGAATATCTCATAACAGAGTTTTGAATGAGTTGGTAAATATGCTAATCATGAAGTTGCTAGCTGCGAATCCAAAATCCCAACTCTACATTTAAAAACACCCCAACCGACAACAACGGGTGCTCACTCATTTAGCTCACTGAATTTATGGTGTTTAGAGCTAGTCACTAATATGGGTTTTTAGGGCTAGATCACTAAACAACACATGCTTCTTCGTTCTCCCTATATATATGAACTAATGTAAATCCTAACCCTACATTTAAAAATACCCTAACCGTCAACAACGGGTGGCTAACTAATTTAGGGTGTTTAGAGCTAGTCACTAATTTTGGGTTTTATAAATACATCACCGCTAATCCAAATCCTAACCCTACAATGAATAATACAACTCGCAACTAGCAACTTCATGACTAGCAATATACCTGTACTCGTTTTTAATATGCCTTTTTCAGGAAACAGTCACGTGCTGATATTTTACTTGAGTAACGAATGAATCGAGCTCGTGATCCCATGGGAAACTGAGTCTTTACTGGAGGGCAAACAATCTTCAAAACGCTGTTTTAGAAAGATCGACAATCGATTGGAGGTGGAAACTAGCATTTACAAACAGGTTTTGCTAATAACAGCACCAATATCGTACACGTCCGTTACATTTAAATAAATGAAGTCTGATATAATTTGCCCTCTAGTACACCCATGCCACGTGATTCTGTCTTGCAAAAGGTCCATTACGAGTCCATAAAGCTTTGCATGCCTTTAAAATCCCCACAGGCGTTTTGTTTTTAGCAAAAAAAAACATAAGAAAAAGTCTTAAAGATGCACTGACATATAAACGTGATCATGAAAATGGGTTATTAGTCATAGTAGGCGATTAAGAATATGAGGCCAAAACTGGAGCACTCTTACTGTTCCTCAAGTAGACTTTAACGACTTGTGACCACCGACCATTCATGCGTGAAATGACTAACTATTTGTCCATATTCTACCATGATTTGCTGCATGAACAAGCCACCCAGAAAACCCACGAGAAACAGCTAGCCAAGGTCATGTTATGAAATATTCAAAATATAACTGATAAGGGTTTGTATTACGAAATATAAGAGTTTGTATGGGAACATAACGAACTCCGTTTACTAGCCAGAAATACTTTAATATTACTTACCTTATTTACCTTGCCTCCGAAAAAAAAATCCCGGCTGAAATCAGTTTAAATCCACCCAACAAGGAGAAAACACGACACAAGACATCACAGTACGTGGCAAGGTAAGTCATTTTAATAAAAAAAATACAGTATTTCTGGCTGGTAAATGAAGTTCATTACGTTCCCATACAAACCCTTATAGGTTATATTTTGAATATTTCGTAACCGAGCTTGGGTATCCTGTGTATGGACTGGGATATCGTAGCTACACCCTTGAACAAAACCTCTTGGAACACCTGTTTCAGTAGCTAATAAGTCGCCACAAAATCCTGATCTCACCCGGCCCTTTCTCCCAGTTCACTTTTTTGATTTCACAGTTAGTAGAGGATGAAACCGAATGGCAAAATGCACCTTCTAAACATTGAATTGGGAAAGGGTACGTAAAAATTGGCAAAAAGTGTCCAAAATGCGAGGTGTTTTTCCAAGGATGTATAAAGAGCTTATTACACGGAAAGTTGTGTAATACGGCTGGGTATTTTTACGAGTCAGTTTTATTTTTTCGAGCCTGAAAGGCGAGAAAAAATAAAATTGACGAGTAAAAATTCCCAGCCGTATTACACAACTCTTCGTGTAATAAATTGTTTATTATACGACAGCTAACACGAACAAAACATGTTTGTTTTCGCTTACCTTACTGCTCTGTTTGAAGAAAATCTTGAGAGAAGAAATCTTGAGAAGAAATCTCTCAGCCTCACGTCGGGGGCGGGCGCGCACTGAAAAGTTTTTTTCGCGCGCTAAAAGCTGATTGGCTGTTACTCAAACAGCCCCATTTCGATTGGCTCGCGCGCTTACAAAACCTTTTAAGTGTTGAATAAACCTGTGCAAACCGGTTTGCGACCCGTGTAATACCGTCTCATATTTGCACTCGTTTTAGCCCGTATTTGCACTCGAAAACGCCAAGTCGTATAATAACGCATCTTATTCATCGCATCGATGCACTGTGGTCACGCGTTGAAGTTAACTTGGAGATATCATTCCTTTTAGCAAAGAAAATCCAACAATGTTTTTACGCAAAACTGCATGTATCAGATGCACAGCCACTAATTGAGACATTCATTTCTTCGTTTTTCTTTCCCTTCATAACTGATTATTGATCTGGAAAACAAGTTATATACTCTGTGGAAATAATCTGCATTACTTGAATAAATTATCATACTAATTATTTTGCTTTTGACAAAATTTCGCGAGCTTTTAAAGCCAACGTACTTAAACATGCTACGCCAAGCCGTTGTTGTACCACAGAAACCTGTAAGATTATGCATGAAGATGAGAATAAAATGCTCTAATTATGACAAGGACTACGTGTGGTTCAGAATATTACGTTCGAGAAATGGTGTCCAAAACAGTCAGTGAAAGTCTAAACATTTTCAAGGTAAGGGAATTTAGGATTTGGTCAGGGAAATCCTACCCTGGATGCCAGCGGTTCTAATGCCCTCTCTAAGCCTGCCTTCTCGTCACTTCGCTCCTCGCTAGCGGCGCTTTGGCTTAGAAAGGGCAGTAGAGTCGAAGTAGTCTCTGGCATCCAGGGTAGGGAAATCCCAAATTCCAATAAAAAAGTCAGGAAATTTTGATTTTCCATTGCGCTGTTTGGGGCTGTCTCAAAATAATTATTGAATATCTGGAAAAACATACAAGAGTACGCTGGAGGTCAGTGAATAACAATGAAAAGTCAGGAAATTTATTCCTGCAAATGTGTTCAAACCCTGTAATAGGACATTTGCAGATTGCGTTATTTGACTACAACTACCAGAATCCTTTGCGAGGACCATTGTCTTGGTATTCTCAAAGGAGTTGGAAAATGTGAATGACAAAAATAATTTGAAAAGGATTCTGGTAGTTGTAGTGACATGGTGCCATCATGAAAATGCCCTATTTAAATAATTATTGTTTAGGCCTGACCAGCCTGGCACAGACCATTCTCGTTCCAAGTGCCTCCTCAACGTCAGTGCATGCGCAAGAGGCTGGTTAGGCCTGGGCCCGGTTGTTCGAAGCAATGGTAACTTTATGCCTGGGATAGCGCTAAATCTGTTAACTGTAATATGTACAGTTTAAGCAAGGGTTAGAGAATGGACGCGAGCGTTTTATGGGATTTAGGGTGCCGAGAACGAAACTCTCATTTCTTACTGCGTATGCTCGACGAAAAATCAAAGTCGAGCATGCGCAGTACGAAATAAGAGAAGGGTCTGGGGTCGAGAATGCTTAGCATATGATCACTGCCACGAAGGAATTTTGCATGTGCTTTGTCACTGGCTCTTGAACTTCATTAGTCGATACGTCAAGTAAATAAAAAAAATATTTTTGCTCAGTTCGAGGTGCAGTGAGGTTCTCATTTGCGCTTGAAAATGAGCGGTGTCTGTTAAATATATACAGGTATACTAGAAGCTGAATTAGCTACACAAGACCTTTTGAAAACGGATGGAGACTTTAAACTGGAGGATCATTTAAGTGAAGATGACAAATCTAAAGAGGGGGCGCGATTTCTAAACCCAGTTGAATGTGAGCGAGATAGAGAGGCGAGAAAAAGAGGCGAGAAAAAGAGAGACTACCGAAGAAAACTCGTGAAAGTACAGCATGGGCTGTTAGAATTTATCAGTCCTGGGTAAAGAAGAGAAACCAGCATCTCGCTACCCTGGAAGAGAAATATCCACAGGTCATGTCCAGTAGATTTGAAACCTCCCAATGCGGTGGAGGTGAATTACTGGTTGACTCGGTTTTTCCCTTGTTTATAAATGCAATCATATCATTTTGATATCTACCATTTGTAAGAAATTTAAGGGAATCAAATATAATTGTCTCGTATAGTTTTGTTTTGATTTCTTTTCGGATTAGTATGCACCAACTTAGTAATTAGTATTCCCTAACTAAAAACAAGGGAGAACAATAGGCCTAACAACTTAGGGAATACTAATTACTAAGTTGGTGCATACTAATTAGTAACTACAAACCCTACTATTTCCCTGTACTTCAAGGCCCTCCCCACTTGACATCCTTAGTTATACTATGGGATTTAGGGCGCTCAAATGGCGAGCGCTGATTGGCTGAGTGTCCGTGATCACATATATTGTAACCTCAGGTTAGTGAATTTACCCTGTGGTAGCACTTAACCCTGCTTCGACAACAGCTACCTGATTTAAATTTGACCGAACGCAAAACCTTCTCCACACTTCCCCCTATAGGATTCTGCTGAGTGATACAGAGAAAGACGGAAAATGATAACAGTAGCAATTCAGAGCAGCAACATAAATACTTCCCCTCCCCCTCTCCCCGTTTCTTCTCTCCCCCTTCCCTTCCGCCACTACGCAGCCTTGAGAAAAAATGAGCAGTCTGTATATACGAAATGGCCAGAGCTGTTAAAGCCGAGCAACTCTGTATAAGTCTGTATGTGGTTTCCGGTTGCGGATTGAGTGTAATGAAATAGTATGGACTAGTGCATGTTACTCCTCAGTTAGATCTTTGTCAATAATAGAGAAGATGACACATCATCTCACATTACCGGATGACCAGTGCGTTTGAATTGTGCTTCATTTAAAAGATAAAAAAACATTTCCATGCTACGCAGCTGTTACTCATCCTCTCTTGGCTGTCAATATTAAACAACGGGCAACAACGGAGAACAACGGGCAATATTGTTGATTAACTCCCAACCGCTTCACTGATTTCGACGGCGCCGATTTAAGGCACGCCAAATCACTTTAACACACAACAATTTCATAAATCCAGGCCATTTGTAAGAGGAAAATGTAAAGCGCCCCACTCGGCAAATATATGTTCAGGTCATAAGTCACGAACAAAAATGCCCAGTAACCGAAAACTCGTCAAGTGCTTTACAAAGTCATCCGACAGTTTGTTTCTTCGGGCGAGAAAAGATTGCACTCAAAAGCATATGTAAGTCGATGACTAACTAGTTTACCATCCGAAAAGTTGTCCTTTTATCAAGAAATTCTCGGATTTCACGGAACGGGAGCAATTCAGTAGACGAAAAAGTTTGATGTGGCGAGTGAGTTTTAAATCAGGGAAATTCTATCTTGCGTCACACTATACAGAGTGGAATACTATTGGTTCAGCCATGCTCATATCAGATTATGGGAAAAGCTGATATGGGTCAGCTGTTGTTGTAGCTTCGCTGGTTTAATTATGTGCGAGTGCATGACAAGAAAGTAAAGACCCGAAATGTCTCAAGGCGCTCCCTAAAATTCCTAGGATTCCACGACAACCGGGTTAAATAACCATCGCTCAAGGGAACAACACTATCAGTTTGCTAGTCCAGTCACGGGAAGTCGTTCGAGTTCTCGCCTAACTTCAATTTGAAATTAGGAAACTGCGTAGCAGTGAATAAGCTGATGAAAATGTCTTCGGCAACGATGACCATGATGGATAGGGTACGCGAAAAGATGCAGAAAGTCAAGGACCAAATCGAAGAAGCGGAAGAAAGAGAAATCATGGCCAAGATGGAGTTAAAGGACGCGGAGGAAAGAGCTTATCAACACGAATCCGATCTCGACTCCATGCAAAAGCGAATTGATTTACTTAGCAGCGATCTAGGTAAGACAAGTGGGTCTTTCGACAATAAAAAAGACAAGCTTGATGAGCTGGAGGGGAAACAAGAAGAAGATGGTACGGTAGTCAGGGAACTAGAAACCGTCGAACTGGAGGGAGACGAGAGACTCTCCGAGATAGAAGATAAGCTAAAAGAAGCGGTAGTTGACGCTGATACGAAAGAACACGACAACTCAGAAATTTCACAGAAGTTGGTAGTAACCGAGAGTGAGCTCGCTAAGGTAACAGCCCGGTTAGAAGCAGCAACAGAGATTGTCAACAGGTTAGAGGCGACTATGGACGAGGTGGGTGAAAACATGAAAAGTCTAGAGCAAAAAGACAGCGACGCGTCGCAATGGGAGGCCGAGACCGAGGAAAAGATTGGATTTTTAAATGAGCAGCTTAAAGAGGTAATCGTGCGGGCCGAAGATGCAGAGCGACGATGCGCACCGCTAGAGAGAGCCTTGGATGAGCAAAGCAACCAGATAGAAGAGTACCGAGAAAAGAAAAGAGAGATTGAACAGGAGATGCAAGACATGGCAGATTTGGTGGATGTAAGCATCGAGTGAACCTTGGAAAATGAAAACGCCCTTTGTTTAGACATCCAAAGTAGCATTTTAACTTGGAACGAGGACCATAAACTGTAGAAACTTTGCTGTGCTAAAAAGCATTGTAGACATATACTAACAACAATGTGAGCTGTAGGAATTGATCTGACAAAGACGGCTCAATTTTCTCATTTTGCTACGACTTGAATTTCACATGCCGCAGGGGCGAATAAAGTTACTGGAACTGAGGGAAACCCCCTACGATGGAGGAGGCTCTTGTCATTGTATGTTTATTTTCGTCAAGCTGCAGCGTAAGTTTTATTGTTGGAATACTTCTCTGTGGTATAAGATATAAAGCGACTGAAAAGAAAACAACAGAAAAATATTAAATAATAAAAATAGAACGAACCAACATTCAACGCTCGAAATTAGACTCGTGCACTCGCAAAATATCATCCTAGGATACACGGGGGTAGTTAGTAGGCGACTTTTCCTCTCCCCCTTCGTCCCTTTTTTGCCAGTCGCCTACTAACTGCCCCTGGGTATCCAAGCATGGCAAAATATATGAGTAGATTTTTAGATCACATCACAACTGTTGCGAGTAAAATCTAACTTGTCGAACTATTTGTTACTGCTATTGGATTAGACCATATTGCTAGTAAAAAATAGTGACAACTAGCAACAGTTGATAGTGGTATTTTCCTCTAATTTGAAGCCCTGAAAAGTGCAGAACAGCAGTTGCTCTCCTCGAAATTCGATTCCTTGGAGTTGTAACATGAGACATTTTACTCCGGCATTTCAATTTATTTCATCCTATACACTTTTTGGACCAGTCCGTATTTGTTAACCCGTAAAAAAGCAATTTGCGTAGTGGTTTAATTGCTATCAAGTAGTTTGTAACATTAAATATGCTAACTCTCTTCTAGATTCGGCAAGCCAAGGAACATTTGACGTTAAAGTAGTATTAATGTTTATATTGAGGTATTCCACTAATTATTGTCATGTTCTCTAATCCCGGGTCTCTTAATACATTGCCAATAAAGATCAGGGTTTGAGCAATTAGCAGATTCACTAGTCTTATACCAAGAGCGAAATCCTATGAAAAGGCTATTTAAATTATTCACGGCAAAAATAGATTATGTAATGAACAAGGGTGCGTAGAGCTGGTGTGTGGTGTTTCGTTGGCTCTCTAAAACTCCACCACAGACAGCCATATAAGGTAACCAGAGTTCACTTCACTCGATTGTCTAATATACAAGTTGTCGTTACAAGACAAGTCTCTTCTGGTGGTACAAAATGAACTAGACTAAAGCAAACTATAAGCTCATCTAATATTTCAACAGGAATGTTGGTTTGAAGCTGTTTAATAACTCGGTTCAGCGCGAGCGAAGGAATATTAGTGTATAGCGATACTTACTGTTTGTAAACACTGACGTCATTTATATATTTGCATATATAATGTGGTTGGCAAAAAAACCTGCGTGTTTGTATGACTTGTATGGGAACTAGCGATTTAGGCCTCACAAAATACATCTAAAGTCTCAATTCTGATTCCAAATCTTAATTCCTTTATAAGACTTATAAGTTAAGAGCATATAAGCTTCGATGAAAGGGCTTGCTTGCATTTTGGAAGGACAAGAAAGTAATTTGGCGATGAATAAGCACCGACCTGTGATATTTTATAAGCATCTGACTGGGTTCACGCTTCGTTTCTGCCAACCACAGAAAGCAACAAATGTGGCGTGACTGGCCTGTGTGACGTCACAGTAAGTATCGCTTTTGGGGAATGGTCACACAACACTCAAAATAATGTTTGGTATACTGACATCGACAGTATCCCAGAATTGAGAATATGGTATTTTTACATTGAAATATGGGTATTTGATATTTTAAATTTTGGATTTTCTGGTATCAACTGGTTATACGGCAAGATTTTGACACTGATTTTAATGTCGCAAAGACTTCTGGGGCTGTCTCAGAACTATTAATAGTCCAGTTCCGTATTCGAAAATTACCGCTGAATGCAATGACTACAGACGCATGTACTCAGGCTTAGCCTCATTCTGAAATTAAACATTCTTAAATACCAGTGAGAAGGTGCAAAATACGAAACTACAACAATATGCAGAGTTGTGAATAGCCAGTATTTAACAAAATCGCAAAAATTAAGTGTCGCGAAATATGGCCATCCAAAAATCGCGAAAATTTGATGTCGCGAAAATTAAGTGTAACAAGGTACTGATTATTGGTAATTCTAGAGCGAGGATGCGTTGGTGGATAAGTATTAAGTAATGCTCCGGCTAAGAACGATAGCACTAAACGGCAAGGAATGTAAAAAATGTGTTAATTTTCTAGTCTTCTTTCTCGTAAATTCATTGGTTGATACTCATAAATTTAATAGAATACCATCGAAGTAATGCACTTTCATTAGATAACTTTTAAGGTTTTAATTTAGTTTTGGTCAAACTGTGGTTTGACTTCAATGAAAATCAACCGTGAGGAAAGTTCTCACATTTGTGATTCAAATATCTTTTGTCTTGCCCCTTTCCTATTGGTTGATGGTGTTTTCTTTAAGTTCAAGTCCGATATACTTCAGTTGTCTAAATTAGTTTTCTTCGAGAGGCAGGAGCAGAAATTCGACTGGAATAAACGCTACCCGAATTGCGAGATTGATTCATCTTGTGATGTCACAATGAAAATCTACGGGATTTTATTGTAGTGGTTTTCTCCAGGGAGGGAGTTGATTCATCTTATGACGTCACACGATACCGCACGACAAGTAACCAACATTTAGGGATTAAATGCCAGAAATGTTACAGAATTTGCAAGATTAATACCTTTTTGTGAAAAACAAACACAACAGTACAAGCAAAATTGTCCGAGAGGACATACTATTGCCGCAGTCTGACAACAAACGGGGCCAGATATAGATCAATACTTGCTTACACTATACTACTAACTCGTTCTAAAAAAGGAATTAACTAGAGTTTTCTTATCGCTCCGTGGAACGTGAAGCTCGAAGATCGAGGAAACCGCGGTATTCAAACGACCCCAAAACACATTCTAACGTAACAGCTATTGTTATCCTGTTAATAGCTTGGGACAAAAACTCAAGTAATAGATATAGATGCACTTAGATCAATGTAACCTGACTAAAGTGACGAGAGATGAAATGTAAAACATTTCGTAGTGAAGTAACGGGATCTCGGTGGCCGAGTGGAGCTCGTCGCTCGCATCTGTGGTCGGGGTTCGGATGTCGTGTCGCTAACAGCGCCTCTTTTTTTAAACAAGTATGTGGTGAAATTGAAACAAGACCGAGTCGTTAATAGGATGCTTATAGCCTTGAAATGTTATAAACAAAAACTTTTGCCAGATCTTTAGTTTTGGGATTCGAAAAAAAATAAAAGTAGAATTTATTTGCTACCACACTCTCACACAAACACTGTATTTTCCGCCATGTTTGTCCCGATTACCCAGCGTGCAAATGGGAACTCCTTTTTAGGGAGTAAAAACTGAATATCTCATCAGAAGGTATATAATGACTTCAAGGACATAAGACCACATATTCATAAGAAAAAGTGGATTATCTTTATTAACAACAAGACTATATAACAAAGCCAGTCATATAATCACATAAAATATCTCTGAATTTCTCATCACATGTTGCCTCTCTGTCAATCGAATTGAACCTTCTTCAAACAAAACTACAAAAATAACGCCCTGAGATATCCTTTTCAAACTTCTTCAATAGACCATGGCAACATAGTTAATAGAAGGGAATGGATAGGAAACCCAGAAAACTTCGAAGGGGCTAACAAAGGCGCTGCGATTGAGCTAAGCGTCCTGAACGCACGTTTCTATTGGCTGACTGATTAACATATTCCAATATGTATTGTGTTTTGAGCACGGTCACGGTTAAATAGCGAATGAAGAGCTATCACAAAGAATGTCGCTGGGTTTCCTAACCATTCTCCTCTAGAGCGGATTTCAGTTGAATGTCGGAAGTGTTTTGCTTTTGCGTTTACTAAGCTCTCCTATTGACTGACAAAGTAAACCAACCAATCAGAATCCAAAGTAAAACCAAACGCAAATTGCTTTTGCTTTGGTTTGTCATTGGCTCACAGGGAAGCCATTTATGAGTTACTTGTGATTATTCGCTCCTATGATTGGCTGGCTGTGGGTAATTTGCGTTTGGTTTTACTGCAGTGAACCGATTTCAAGCTGCTCTACAATTCTCTTTAAGCAGTATTTTTCATCCACTCTAATCTTTGCCATCCTTCATCAAAATTGTCCCACATTTTCTCCAGTATACCTGGAAAGCATACTCTGCTAATCTGAGTAGTTATTTTTGTCTTTCGTTGCGAGAAAGTTTATCATTTTGGGATTGCAGTCTCTCAATAAATTTTATCTTACAGCAACGAGAACCGAACCCATTTCGTTTTCAGTTTTTCCATGTTTCTAATTTTAACAAATATCGTCTTTTTCGAAATGCATGGGGTCAACCATTTAA
Organism: Actinernus sp. WN-2022; assembly: GCA_030867875.1. Classification (NCBI taxonomy): domain Eukaryota; kingdom Metazoa; phylum Cnidaria; class Anthozoa; order Actiniaria; family Actinernidae; genus Actinernus; species Actinernus sp. WN-2022. The sequence goes on from JAOWCC010001589.1 coordinate 138,473,570, forward strand.
CTTCTTATGGGAGGGGTGGGTGATTTAGTGTGTGCATGTAATTTATTTCCTCGAATGGTACGATTTTTTCCCCTGGTAATATGTGTGCAATATTTTGTTTCCTCATTCGGCCCTTTTTTCTTGCTCAAAGCTGCGTGCACGCTATTCATTGTCGCTTGTTTCTTTGTAAGATTGTTTTTGCAAAAAGGCAGCCCCCCCGCCCCCTACGGAGTTAATGGTTGGACCCTTTACGACACTAAGATCTGCATAAATACAACAATATGCCATCGTATCAATTTTTATATCCGGCCACCCTCCTCTCCTGTTTGAGTTCTTGAAATGCTTTTGCCCGCGTGGAAATTCCATTCATAAACTCACTGGATGTAGATGGTATCCCTCGCGGAATACCAAGTATGGGACCCTCACGAAACACCGAGACATCCCAGAAAAATGGCTTGTCCTTATGAACCCTCTGAAAATATTGGGGGAGGGGGGTGGGACATACATTTTAGACCTATCTTTTAACCTTTTAGGAGTACTATAAACAGTACATTGGAACGGTGAAAAAACGTTTGATAAAAGCTCAGAGGATGAGACATTGTTCGGACGGTTGAGAAGACAGGCATTACAATGTCACCCAGTGCTCCTGAATGCTACTACAGGATTTCACACCAACTTTCTGTCCAACTTAACTCCCTCCACTGACATGTATCAGTTCGTATAGCTTCTTATTGGAAGTACAGAGCGTATGATACGTTGGGTGTGCAGCTATCAGTTCAAGTTCCCGACGTACGTCCCAAATCAAATCTTTCCAACGCATCGGGAGTTAATCCCATTCTGACGCGCAGACTTGCGTTATCTTTCGGATGTAAGTGAGTGGGCTCATGATCAATGCATGGTTGGACCGCACTGAAACCTCTAACGGTTGTGCAGTATCACAACTTAAAACCAGGCGTTAAAGGCATCCCTGCCGCGACGACCTCTTCTGCCTCCCCTTTCACTTTCTTCGAATTCGTCGAATTCACCGAACCATCCTCCTCCTCCTCCACCTCCTCCTCCTCCTCGTCCACCTCCTCGTCCACCTCCTCGACCTCTTCCTCGCCCCCCTCCTCTTCCTCCTCCTCTACTACTGTCGCCGGCCTGGGGGCACTCCCTGGCAAAGTGACCGGACTCCCCGCACTTGTAACAACCATCACCTTGTGGGGAAAGCGCGGAAAGTACACGTTACTGATAAAGACTCGTGGGGACTGAAGCTGTCTATAGGAGGGGAGTGCTTTTGCTTTGTAGTTTGGAATAAAGTTATTTTCGGGGCTAACGAGGGAAGCTCTCTAAGGGGCCGACCATTTGACTTTTGAGGGGGGGGGGGGGGGGTGTTTTTGAAAAAAAATAACCTGCAAGCCAACGGTGGCGAAAAAAAATATTTATGATAACAAAATAAACGTTAGGTGCACTTTAACCTTGCCTGTTGTCTATACAAATATTGACGATAACAATTAGCCAATCAGACTGCGAGAAAATTGGCGGGTTGCTGTAAAATTGGACCACTGTAGTTGTCAAGACTACCAGATCATAGATTCGCGAGTCAAGAAGGTATTTTTTTATTCTAAGTTACAAACTACAGGGTCCGAAATTGCGCCTTATTTAGCGTCAATGCGACTAAATTTTGAGTGTTGGCGACCAAAATTTCAGAGATAGTCGCCAGCTGGTGACTTACAAAAGTCTTCACAATGTCCCGAAGTCACACGATGTTGTAAGTAAATTTAGCCAATAAAACATGCCAGCAAATGTTCTTTGTCGCGTGTCACTTTGGTCTTTTGGCGACTAAAAAATTCCGGCTACTCGCCAGTTGGCGCCTACGTGAAAAAGTTAATTTCGGACCCTGAACTAGTAGATTAAAAATCTGCTAATGTTCGCTTCGGCTTGCAGTGAATGTGTGGTGGACATACATGAAGCTGGATTATGCATGGCAGTGATAGCATGGCATCGAAAGGTGGGGATTATACAAGAGGGGTGATTGTCTACAATGTTCTGAGATCTATATACAGGGTTCTACGGTATTTGAGTGAGAGTTATAGTTACTTAAAAATGTTTTGCTCAATTACAGCAAAGAATCTACGAGAGATGCACTGTAATTTAACAGCGTCACAGAGGCTAGTCGGTCCACAGGTAGCTTATTTGGTAAAATTAATATCATCATTTCTTAGAACACGCCATAGTGTGAAATAGTGAGAAGTTTGATAGCGCTGAATTAAATTGATGCAAAGATATTAGCTTAAAAAAAACTACAAAAATATTGAAAACGAGGCTAGTCAGGCTACGAAGGGCTAGCGCTCGAAACGTCAGCTGCTACTAGCTCCCCACGGCGGTTAGCCACCTTAATCGACTATTAGTTGATTATACCAGTGATTATCGTCCCCGCCGACGCAGACAAACATTAGTTTTTACAGTAACTAGTTACCCAACAGTCTCATTTAGTTCTGCCATATAAACCTCTGTAAATTTAGATCTCAATATCTTAGCACCATTTTACACCACCAAACTTCTCTTGGTGTACTCTTTAACATGAAAGCATTCAAATTGAACAACGGCATTACATTCTGTTTGTAGGAAATCTATAATACACTGTATTGTCTACATACCTCCTCCTCCTCCTCCTCCTCCTCCTCCTCCCCTGCCTCCTCCACGCCCGAAGTCGTTGCGTTCTCGGTACTCTTCATATCTTCTCGCCATGTCGTGCAAGAAATCCGGCACTTCCTACAATGCGACAGCATTAGCAATACAATGTCAATGGTACCGCCAGACTGCAGTTAACCCTGAGCTAAATCGATTGTTATGGCCCATGAGCTAAATCGATTGTTATGGCCCATGAGCTAAATCGATTGTTATGGCCCATGAGCTAAATCGATTGTTATGGCTCATGAGCTAAATCGATTGTTATTGTACTTGTTTCGTTTATTCAGTCGCGTGCTCACACAAGAAGCGATACGTTTATCAGTCTTGAGCGTGCGATCTTTGTTTCATTTGAATTACTGGAAATTTTCTGCAGTTTTATTTTTTTTATATTCTAAAGTACGTTTCACGTCTAAAACTTTGATTTTGAGAAACTTTGGAATTAGCCGGCCTGGATGAGAAAAAAACCGGGACGGGTCGCCAGCCAATCAGACCGGAAGAAATCATATTGCTTATTTTGTGACAAAATTATTTCCAGTGGATGTTTTATTTCCACTTGGCAAATAGCCAATCCAAAGTAAGTGATACCCATGTTCAAGCTCTGGTCACATGGATGCAATATTTCGTGCAACATTGTTGGATCCTATTATAGGAAAATCACATGCCTGACGAGGTAATTCCACGTTAAATTGCACGAGAAAACCGATATCGCCCGAGTCGCTTCGACGACTATGAATCGCATAGTCCGATGAATTACTTGAAGATTTAGTACTTTTGTTGATATTTTGCTAAGTTATAAATAGCGCGCGTAGCTACAGCGGTGATTCCACTCTGAATCACCACTCCGTCTCAGCCAATCAGCGTCTGATTTCGCAAATGCACCGTGCGATTCAGACCGTTATCACGTGGCGGCCATCTTGAATAAAACCATAGTTCACGCCCGTCCAGCCTCGTTCTGAAATGCGTTAAACCGAGGCTGGACGGGCATTAACAATGGTTGTATTCAAGATGGCCGCCGCGTGATAAAGGCAGAGTTCCTAAGGAGGAATCGCTCACTCATTCTGATTGGCTAAAAATACAGAGATTAGCAGTGGTTTTAAAATTTAAAAATTTGACAGCAATCGAGTGACGATGGTTGTTTAGTGTAGTGGTTACGACGTTTGCCTTACGAGTAGGAGGAGCGGGATTCGAGTTCCAGAAAATCTCTCAATTTTTTACCTCACCATTTTCTTGAGAACCCTTGCTCTAGGTGGGTAAGGTCTTGTTTACTGACCGGTTAGTGTTTTTTTATGGTTCAGGGTTGGGTTTTAGTTAGTTTATATTGTCATTTCATGAATTAATTAAGTGAGCGATTCCTCTCCTTAGGAGCTCGTTGATAAAGGTCTATTGCGTGTTGGGGCGAACAAACGAACGTAACATGTTTTACTCGGTAAGTCAATAAGAGGACTGGACACCATGCCAATGGTGCATTAAATTGAACTAATGCACATACTCCGATGCAACGACATTGCATGAAGGTGGTCAAATGAACGCAACAACATGCAACATTACAGACAGCAATGGAAATGTTACGTGGATGTTGCACGAAAGTTTGACCAAAATCAAACTTCATGCAACAGAATGATCAAACAGATGCAGCATGGTGCGCCCAATAATGTTGCATGAAAATGTTGCATCTGTTTAACCAGGGCATGAATCAGGCGCAGAGAGTTCCAAGACACCCAGTGATACCTCTTTCCCCTTCTATTTCTCATATGACGCGCACAGAATTCCACCGCAGATTTCAAACTACATGTATGACCAACCTGGTTAGCCTGGACCATGATCTTGATTAGTTTGTGGGCCGACCTCCAGTCCTCTCTAGTCATGAACGTAAGTGATGTGCCTGTTCGCCTGAACACAACATTATCAGTTAGAATCCCAAAACATTTTCTCATGCGTGATTGGTCGAATCGCATCACGTGACCCGATATTTTCTCTCCGCGAGCAGGAAATATATAGAGGTTATTGACCAAGCGTGAGGTCAAGATGGGGGGATATTGGCTAAGTTATTTTTTTGCGTGTTTATGGACCGAGACGAAGTCGAGGTCCATAAAAACGCAAAAAATGAACGAGGCCAATATTCCCCTATCTTGACCGAACAAGCTTGGTCAGTAAGGTTTTTATTATATGGCAAAAATGAATAAAATCCTACTTTGACAAACGCGCCAGGAAACCATTGCGTGGTAAACTGAAGAGCGAATAGAAATCAAGTTAAAATTAGACTGAAAATTAGACTTTCACTTGAAGGTCAACCTCGTGGCGTTCAAAACAGTTTGTTTTCCGACATCAATTTTTTTTTTTTTTTTTATGGATGAAAACTGACCTGTACTTTACTTCAGATGCACAAGGTTTCAATGACAACTTTATCAGGAACCCGAACGCATTATCTTGAGACAAAAATGTGCATATTTGTGGAAGATTTGAAAGTTGAAAACCGGCAAGTTGATATTACTCGAGTGGCAATAAGCACACTGCAAAACTTGACAAAAAGAGCTGTAGAAGAATATACAAACAAATTTGTAAGTATTAATTAGTAAATACTCATAATTTATAAGCCAATTACCAAATATGAATGCTGAATTCTTAGCCCATACAATAAAAAAAACCTCCTTTCTTTGATGAAACTGTGTGCCTAAGTTTATTACTCGTTTCCGTAATACCGTTACTTTATTTCTTTGTACCATGATTGTATAGTAGCGTTGTGATGTAGCCAAACGTTTCTTTGTTTTTTGAAGTCACAGCCATTTCAGCTTCTATGTGCCTTCAGTGACAGCTTTAGTGTATTTATCTCCACGAATTCAGTTTCATTCAAAGAACAGTCGTTTTTGCTGCAGTTGTTTTCATCGACCTTGGAGAGCCGGAAAAAAACTGCATTAATCGCTCTAAAAAGTTGAATTTTAGCTGAAAAACGAAAAAAGCAGAAATAGTTTTAAATTAGTATTTGCCTTCATGTAACAAATTGGTTAGTTTCTTTCAAAATGTACGGGTTTTATCGCTATTTGTTTACCAAGAGTTGTAAGCGAATTTGGAAAATCCTGAGCGGGCAAGATGAAAAAATCTTGCCCGCTGAGCAACCAATCAAATTGCAGCATTCAAGTCATCTTGCCCGCTCACTGAGCTGCCATATAATAACAGCGAACACACCCCCTGTGAGAGTATAAGCGCGTCAAAGAAAATATTTCAAGGATGATGACAACAATAAGCTACATTGTGGCGTCGAAATATGCCCTGACATTTGTCCTTGGACATGATCTGATCCTCGAAGCTCGCAGTTTCCGGATTTCTGATTCTCTTCTCGGATCAGATAATGTCCGCGGACGAAATACCAGGGCATATTTCGACGCCACAAATATTTGTATTTCAACAAGTAGGTTATTGTTTGTACGATAGATGGTGATTAAGTATTTAGAGAAGGTCGTAATGAATACAAACAGAATAAGAGTCCCATTTTCAAGAACACTGAAAAGAACGAAAAGGTATAAAGGGCACAAATATGAACTACAAATTCAGTCTTCGAATAATTGTCAACCCTTCATTGTCAATTATCATTAATTTTCATAATAGAAAGACAATGCCCCACCATCAAAGACGTCTCAAGACGTTAATAGGATATCTCTCCCATCTCCCCCCTGCCCCTCCCCCCCCCCCCTCCCCCCCCCCCCGTAAAAATGATGATGATGAGGCTGATTTTATCTACATCAAGCAAATAGGTCAAGAGTAAAATATTTCTTGATTTCAGTGTTTCATCTACGAGTTATAACAATTTATATTGCAAATATGCTAATTATATGATGTCACAGGATGCATGAATTCCGTGACTTTTTCATGACTTTTCCATGACTAAATTAAAAAATCAAGGACTCAAATTAGGTTCTGGTGGAGACAAGAAAAACTAGAAAATGTCATTTAACTGGGCCTGTCCACCCACTTTAATATTGCTTGAAAACCTTTACAAAGAAAGGAATACTACCAATGGAGCACATCCTTATTTCAACATAATTTTATTATCATATTAACATGTAGCCAGAACTCCGCCGGTAAAACAACCAAGTCAAAATCATCAAGTAGCAGATGAATAATGATTAAGGACGGTGCCTACTATTGTCAGCGCGCACGCCGTTCTGCGCATCTTGCGTCCCGCGGGTCAGTCCCGCGAGACAGGCCATTTGCAGAACTATTTTGAAAAAGCCGTGTTAATTGTGTAATTGTACAGACAGAAAGATGAAGGATTTTAAAATACGGTCGAAAAATATGCTTGAGAAATGAACGATTTGGGAAATCTTTAAATTCCACTACACGGCCACGAAAGACAATTTTCAGCTGAAATGGTATTATTAAAAACAGCCGACCATTTCAATGATTTATCGTGGGGAGATGGTCGAAGAATCGTAGATCTAGGAGATTTACCCGACCAATTGAATGAAGGTTGTTTGGACTGCCATGAATCACTGCTGTCTTTTCGCCCAGCGCCTTGTGCTTTAGGCCTGTCGATGCTTTCGAGTTTCGTCAGTTTCTCCAAACATGCACTCGGCCGAGTATAAACAATGTGTGAATACGGTCAAATAAGCTTTGTGAAAACGGGTAAACCTCTTGGAAATCCAAAGAAGAATGAAGAAGGAAGGACTGTATGGGGTTTGAGCACAAAGGAAGCAGCAACAGGTTTGATTTTCAATGAAGAAAGTCGAAAGATGGGACTGACTCTTTTCCCCACCGCCATCTTGAAAATCTCCCAGAATGCAATAAAAGAAACCAATTTTCAGACTTACTAGAGAGGCCTTGGTAAAAAATGTCAATTTTTGAAAATAAAATTAGCGATAAAGAGGCCTACCGTCCACATAACTTTTTAAAACGCGTGGATACCCCCATTTTTTCTTTTTGTAATCTATACTATAGAAGCTAAACAACGTTTTCATATATTTTTTGTCTTTATAAAATTGAAACTTGATGTCCATTTCGGCAAAAAATATATGTCTGTTCATGGTCACTAATGAGGCTTACAAAGCAAAATTTGTACAAAAAATTATAATCATTGTAAGATAAATGGTTTGATTGGCAACCTTTGTGAAGAACGCTATGTCTAACGTTTTTTGTCCTAATATTTTGCCAGATAACCCAAAATATTAATCGAATTAAAAAATAGATTCTCGGACAAAGAAAATTGCTGAGTCAGCACTTTTTTCGATATTCATCCTTAATTATCTCTCTTAAACGTATGGGTACCCCATAATTTTTTTTCTGATTTCAAAAGCTCCTTAGGGGGTTCAAACAATCCATATAGATTTTTAGAAAACAAATTGGTTTGCAATTAGTAGGCACCGTCCTTAAGAGTGCTGAAAGAGAACCTACTAATGTATCTAGAATTCTGCAAGGAAAGTCAAGCATCAAATCAGTCCAATGGTCGATGATACAATTCCATGACGTTTCCATGACTTTTGACATTTTTGCAAATTTCCATGACTTTTCCAGACCTGGAAAATTATTTTTGAAATTCCATGACTTTCTGTGACTGTGTGAACCCTGTAAATTACTGTCATTTCTTTCCCCTTGCGAATAAAACAATTTCTGATTTATACAAAATATTTGACAAAATTACTTATATATAAGGCCCAAATATAACATGGATATGTGATGGTAATTAATCTTTGCCAGCATGTGTTTTTGTATATTATAAAATGAAGCCTCCTACAACATCACATCATTAGAATCGTGGAAATAAAAACCTTTATAACTCATAGATGCAACACTCGAATGAAGAAATATTTTATTTTACAACAACATCCAATTTTCTCGCGTTCTGATTGGCTCTCCGCTATATGCAAAATAAGTACATACAATGAACATGACGTCAATCGCAAGGCGTGGTAGCTTTGCAAAGTGCTTTCACGGCGAGGTTTGTGAATTCAAATGGATGTTAAAGAGGCATGGTCATCGGTTTATACGCATGCGCAGTAGAGACGAGATAGTTAGTTTTCCGTGGGCCACGGGAAATGCAACTTATCCGGCGCCATCAATGCGAGCGTGGTATAATCTGGTCCAATTTAACAGCTTGTGTGGGCCATCAGTCCTTCAAACTTCGTACATTATGTTAGATGTATGTATTTATTAGTTCTATAGCCTTTTTTTGTTTGATTTGCAAAAATGAGGTAGAAAATTTCGAAAGAAACACGAAGTCAGCATGGCGTTAACTAACGGTATGTTTGTACTAGTTTGATTTATCGGATGTCATGCACTCAAACACAATTTTTATCACTTTGAATCAGTGTCGATTGTTCACATGGCTATCCTGTTGTGAGCTGCTGTAGTTATTTTGAATCAGGGAATATTTGAACGTTGCATTTCGTACACTTTCGTAAGCATAGTGTAGCGCGCTGTTTACTCGTAACGCAGCGAGTGTGAATTAATAACAAGCTTGTTTGTACTAGTTCGATCTATCGGTTTTCAACTCCAAAACAATTTCGATACCTTCAAGCGAATTTGCATTGCTCAGAAGACTATCCTGTGTGAGCTGCTGTGGTTATTTGGGCATCAGGAAATTTTTAAACGGGAGTTTGCCTACAATTTTTGAATCATACCGGTAGCGCGCTCGACTATAGAATGTTTATTTGCAACGGAAGTCTGTTTATAACTAACGAGCTTGTTTGTACTAGTTCGATCTATCGGTTTTTATGGACTCCAAAACAATTTTGATAGCTTCAAATGAATGTAGATTGCTCAGAAGACTATCCTGTGTGAGCTGCTGTGGTTATTTGGACTTCAGGGAAGTTTTAAACGGGAGCATTGTGTAGTACTTGACACTACAATGTTTACTTGTGAAGAAAATCCTTTGAGCTTTAAAATACTAGCGTGTTTGTACTAGTTCAACTATCGGCTTTTATGGACTGGAAACTTATTTTACAGCTTCATATGTATGTCGGTTGATCAGAAGATTATGCTCTTTGTGTTCCTGTGGTTTGTTTGGCATCAGGAAGTATTTTTAATGTACTTTTGGTTAGATTTTCGTGCATTGTTTGGAAATAATTCGCCGATATCAGATTTTATGCAAAATTATCCAAATCAAGCATGTTCAACATTCTAAGAACAGAAGTTTGTCCAAATGTTATCATATCCAGCCTTCAAAATGCTACTACAAATCCTCTCCTTTGCGACCTTCTCACCTACGCTCGCTCAACCGGGAAGATTTTGATATGCTAATTAGTACTTTCTGCACGCCTACTGCGCATGACTACCAGGTGACCATGCCCCTTTAACTTCGCTTCCAAAAACAAGAAAGTGAGGATTTCACAAGCATTATATTACTAGGAGAAGTCAATCGGTGAGTCAAACTTCTTTGTAGTGTGCCATTTGGCAAAATGAGAGTTTTCTCTTGAGTGGAGAAAGTTTCGGCGAATTTGTACTTGTAGTCAGACTTTGTGACTAGACTAGTTCTCTCAGAGCTCAAAAGTTTTGAATTATATAACAATAACTTTTCTGATCCATTAAAAAAAAAACCGAAAGGATTTCACATGCATTCCATCAATTACAGAAGTTAATCGGTGAACCAAATTGCCATTTGTCTAAGAAAGCTTTCTCTCGGCAACGGTAATTAGAAGTGTTTACGTTTTGACTTTCAATGGCCTTTTTCGACTCGAAAGCAATTTATTACGCACTCATTTGAAGCTATAAGTGCTTCGTTGTTGTAAAAAACAAATCGCACACATTTTGCCATTGTCTGAACTCGCTACGCTCGTTGTTCCACTTGAGTTTTGAACATTTTATGGCGTCATTTCTATGATCAATACGAGTACAGACAATGGCAAAATGTGTGCGATTTGTTAACTATTCACTTGATGTAGAATCGACATTTATGATAAAAAACTTAACGGTCGAAAATTGGCATGGGGATGTAACAACTGTACCCTGCGAATACAGCCGTCTCGCATCGGCAGCCACAATCAAAACACGCCCCCGAGAGACGTCTGCGATTCGAGGCCAAAAATTCCATACTGATGACGTAGCGCGGCCTGGATCTGGTCGCATCATTTGAATGGCTCATATATGATAATTAGGCATACCAGCCAATCAAATGACGAGACCAGATCCTGGCCACGCTACGTCATCAGTATGGAATTTTTGGACTCGAATCGCAGACGAGTCTCTCTCGGGGGGCGTGTTTTGATTGTGGCTGCCGATGCGAGACGGCTGTATTCGCAGGCTAGTAACCTTTTTACCCAACAAGAACTTTACTGCTATTTTAAATTATATACATGTACACCACATTTATACCCACCTGCAGGACACACCGCGGCCACACAGCGGTCAAACGTCTGCGCATGCGTCAAAAGTCTTGCAACAACAACATATTCCAAAACAAATTCAAAACGAGCCAACGGCCGTCACTGTTCACGCATCCGTTTTCAAACCTTGAGAACTTTTTTTGGTAAATTACGAAAAAGTTTGGTAAACTCAGTTTGAAGTTTGTTCAATTTCCCGTCGACTGTGAAAATAAAAAGCTTAACTTTAACGTATTTTTCTTAACTTTTGGGGGCAGAAGTTCACTGTAATACGTTTTAAGGTAAATTTTGCGTGGGAAATTCGCGCGGCCGCCCACCAGACTGACCGTAATACGCACGCGCAGATGTTTGACCGCTGTGTGCACCGCGGCAAAACGTTGTGCTCCGCTGGTCGAAAGAACGAAGGCTCTGGAGTTCAAATACAAGTTTCCGAGGTCTTAAACGTTTTTAGTAAATAATTTTATAACTTAGTAAACTCACATTAAGAATTACAAATTAAGAAACCTACAACCTGTGAAAGTCGTAGGCTTAGCTTTAATGTAGTTTTCTTGTTTTTCGTGAAACATTTCACGTCAATACGCATACGTACTTAAAATTAGAAACAGGGCTGATTGCCTGTTTACTTTTAGTTTTGGCGGGAAACTGGGGAGAGGCGCGCGCAACAGGCTCATCTAAAGCGCATGCGCGTGCCGTTTTGCCGCTGTGTGGCTGCAGATAGTAAATGCTAATCGAGGCAGGGGGTATTAGAACAAATAAGTATTCTAATCTATATTTTAATAACTTTGCAAATACAACTCACCCCGCGCGTCCTGTCCGCCCGACTCGGTGCACGTAGTCTTCGATGTTTCTCGGGAAATCGTAGTTTATAACATACCTATAATGAGAACATACAGTCCTCAATATACACCCACGACCGCTCTTTGCGTCATGGCTTGATTTTGCCTCGTTTTCATGAGAAGATAATCCGAAATATCGATGCGCACGCATGGTCGCTGAACTAGCCTAAACTCGTAAATACTCAAGAGAATATACCAGCCGTTTCGAACGTTTCTGTACCTTTGAAAAATAAATTTCAGCTTGCAGAGGAATATTTGTAGTTTGACGTTCTGTACGACGCGTTCTTCCAAGAGAAAATGAATCAGAATGCTAACAACATTCTTAGTAAAGATGGTCTTGCGTGACACATACGCAATATCATGCTATTCTGAGTAACTTTGTAAGTATAATATATTATGGGATAGTTGCCAGACAACTCTGTACTCTAATACAATTAACTAACTAGTATAAATTGTATTCTTAACTAATGGGAAACTGCCAGATACGAAAAACCGCTAAAAAAAAACGAAAGAACCACCCTGGGTTGTGGCCAAAAACGTGGAAATCTGCGGAAACATATACCTCGACCTAATGCAGCAACCCGAATTCTCCGAGGGCTAGAGACCTGACTATTAAATTACTACGTTAATGCAAAGTAACCGCGGCTATAATCAATAAGATACATAAAATAAATGCGAAACAAACGTGGAGCTGACTGGCCTAGAATGACTGCTTTTCCCGCTCGAAGCATTATATATGCCAGAAGCATTACCCATAATGCTATTAACTCTTTACCGTGCCGGCAGAATATATATTTCCGACTCTATCGCTCCTGTGTCGCTCAAACGTCAGAAATTACATATTGTGTGACTTGACGTTGCGTGACTTACGTAATGTCCTTGATATCCAGTCCTCTCGATGCCACATCTGTCGCGATCAGGATGCGAGCTCGACCAGTCTTGAAATCATCCAGGGCCTGCTCGCGATCGCACTGCTCTCTACAGAAACAATGACGGGTATTAGTTCAACTACAATAATACTGACAATTGAAGGGGTGAGCGGAAGAACAGGTTAAGTGACCACTGATAACGTTCTAAATTATCCTTTATATGCTTTGTTTTCTCGATGCCACATTCGATACAGTGGAACCTCTCTAATACGGACACCGACGGGCTGGACTAAAGTGTCCGTATTACAGAGGCGTCCGTATTACAGAGGCGTCCGTATTACAGAGGCCTGGCTTATGACGTCATTTTAAAGTGACAAATGTCTCTAGTGACAATACCGTATTTAGTGTTATTCTATGATCGAAAAGGCGCAAAATATCATCCAAAATAATCTGTTTGCAGATTAACTTGATGTCTAAGGGTGCGTTCGATTGACCGTATTCCGGAATAGGAATAGATGGAATAGTCTCTGGAAATCACTAGTTGAGGTACAATTTACACTGTAAGCTACAAATGCTTGCTGACATATGATATTCAGGATACAATTAGTATTCCAGTAGCTAAAAGAATCCAGTATAAGCGATTTGTAGTGATCATTCTGTGTATTCCTATTCCGGAAAACGGTCAATCGAACGCACCCTAATACAGTATGTATGTTTACAACACTGCGCACATTTTGTCTTTCTGTTTTTCTAATCATCAACAGTTTACAAGAGCTCTGTAAAGTACATACTGTCCGTAATAAAGAGGTAAATTTGTATGAATTTTGCTACCTGGGGCCGAGATTAGGTGTCCGTTGTTCATAATAGGGAGGGTCCGTAGTATAGAGGTTTTTCAAACAAAGAATACATGGGGATTTTACCGGGACCTAGAGATCTGTCCGTAACATGGAGGTGTCCATATTATAGGTGTCGATACGGAGAGGTTCCACTGTATTTGTAAATACGTTAGTACAATTTGAAAAAAAAAAAGGATATTGAATCAGATGTAAATATTTGGGTGTTTCAATAAACAAATGACTGGGGTCCTATTGCTTGTTAGCATCATTTGTTATGTCCTCCAACATGGTGGCCACGACTTTGTCATTTGAATCTCTGGGGATTGACTACAAACCAACAATAGGCAACTTTCAATAATAGAACATTTTCAGTATGGCGTCATTTTACTACAACTACCAGAATCCTTTTCAAATTCTTTTTCTCATTCAAATTTATCAACTCTTTATCAATTCCAAGACTATGGTCCAAATTTGAGGAACAAAAGAATCCGTGCAAAGAGTTCTGGTAGTTGTAGTATATGACGTCATTATGCAAATGTACTTTTATATGCTCCACTTGTCACGCATAAAGGTTTCAATACGAGGCTCAGAGACAAATCAAATTAAGTGTACACACGGCATCAGAAAAAAAGTAGCCTGCGAATACAGCAGTCTGCCATCGGGAGCCAAATCAAAACGCGTCCTCCGAGAGAGACGTCTGCGATTCGAGCCCAAAATTTTCATACTGATGACGTTATGCGGCTAGGATCTGGTCGAATCATTTGATTGGCTAGTATGCCTAATTATCTTATACAAGCCAATCAAATAACGCGACCACATCCTGGCCGCATAACGTCATCAGTATGGAATTTCTGGCCTCCAATCGCAGACGTCTCTCTCGGGGGACGCGTTTTGAGTGTGACTCCTGAAGCGAGACAGTTGTATTCGCAGGCTAAGAAAAAGAGGGGCAGAAAAGAAGTTTCACAAATGGCATGCAAGGACATACCACGGCGACAATTAAAGTGCCTGTATATAAGCCCTAGCCAGAAATAATTTATTTCGGCAAAGTAAACTGTTTTAAATCTTGTTCAACCATTTTGAGGTGTTTTATGGTCGTAGTATTGCTTTAAAAAGGGTTACAAATCCTGGAAATTACGTCATTAAGTCCAATTATGCTCATGAGTTGAAATGAATCAAGTCTTAACATTGAATTTCTTCATTTATACAGGGTTTTTTTCTTCAGATGTCAGACATTTGATACTTACAATCTTAGAGAAATATCTTTTAGTAAGTGGAGCTGACATAAAAACAGAGCAAAAGGAACTGTAATTAGGTTATGACTTAATGATATAATTGAAATTCGATTCCTTGATAAAAGAAATTGGCAGACTGTAATTATTGTCTTTTTGTTTTCCAGTTTGACTTAAAGTGCATACGAGCCCTAGCCAGTTATCTTTGATATCGATTGTACATCAAGTGAATAGTCCAACGGTAGAATATTTCTTGATTTAGTCAACAAGATATGAAGGTTTATATTTCCAATACGATCACCGACATCACTTATTATACAAAAGCATGCTGGTAGAAACAAATTACCTATTTTTTAATTCTAAGTTATAGTTGAAGCTTATCAAAGTGATTTTACCAAAAACAAAATCTAAATTAGAAAATTATATAGCTTAATTCACAAGCACAAAGAAATTCAGCAAATGACAGTGATGACATCACATCATTAGCATATTGGAAATATAAACCTTTATATCTCGTAGACGCAACCCCCAAATCAAGAAATATTCTACCGTTGGACTATCCACTTCATGTACAATCGATATCAAAGATAACTGGCTAGAGCTTATCAGCATTTTATGGCCGTGATTGATTGACCGTATTCCGGAATAAGAATACACAGAATGATATCTACAAATCACTTTATATTGGGACTTGTTATCCACTGGAATACTAAATGTATTCTGAATATCACATGACAGCGATCGTTTGTAGCTTACAGTGCAAAATGCACCTGAACTAGTGATTTCCAGAGACTATCCATCTATTCTTATTCTGGAATACGGTCAATCGAACGCACCCTTAACATGAGGATTGTATATATATTTGCCTGTACTTGTTGTTGCCTACCTGTCCCCGTGTATACATTGTACCCCTTGAACTCCTCCTAGCATGAAGTCACTTGCCAGGTCGTCAGCTCTGGCAAAAAAACAAAAAAAAAACGTTACGTTAACAACATCAATCTTAGAGTGGGCTTAGAACGAGTGAGAAAGTTACGACAACCGTTTCTCAAACTCATTAATAATTCATGAGATATTCATCCAATGGAGGAACTGTATTTGGTCACATCCATGGGTCTTGATACCGGGTGAAACCCTTGTTCGAAGCTTCATCAGGTGGATGCATCTTGACATCCAATGAAACACCAGTTCCAAACACACTATAGTGTTTGATCATATTTCCAACCCTAGTGATCAATATTTCTTAATCATCATATTCATGAACCACTAACTAATTACATACTGGTAAACTACAAGTAAGGAGCGAAGAAGTAAAGAAATAAAGAATAACATAGAAAGAAAAAGTCTGCCTCCACTGGGGTTCGAACCACGACCCTTCCGACTGCTTGTACTAACTCTTGTCCACTACTCTACTACATGTAGTACGCTAGTTGAAATCACTGCCATAAAAAAAGAATAATAAGCCATCTATTGAATAATTAGATACAACAGTCAAACGGTAAACAATACTTGCTAATGAAGTTTGAAAAGAAACGTATGTAAATTGTCGGTTTTGCATTCGCATGAGAAGACATGTCAAACACTTATTGTTCATCTTTCATCAGGGATTCCAAATATTTCGAAAACAATAAAACCCTCGAGGTTACGCCTCTCGGGTTTAATTTGTTTTCTCAATATTTGGAACCCCTGATGAAAGACTCCAATTCGTGTTTGACATAGTTCTTCATACATTTCTTTGTACAAATCCCTACTTTTGAACATGAATATCTCCTCAGGTTTATGGCAGATACATGTATCTACAAAACGTTACAGTTTTGCTATTTTCAGTGTGACAAATATCATCGTAAAACAAATTAAAGAAATATCTCAATAAGTCATTCTATTCGAGAAAAGGCCTAATACGTAACAACATATACATGTACTTACAACACTTTTTTGCCAACAAAGATGAGGACTTTTTCTCCTGGTGCCATGTCGTTGACAAACTCTAAACACTGAACATGAACGAAACATTGAGGCGATTAGTTAGCAGACATTGGATACACACAAAACAGTCAAATCCCATAGGTAGTGCAGACGGCCCGACATTACACAGATCTTGCAAACACTGAGGTTTGGACCGAAACAACAGAGATTTGGATGTTAGGTTACCTGTGGTGTTTGCCACAGGAAACCCAAATCTAATTTGCCAGAAAAATGATAAAAGTGGAGCGGTTATCTTCACTTGCTCGGTCTCTACCATATATTATGGACATATTTTTATCGTATGGTTCCAAAGTATTCAAAACGAGGGGCCAATTCGATATGTACTTTACAAGTCTGGCAATTGTTCTGAAGTGTAAAAGTTTTATCGAATTGGCTCCGGTTTTGTTTCAATTTTGCTGTCTGTACGGAAAGTTATTAACCGCAAACTGACCAATCATAGCTTACGAAATTAGCTAGCCATTTTGAGCGGTTTTCTATCGAGTGTCGAAAACAACAAGTTATTGCTTTGGTTTTGCGTTTGCTTGGCAATTCTATTGGCTGTGAGAAATGTTTTCCAGTTATCAGTCAGTCAATCAAGTTTAGCGACAGTATCGACGACTGCGTTTACTTTGCCTCGTCATTGGTTCAAGTAAAACCAATCGTGAATTACTTCAGTTTGTGATTGGCGCACTGTGTTTTCACTTGCTCCTGTGATTGGCTATGTAATTACTTTGGTTTTGGTTTTACTACACTCAACTGAAAACCACGCTAAATAAATATAAAAAGTTCTAGACGATTCATTCAAAAATCTTACGTTGTTACTATTGCTAAACAGTGTGCACAAATACTGCCTCTTTACTCACCCTTTCCTTCTTCAAATTGCCATCCAGCATTTCTACCAGCTGAGTGACATCCATACATGCCTGGAGATGATACACGTGTAGAGGAGGGTTAGAGAAATTACTGGTTAGGTACAGTACATTATACAATAACATTGACACTCTGATTGGTCGATAGCCACGTGTTATTTATAAAATAGATTCGATAGAGTGCACGCTTGGATTGGTTGAAAGCTGTGTTTCTGTGCTTAAGCTAGTTGGGAGAATTTACATTTTGATGATCAAATAAAACTAGCGTTTTCCCGTGGTTTTCCTCGTTTAGTTCATAAAGGAAATAGAAAATACCCCCCACCCAGTGTTCCCATAGAGTTATAGAAACACTTGTAGAAAAATTGGAAGAACTCGAGATGGCAGTAGAAACACTCGCCCTTCGGGATTGAAGGCTTCTGGAAAGCTGTTGAAAGATTTTGAAAGCATGTTGGAACGAGTTTGACTACGTTTAAAGGCCATTTTAAATGTTTCAAGATTTGTTGAAAGCAATTGACTGGGGTTTTAGACTTGTACTGGGCAATACCTAGTAGGCACGACATTCGTTAATTAGGCTTAAAAGGCATTAGAATTGATATACACATAATAGAAATATAGCACAATGAAGGAGGGTACAAGACTGAGAAGACACCAGAGGAGATCTGGCACTAACCAGCTTCAACTGAAACCCCTGGATATCATTGGAAAACAGTGCTTGCTCTCAAATGTTTGTTATGGATGTCTAAATATAGACAGTTGTTGCTATTGTTACACAACAAAAGAGCTATCATTTTCTGACAATAGAGACAACAATGTGACATCATAAGACCAGATATGGCGGCACCCAGGACATTCAAATGAGTTTTATGGACAGAAAAATTGGTCCATAAAATTAGATATCCATAAGAAACACATCATTAGATTTAGATATCCATAACAAACACAGCATTACATTTCAATATCCATAACGAACACAGCATTAGATTTAGATATCCATAACAAACACATCATTAGATTTAGATATCCATAACAAACACATCATTAGATTTAGATATCCATAACAAACAGCATTAGATGTAGGTATCATAACAGCCATTTAGAGTAAACACTGTTTTACAGTGGAGGTCCCCTTTAAGGTTACCGGATACCTTCAAGGCATATTTTTTTATAAAAAAATATTGATTATCTGGAAAGTTTATGGATTGTTCTACAATTTAGAAAAAAACATAATTTCAAAAGATATAAAAGCTTGCGAGATATTTAGAAAAAACGAATTTTGAAGGAAACTAAATAAATCACCGAGGCATTATAATCCCTTTACGTGCCACGGGCACCCTGTGGACTTTTAGCGGGAGCTGTTATCCGAGTAATTTGCATACTGTTGTTGTTGTCGCTTCCCTTCGAAATAACAAACGTGCATTTAGAGTCTATTATCAATCGTTTGTATGGGGAAATCCATAAGAGAAAAGCAAAGTCCTTGGGTAAGACAAAAAGAGAACCCTGGACCGAAAAAGAAAGGAAACCGGCAATAAGGAGGAATTCGGTAAAATGAGGATTGAGCTCGCGGAGAGCGACAAAGGCTCGTTTTTCAACTTCAGGGACAACTCCAAATATAAGCAGCGCTAGCAGGCTTAAACTGTCATTTGGCTCACCAGGAACCAGCAAGTCATTTGAAGAGACTGAGGATGCGAGCAGTGATGAGTTCAGATCAGAGTTTCACTCCTGAGCCGTTGTCAATCCTCGACTTCTCAATCATGAGCTTGAGAGGACATCATCAACTTGCAGTTGTTGTGGAACTTTGGGAATGAAACTTATCGGCTCTCGAACTCAGCAAAACTGTTGAATTGTTGTGAGAGCGGACGGTTCCTTATGAAATATGACCTATTTACCAATTTCCCGCGAATTTCACTACTGCTTTGAAGCTCCAGGGGTCCTTGCGTAGTCATTGGCTAGTTGGTTCGAAGTGTTGACATTTGCTTTGCTGAGGTGTGAAATGTTCATAAAACTTTACATGCCAACTCTCTGACTAGGTTTTTCTTCGTATCCCCTCTCTTTGAATGAATTAATAGGGTATGCATACTTGCCAGATTTTGATAAAACTCGGCCAAAAGACAGATAAGTTACTGACAAAGAAAAGGGTGTGAGCATTTAGCAATATTCAAAGTATTTTTCCTCGTAGAGCATCCCGCGTAATGTGACTCGGACATTATCGAAGACTAAAACTTTAGGAATGAATTGCATTTGAATGAAGCAAAATATTAACAAATGCTCACACCCTTTTTTTAGGCTGTCATAATTATGTTGATTGACATTGTGCAGTTGAATCGTTCTTATGCATTAACCCGAAGGCTGCTAATTCACTTTTTTAAACCTTGTCAGTTTTGCCTTTGTTAGCTTAGCATTGCTTTACAATTCAATATTTTTTTAAACAAATTCATTCAGCATATTCTACACTTCATAAGCTTTACAGAGGTATATAGGTTTCTATAGTTTTCTTTAAAACAACGCGCATACAAAATTATTAACATGAGAGACCCGCGAAGGTATCCGGTAACCTTAAAAGCTGTTCGGACAACAACATTATTTTGTAACCACACTCGCTAATAAATTACTTGAAATAGTTAAAATATAAAATCTGAATGTCTGTTACTGGCAATCTGAGGTTCAATCCCGGTTTCTGGGAAACTACCCACCCACCCACCCCTCCCTTGTATATGCAACATTTTATTAATGATTACCCATTAAAGGTTAGGGTGAAGTGTGGGAGAGGGGTGGGGGTTTCCCAGAAACCGTGATTGATCCCAATCTGAAATCGTATCTTACAAATAGCGGAGGGGAGGGGGGGGGGGGGGGGGGGGGGGGGGGAAAGGAAGAAACAAGCATCTGACATACGTTGAGGTCAAGGCTGCCAACAAACACTCGGACAGGATCTGTCATGTAGTTATCAGCCATGCGCTGAACACCAGAGGGCCACGTAGCACTGAAGATGATAAAGGCAATTGTCACTAGTTTCTTTTATTTCTTGTTTATGCGTGAGATAATACATTGATATGAAAATACTTTGAACAAAGACTATTACTCCCGAAAGATTTGAAATGGGACAATATTGAGCCAAGCTAGAAAAGACATATTGAACCTTGAAGTGCCTATACAACCAAAAACGATATTAACAATATCGATTCTACACAGAGTGAATAGTTGAATGGTACAATATTTCTGGGTTTGAAAGCCGTGCCGATGAGGTTTTAATCTCCAAAATGCTAATTACATGACGTCAGGGTAGGTATTTCCCATTATTATTAATGATTGTGAATGAACGTATTTGCTAATATAGGAAAACAAATTTGTAAAATCATTTATTTAAATGTTAAAGTAGAACATATATATTTTTTTAATCGTTTACCTATAACAGCAATTTTTATAAAATAAATTGTGCCTACCCTGATGTCATGTAATTAACATTTTGGAAATAAATTAAAACCTCTACAGCTCATCGGCACTGCATTCAAACCCAGAAATATTGTACCATTCAACTACTCACTATCTGTAGTATTAATATTGTTGTTGGTCCTATCTAGGCACATTAGTTTCTTTAAAACAAAACTACAAAAATAACACCTTGAGAAATACCATGTGAATGTCTTGATACGCCAAATGTTAATTAAAAGTGGATTACAAAAGCTTGTTTTAAAAATTTGATTTCGTTTACAGTGCTCTAAATTTATCTGTAAAGCAGTATTTTTCATCCACTCAAATCTTTGCAATCCTTCATCAAAATTGTTCCCAATCATAGCCCATTGCCTCACTTTTACACAGTGTACATTGTATGTGTAGTTGCATAGCTACAAATGTATGTCTTTATGTGCTACCCACAATCATGGTCTAAAGGTTTTGGAACACTTGTCACAAAGTAGCACCTTGAATGCTGTCCCAGACTCTCTACATTTTCGACAATTTATCAAGACATGAACGTACTCTTGTTGTTGAACTTAAAATGATTAAACCTCCACGTCTTCTCAGATAAGGTCCTTGGAGTACTCCGTAAAGTAAAAAGTAAAGTAACTGCACTTGATTTATAGAGGGTAACACGTTTACCACTAACATATAGCTCAGTAATCTTCCACATGGCCCTCTGTTGACTTAGTCCTACGGTTTTACGTCTTTGTCCAATAAGACGTGAAGGTATAACCGTTTACTGTTGGATTATGTAAAGGCAGCACCTTCTACTCAGTTATTTTAAGACCCTGAGTGTTGGTCCGGCCAGGGTTTGAACCCGCGACCTCCTGCACAACAGACCAGCGCTTAACCACTGAGCTAATTGGAAGGCATTTAAGAGGGGCTTTAAGCCTGTTGAGGTTCTCCATCCACCTTCAAGTGGTAAAGCATAATACGTACAGAAATGCATACATAAACATGGCTAATTATTTACCTTGTCATAACAGTTTGTCTGTCTGGTCGAACATCAAGCAAGATCTTCTTAATCTCGGGTTCAAACCCCATGTCCAGCATGCGGTCAGCTTCATCAAGAACCTATTGGTTATACATGTCAATCTATTGATTATACATGTCTGGCATGTAACTAGTATTTGAAAAAGGCACGCATTTTGGGAACACAAGGGGGTATTGATGGAAACAAGTCATGTACATGTACAAAATAATTAAAAGGGACTACATACATGTACTTCTGATTTCTCAGCTGGAAAAAATAGTTGTAACAGCCAGGTATTTTCCCCACCTACCGGCTTCTATCTAGACATCCCTGCATACAGTATGTACTGCATCAGGGCTCAAAATTAGGTTCACAGACCCACAAAAATGCCAGTAGATTTTTAGAGATGCAAGTAAAATCTCATAACTTGCTGATTAGAACTACTTTGTTGGTGCTAGTGGACCAGACGATGTTGCCATTGAAAATTAGTGACAACTAGCAACAGTTGCTATTAGAATCTTGCTGAACTGTTTGTTGTTGCTAGTGGATAATGGCCATATTTATAGTGGCCATATTTATAAAGCGCCATATCAACCACAGTTGCATGGCGCTTTACATATGACTGACATATCCTGTCAGTGAATTATTTCGGACTGCTTCACGGCACTAATAGCTGCCACGCAGTTTACAATGTTGAGTGTGATTAGTGCAATGGCCAGGCTGCTGTACCGGGTGACAATCCCCTGCTCTTTTTCGAGTAGTACAACAGGTTCTTTCACGTCCCCTTCAAACACTGATTAGAAGTAGGAGACAAGGCCAACAGCTTATAAACGTCCCTGCCCAAGGTCGCGGCCAGGATTCGAACCCCGACCTCCCGCAATCTAGACCGTGCTCTACCAACTGAGCTAACCAGTGAGGCGGTTAGAGACCATGTTGCTAGTACACATTAGTGACAACTAGTAACAGTTACTAGTAGAATCTTGCTGAATTAATTATTGTTGCTAGTGGATTAGACCTTGTTGCTAGCAACTGTTACTAGTTGTCACTAATGTTTACTAGTAGAATCTTGCTGAACTGTTTGTTGTTGCTAGTGGATCAGACCATGTTGCTAGTACACATTAGTGACAACCAGAAACAGTTATTAAGTAGAATCTTGCTTAACTATTTGTTGTTGCTAGTGGATCAGACCATGTTGCTAACTTACACATTAGTGACAACTAGTAACAGTTACTAGTAGAATCTTGCTGAACTGTTTGTTGTTGCTAGTGGATCAGACCATGTTGCTAGTACACATTAGTGACAACCAGCAACAGTTATTAAGTAGAATCTTGCTTAACTATTTGTTGTTGCTAGTGGATCAGACCATGTTGCTAGTACACATTAGTGACAACTAGTAACAGTTACTAGTAGAATTTTGCTGAATTATGTGTTGCTGCTAGTGGATTAGACCTTGTTGCTAGCAACTGTTGCTAGTTGTCACTAATGTTTACTAGCAACATGTTCTGATCCACTAGCAACAACAAACAGTTCAGCAAGATTCTAATAGCAACTGTTGCTAGTTGTCACTAATGTTTACTTGTCTAGTAGAATCTTGCTGAACTGTGTTGTTGCTAGTGGATCAGTAAACATTAGTGACAACTAGCAACAGTTGCTATTAGAATTTTTATGAACTGTGTTGTTGCTAGTGGATCAGACCATGTTGCTAGTAAACATTAGCGACAACTAGTAACAGTTGTTAGTTGTCTCAACCAATATCTTTTGCGCACCTCACAAACTATCAGTTTCCTTTCCTGTAATCCAATTATTCAGGATCTGTTGATTACCGTACGTATTTTTTCAAATCATTCTCACTGGAGCCAAGGAGGTCAAACTATAAATTAAACTGAATTTTGGATTGGCGGCCACTTTCTATGGCATCAAAAAATGGAAGCTGAGATGGTCCCTATGAGGCACTACTTTGGCAAAATAACACAAGGTAATTGCCCACTTTCAATATTAATGCTTCACTAACAAAGGTTTCAATGTGAGGGTATAAGACAAATTAAATTTATACTGAAGCCTTTGTACATAAAAAGTGAAGCATACATAAAAAGTGGGCTATTGAAAAGGAGCCCCAGGGCTCGACACTAACAGTTACCCTGTTACCGCTGGAAAGTAAAATTTTCCTGTGGAAAGTAAAAAGCTTGGTTTGGAAAGTATGTTTTTAATACATGTTCAATAGTTACTCAGTTTACTTTTCCACTGTGGCAAAAAGTCTTAAAAGTTAGTGTCGAGCCCTGAGTCCAGTGTAAGAGATTTATGATTAAGTTCCCAATTCTCCCTACAAACAAATGTGGATGAGAATTAAGAATGTGATCAGTAATCACTTAGAATTGTTTTGCATAGACTCCTTCAATTAGTAATACATACAATAATTTTAACAGAGCACTTTAACAACAAATGTGTATATGAATAAGATATGCTTACAACGTGATGAACTACATTCATGACTGTATATCTACATACATGTATAAGTACATTGTACTAACCAAGTATGTAACACTCCTCACAGACATGAATTCATTCATCAGAAGATCGTTTAATCTTCCTGGGGTGGCTAGAAAAGTAAGGAAATTACATGACTTTGTATCAATCACATACTGAGATAACACCGTACGGAAGGTACATGTACATGTACACTACTAGGGAGAACAAGCTAGAGCTGATTTTGTATGAGTAAGGCTACAAACAAACATGGTGTATTTTTGTCCCATCATAACAGTATTGTAACTTACTGCACTGTAACTCTGTAATTTGATTGGATCAGAAAGGCAAAAACAATGGGAAACCATTTCAACATCACGGCATGTCATACAGTAACCATGCCATAAGGCACAGGACATGACGAAAGTTGTGTCCAAGAGCACATGGCTTGTGAATTTTCATGTCAGGCTCGTACTGTAGATCAGCTTGACAACTTGCTCGATGGACAAAGAGATAAAGTAGGCAGCAATCCAGTAGTTGCTAGTTTCCACTGATGACCCAGTACTGTTCATGTATTTATCAACTAAAAGCTAATGAGGGTATGCTAGTAAGTTGCAGCTGAAGTGCTTAGCCATTCATTAGAGCAAAAGAGGAAGTGCTAGCACTCAAACCATCAACATGCCTTCGTGCTCAAAATGTTAGCATACCAATAGGCATTTGCATCAATGGTCACATGACCTTGTCAATCACTGTCCAAAATCTCTCTCAGCTGGTCAATAAACCACAATTCCTAGAAATCAGCCACTCTACTGTGTTCAGAAATAATTAGAGTTCCACCAATAGGCTTGCCTAATATATATAAAAATTAGGTACATTATTATCCTCTGCAGATGCAGACCTACACTAGTTTTTACAGGAACTAGTTATCCATACTATAGAGCAGATTTCGAATGTGGGACAAACTACAGCACTGACTACCATACAGCATGCCGTGGCATATAAATGGTTTCCCATTGTTTTTGTCCTGCTGATCCAATCAAATCACAGAGTTACAGTACAGCACAGTTATGGACATCGGCATAGTTTGTCCCACACATACAAAATCTGCTCTAAGTGGGGCTTACAGTGCTTACATGTAAGTCATTTCAAGCTAAAAATAACGATGTTTACCAATCACACTACATACCAATTACTATCTCAACACCTTTGGTTACGACTTGGATCTGCCCTCTTCTACTACCTCCACCATAGATACAGACACTGCAGGTCACAAAGAGATAAGTCAATCAGTATCTCTCACATTACAAGCCACACCTATTTACCATATTATTTTTAATTGGGGGTGGAGTTTATTTACAAGAACATCTGGAAAAGAGCTCCTAGTGTTGATCTTTCTCTCTTCCAATAAAATGTCTGGTTACAAAGCTGCAGAAATTCCACCTAAAAGTGACCTGATTAAAAAATATTTGTAACTAAAATAATACTATGGAAAGATGAATCATACAATCATGTATGTCTATAAAGTACATTGTAGGTTAAACAAGTAGCTTATGCTACATGTATTTCAGTGTAGAAATTATGGATAAGACTTATGGGTTTACATGTATCTGAAGACTCTTACTAGTTGAACAGTTCAATGAAAGTTGCTTGTTGAGGCAAGGAAGGTCATACCACTTTTGATCTTCTTCAACAAACTTTCTTTCCACAATTTGAGCTTATCTAAACCATACGAAAATTAAAAATAATGATGGTTCATAGCAGTTCTAGTAAAATATGTTACATGGCTGCATTTTCTTACCTCTTTATTCCCCGGTAGTGATACTTTTTGACCTCTTCTTCAATCTGTAGGGCCAACTCACGTGTTGGAGACAAGACCAGTACTGTTGGTCCTCCCCTCTTCTCACGAGCCCTAAAAAAAATTTATGTGTATGGAATTAATATCACTTCGTTGATATGCTAATTTTGTATATGTGCAGACACTCTCGTAAGTGGATAGCTCCAGTTACGGACACCTTTCCAAAACCCCGTTTAAACTCTCAGTCAAACTCTGTATTTACACATTCCTGTAAGCGGACGGTTCCAGTTCCAGACACTTTCTCTGATTCCCCGAGGGTGTCTGCTTACGGGAGCTTTGACTGTATGTTACATTTTTATTAACCAAATGTGTGGGCCATACACCAAATTCAGAAATAATGTGTATATATTTCTGTTTCAATAGTTTATCCACATGTACAGAAAACATTACCATTTATACCATCAGAGATTAGGAAGGCCGCCATGTACATTAGTACAAGTTTGACAAACAATTGACTCATACTGAAAGAAGTTATTTTACCACGACAGACAGTAATCCTGAAGTTCAGGTTGCTTTGTTTGAATTAGGAAAATTAATATAAATATATACCTAAATATATATATGAGTACCTATAATATGTGACCCTCCACATGAAAAGCTAATGGAATTTGCATTAATTGTCAATGCATTGGCAACGTTAAACTGCTCCGAATGCTTTGCCAGAATGTTGATTGAGAAATGCTTTGAACATTAATGCACTGGAAATAAAACTAAATGTTTAAACATTTCCACATAATTTATACAACCATGAGTGATGGAAGTAAATTCATGTCGCTAAATATAAACAGGTTCATAGCAGAAGTTCAAGCAAAGCTCTGAGCTGTTTCAAAAGACACCCTGATGTTACCCAAAGTTGACTGGAAAAAAAAGTCGCTTTAGTGACGAAAGCATAATATTTTCAACTTGGCTATTAAAAACGAAAAGAAAATTGAGTAAGAATAAATAATTTACGAAATCTCTATTTTTCCCTCATGCATCGTTAAGTCAGTCACACTTTTGTCTAGAGATTGTGTAGTAATTTGTCACGCTTGAGGAGTTTGACCAATGAGAGGAAAACTGTCCCATGGTCATTTGTATGCATATTAAGTGGTTTCATGATGGAAAAAAACAATAATTATATTTTTCATGCTAGGCTCTTGGTGGACATTATTATTATTTTATCATACAATTAAATAAAGATTTTTTATGTGAAAAGGCAAGTAAAAACATGAAGAAGAGGAAGAAGAAACAAAAAAAACAGGAATTGCCCATTATTTTCACCAATGGACAACTATCCCATCACTTGAACACTGTACGTACCATGTGAAAGAACATAAATATGTCAATATTTTAAATAGCGATCTTGTGGAATTTGCTGTAGTTTAAAAACAATGAAATTACAGCGATTTGAAATCGATGATATTTTTCTATAACAAAAACAACAGGTCTCACTAGCCTCGCTTTCATGTTTTTTCTGCACTTGAAATGTCTATAACTCAACAGCAATTTTACACATAATTTACTCTAAAACTGACCACAATTACTATTTTTTTAATGTGATCTTCATTATTATTTAGTTCCCTCTAATGATTTATCTTCCAAATTATGTAAATTAGGAAGTGGTGAAAGCAGTGCATCCAGGTAGACTACAAGCATGCATTGTGCATGTAGAGTACAATCCAGAGCTGGCAATTGATTTATGAAGGGGTTGACACAATTGCTACATCGCATGCAACATACATGTACAAGGCACAGCTACAATGTACCACGTCACAGTATTTTGGTGAGCAGTTGGGCAACATGAGTAGCAATTCATTGGCTGGAAGCACCACACCAATGCCAACAATGTTGCAGAGATGTTCACACAGTGCAATTTGTTGCATGCAATGTTGCAGACATGCTCAAGAGTCCAACAGTGCTTTGCCCATGCTACTATCAGTCACCTAGTATCTAGCAGTATTAAAAATTAATAGTCTCGACTTACAGTTTTTGTCCATCTATGTGAAGGAATGCAGGTAACAAAAATGCCAATGTTTTCCCTGTCCCAGTCTGAAAACAGATAACAGACAAATTTGCTTTCAATAACAGGTCAGCTAATGCTGTCAATAGAGCAGATTTCGCATGAGTGGAACAAAAATATGGATGTCCATACTTACCGTAATCATACTGTAACTTGATTGGACAAAAACAATAGGGAAACCATTTGAATGTCATGGTATGCCGTATGGTAACCATGCCATGCGTCATTATCATAACTTGCCCACTCATACAAGATCCACTCAATATGGGTATCACATAAATACACTGTAGAGAGAAGCCTGTTACACCAGTTAATATTAATAACAGGATTAGATACATTTTGAAAACAAGTAACATTGTGATTTATAGTTTTACTTGAACCGAATCATGAGGAAAAGTAAATGCAATCATGGATAACTAATCAATCATATTCGAAAGCAATCACCTAGTAATTACTTTTTGACACTCAATCAAAAACCACACCATGCATATTGCCAGAAACTTAGTTTTCCAGTATTTTTTTTTTTTTTTTGGGGGGGGGGGGGACCCAAAAATACCAAGTATGGATTATCAAATAAATTAACAAAGTAATAAGACTATTGATACAAGAGGCCAACTTCCTGCCCAGAGTCTTCTTGGTCAGATCCAAGATGGTGGCTACTGCAAGAGAAAAGTTATGTGCTCCTGAAGACTAGAGAATGTATGGACCATGGCCTAGTGCACGAAGTTGGTGTACACGACGAAAATGAAGAAAATTTAGACAAAATTAGTTTTAGAATTGTCGTAACTTTGTCGTTATTTAATTGAATGTTATTAAATTCCCAACACTCTGACCTTAATTTGATGTAGTTTCTCGAATGTGAATCTTTAAGGTTACCGTATACCTTCGCGGGTGTCTCTCGCAAATAAAATCGCACGCGCATCATTTTAAAGGAAAGTATAGAAACCTATATATCACTGGAAAGGTTATATAATGTAGAATGCGCTGAAATGTTTTTTTTTGCACAAATATTACATTTTCAGTAAATGCTAAGGCAACAAACGCAAAAAAGACGAGTCTCACAGAAGTGAATTTATGTCCCTCCGCGTTCGTTTATGTAGCTCCTCTAACACTAGGCCAAGTTTCATCAAGATCTGACAAGTCTTCATACCCTATAAATTCACCCAAACACAGTGAATACGCATAAAAATCTATCGGCGTTTTTGGCTTCTGAAAGTTAGGAAACACATCACACCTCATCAAAGCAAACATCAACACTTAAACAAACCAGCCAATTATATGTAAGGATCCCCGGAGCTTATGAATCAAGTCCAGAAATTCGCGGGAAATTAGTACGTGGCTCAAATTGCATAAGAAACATACATACTAGTGTCGTGTCACAAATATTGAAAAGAGCGTTGTGTTATGGCCAAAACTAGAGATAATGCGCAAAAGGGGTAAAAGAAAGGTAAATCAACGGGTTGTACCAAGAAGGGAGAGGGCCAGATATCGAAAACTAAATCGCGTCGAAAGGCAACGCCGCAAACAAGAGCGAAGGGAAAAGTGAGTGGCAGGCAACCTCGTGCCCCGAACGTTGATGTTGATCCTAAACCTGCTATGTTAGCTGCGATGATTCCTTCAGTTCCCCAAAATCGACCGGCTGAACTTCGCTCAAGTTCACGATTTAGAACTCCTGGATTGACCACGGCCCAGTTTGGAAACTGCGAGTCACCCAAGACATTAGAATCGGAAACGGATGCGGACTCGCTGCTACTCTCTGAATCTTCCGTCTCTTTTCTTGTACCTGGCAAAAGTTTAAGCCTACTAGCTGAGCAGCTTTCCGTCGGAGTTGTAGCAGTACTAATAGAACTCGAAGTGGGAGTCGTCGAACATGAAGGCTGTTCGAACCACGAGCCTTTGTCGCTTTCCGCGAGCATCACTTTCTTCTCCGTATTGAAACTTTGCTCCTTCTCGAGCTCATTCTCTTGAATCTTCTTGGGGCCTGACTTCTTTTTTACCTTTTATCCAAGGATTATTCTTTTCTCTTCTGGACATATCCACGATCGATATACCGGTAAATTAAATGCTATAAAATCACTGAACTCACGAGTCACGGCTCAGTGTGAGTCTGAAGCTCCGGATGTAGTTTCCCGCAAAAATTCAGCGGGGTGCCTGTGGCACGTAATGGGCTCAGAGGGATTTATCACGCCGAAGCGATTTATTTACTTTCCTTCAAATTACGTTTTTTTCTAATATCTCGCAAACTTTTGCATGTTCCAAAAAATTTTTTCCGGAAAGACGGACATCAATCCATCAATTTCAAAAGAATTAAAAACATTTTTTTTTAAAGAAAACATGCCGCGAAGGTATACGGTAACCTTAACTTCGAAAGAGGGAAGAACGTGGCACTGAGAATAAAAATATCAACCGTTCTCAACAGAAAAAACGTGAAAGCCGCGTAACAAAACCTCTGCCTTCCAGCACACACAATCTCCATTTTGCAAATCATGCAAATCCCGTTTTTTTCTTTTTTTCACTTTTTGCATCATGCACTTTTTGCCTTTTTTGCTATCACTTTGCCAATAAATATATTTACATCAATGCGAAACTATTCATTTTATCACTTAAATTTGAGTGTTAGAGGAGCAGTGTCATGATTAGTATTCATGCCCAAAGTTTTGAAAATGTGTCAGGCGGTCAAGAAATCAAAAGATGTGACAGAAGTAGAAGTCCATGAGTAATCCTCTTGCATTGGCATATTTGCACAATATCTTGAGCCGAAATTGCTTTAAAACTATACTTCAGTATTATATGGTTAGGTTTGATGTTATATTTTTATAAAACAGCATTCTATTTATTTCAATCGAAAGGGAAATTTGCAGCAGCGTGTGACATAGCATGATTTTGCCATTGTCTATAACAACCAATCAGAATCGTGACACTGCTCCTTTAACGTTGAACGACAAGATTACGACTTAAATGTATATTCAACAAATTAATGTTTTTTAATGGCTAGTCTCTTTCGGCTTTGTCCGATGGAAATCAGCCTTAAAATGTGCACAGATCGACCGTCTTAATTCACAATGCAATGACATTCATTCAAGTTAAACTCCAGAACACTAGAATCCAAGAAATATTATGTGGTAACTCTAAGAAAGACCTTTCACTTTCAGTGAGTTGATCTTTTGCACATGCCAATCTAAATTGTCTGTGATGTCACAATACTAATCGAGTTGTTTACCAACTTCCAACTTTGAAGAATTCCCACAGGGTTGAATGGGCTCCCAGTCCTTATGTAAATCGAGCTTATTTTTGTTTTTCAGGCTTAAACAGAGCAGGAAGGAAGTGTTTTTTTCTTTGGAAACAAAGACGCTAAGTTTTGGAAGTACCATCATGCAACACCACAAATGAGAAATCTTTGATACGAACCTAGGGTTGATTTCACCTGCTTTATTTTGCAAGAGCTGTACTTGGGAGTTTATAAAATACAAGCAAAGAAGCTGCTATATTTTAAGGCAAACATTTTGTATTTACTGTTTGTATTTTACAGACATGTCAGCCTACGATTACAATCTACTAACTCGGGTGCAATTTGCA
Organism: Actinernus sp. WN-2022; assembly: GCA_030867875.1. Taxonomy (NCBI): domain Eukaryota; kingdom Metazoa; phylum Cnidaria; class Anthozoa; order Actiniaria; family Actinernidae; genus Actinernus; species Actinernus sp. WN-2022. Next base: position 138,505,451 of record JAOWCC010001589.1, read on the forward strand.
TGATTTGTGCGATGGAAAAAGTGTGCGATTAGCGCGATAGAAAAAGGGCGCGATTGGTGCGAAATGCGTGATTTGCGCGATCTAAGGCAAAAAAGGCACGATCAAAGCTTGGAGCAAGTGTTTTTTTCAGACATTTTTTTTTCTAATGCTAGTTTTTGACTGATATTTCTTTTGAAGAAAGCATAAAGTACAAGAAAACCACAACGTTTTGTGGCGAATTTCAAGTGCACTTCACCTCAAAGTACATAATTATGTAAATTCATTGTGATGTGGAGTAAAAATTGTGTGGTAAATGATGAACTTTTTCTGACAGAATTCGAACAAATTCATTTGTTTTTTCAAATAAAGCCATTTTCGAAAGTATTTTGCTCGTTTTTCTGTGCACCTAGACTGAAGTTTTATTTTCTGAAGTCCTAGGGTTATAGGATGTTTAGATTTTGATAAAAATAATAAAACGTAGGGATAATATTTTATGTCACGCTCGTGTACACCAACTCTGTGCACAAGGCCCCAAATCATTCATAGAACCAGTCTAAATACACCTGAACTATAATGGGGAATTTAGCGAAGTTTTCAAGTGTTTTCAAGTGAAATTTACAATACATTGTCTAGTAAACGATTCCTGTGTATATATTTCATGGTAGTGTTTCATTCCGTATAGTCTCCCTGCATAATACAGAAAAACAGTAGAGAAAATGATTATGCAGGGAGACTATTAAAGTATGGAACAAAACACTACCATGAAGTATATACCCTTTAGGAACTCAAGCAAAAGACTGAACTATCATGTATTCTGATTGGCTCTTCAGTTATGATGCAAAGGTTGTTCTAACAATGCTTTTTATTGGTCCAATGTACTTATAGAGCTGAGCTTGTACAGTTTAATGTTCTCAAATTTTATCAATAAAACGATTTTAAAGCAATACCCGAGTGCAAAACACTTATGGTCTCAAAATGATGACTGTTTGCACTTTCATGAAAACTGAAATTGCAATAAAAACAATTTATTTTGCAATGCAAGCATACAGGAATTTTTTTAAAGTGTATTGCGCAATAGTTTTGATAACATCAGTTAGAGTTCGAGATCACATATAATCCTCTACACTCAGTCATTTTCTTATCTAATTATCTAATTCTTGTGTTTTACACTTTTATTCTTCAAATTGCTTTGATAGAGTAGTTTTCTTTCCACTGATTTTCCTGCAGATGAATAACACAGTTTTGTTTGGAGAACTAACTGATGCCATCAAAACATTGCACAATACACTTTCAAAAAATTCCTACATGCTTGCATTGAAAAATAAATTGTTTTTATTGTAAGTTCAGTTTTCAGTACAGTCCAAATATCATTTTGAGACCATAAGTGTTTCATACTCAGGTATCCTTTTAAATAATCTTAAACACATTGTGTAGGTAGAGCAATAAATAAAGTGTACATGTATTACTGGGTAGTTTTCTGGTAAGTTTCATCTCTGGAACAGCCAGGAGAAGCCATTAAACCTGAACATGCACTATCGAATGTTTCTCTTCAACGCTAACAGAAAATAAACAGCTTTTTAGGATTTTCTTTGAACTAGCTAAGATACATCCTAGTAGCATTGTGGTACCCTTCCGCTGTTTCTTTATCAAAGTAAAATGTCATCTCTTTGGACGAGTAAACAAGTGCAGCAAAGTGCATGAAGGAAAAGAGAAATTAGTTCCTAATCGAAAGGAAACACTGTCTATTGTTGTGCTGTCAAGTGCCAGCCAATCAGATTTCGCTAGATTAGTTGAATATGTAATGAGCATCTTGTCTATAAGGGAATATGTTAGGATTATTCAGTAATCGTGGTTCTGATCTGACTCAAATATAATGTCTAATTACATGTAAGCTGGATGTAAAGTAGACTGGGGCTAGCTGATTAGAACCATTCCACTGCATATGTGCTCGTGTGTTGATCTTAAGATTAGGAACTCCATTTCGAGCAGTTTAGTAGGCCTGTTTTCACTGCATCATACGCATCATGGAAATACCGTTAATCGCATCTCAATCACTCTGGATTAGGCTACCTATGGTATCACGTGATGAAATATTCCATTATTTAGCTTGGCCACCATATTGGATACCTACGTCACGTGATTAAAATCTCCAGGACTTCTGGAGATTTTGGTCATGTGATTCAGCCTTGCAGTCTGCTGCTGCCATCGTGGATCTGACCGAGAAGACCCTGGGCACGAGGTTGACACAAGGTCATAACAGTGATGCCAAAATTTTGGCTCAATCTCTGTTTCTGGGAAACTACTCACTCACCCCTCCCTTGGACATGCATCATTGTATTAATGATTAACCATTAAAGGTTAGGGTGAAGTGTGGGGGAGGGGTGGGAGTTTCCCAGAAACTGTGTTCAGTTTCGTCACAAGTGTATATTGTTTTAAGAGCCTGTTTACAGATTTTAGAACATTAATTTTGGCATTTGCCTAAAGGACCCCCTAAAAAAATTTGGATTGGCAAATTCAACCCCCAAAAAATACGACGAGCACCCGACCACAAAATATGGGGAGTATGTGAATACCACCTTGTATTAGAGCAGCTGTCGATTTAGTGTCAAAAGTATTAAGTGAATGTTTTGGTTTTGCAATTGCTTAGCATTTCTATTGGCTGTGAAAATGTTTAAAATTTGTAATGATCAGCCAATCAAGTTCTATAAACTAATTTTTTTGTTTTAGCGAGAGTTCTCCATGATTGTGTTTGTTTTTCCTTGTGACTGGTTCAAGTAAAGCCAACCACAAATTACTTCAGTTTGTGCTCATTGTGTTTTCATTTCCTCTCATAATTGGCTCTGTGATTACTTTGGTACTCAATTGAAAACTGGTCTAATGTTAGAACGGTTTTCGGTTGAGTGTCGAAAGTAATAAGTGATTGCTTTGGTTTTGCGTTTGCTTAGATTTTCTATTGCCTGTGAACAACTTGTCACACAAATCAGTTTTCGTTCTTGGAAGAGTTATCCACAACTGCGTTCACTTTTCCTCTTGCTTGATTCAAGTAAAACCAATCACAAATTACTTCAGTTCGTGATTGGCTCATTGCGTTTTTACTTGCTCCTGTGATTGGCTCTGTACTCCGTACTGATTGGCTCTGTACTCCGTACATGTACTTTGGTTTTACAACACTCAATCGAAACCACTCTAGTGTGTTTTACAGAAAGTAATACTGAGTTTCTCGACGGAGTTTTGCGATATGAAAGGGACTGTTTTACAGTCTACTGACAAATTTGTATTAATTGACATAATTATTAGCTGGCTGTTGCTTTTCTTAGCTAAAATGCTGTTTTTAAGAAATAAAGGAGAACAAATTAAAGTTAATAGTTTAATATTAAATACATTAGACCCATTCAAAAAAATGGCATCCAATTTAACTAACTATTTGTTTAGGACTGACTAGCCTCACTTACACGTTCAAAAGCTTTTGTGTGGACCGACTAGCCTCATGTTCACGTTACCAGGACAATAGCTTTTTAAATTGGACGCCATTTTTCGAATGGGTCTATGCAAAATGACATACTGCACCTGTGCTATTCCAATCAGGTCTAATCCTGCCATAAGTACAGGCCATGCCTGGCACTGTGAGGAAAGAAGAAAAAAGGGAATGTAAAACAATACAACTGACAGATATATACATTGTAAAATATATTCAATGAAGACCATTTTCCCTGGAAACACTACAGAGCTACAACATTAGTATACCTGAATAGGAGAGGGTTTAGTAAATCCTGCTTTTCTGATTTCTTCCAATACTTCAGCTGTGGATAATAGATAGATACTTTATAAAAAAATCTACTTTGCAGCCAGTAGGCTGAATTATGTATTCACAATGGTACTGAAATAACAAATGAGTAAATAAGTTATAAAAATACATTCACATCAAATAGCTTTAAAATTCATGGGGGGAGGGGGGGATGCTACGGTACATGTAAAATTATACATAACAGTCATTGAGATCGAAACTACCGTACCATCACTGTGCTGCTAAAAAAACATGCAGGAAAAATGTCTTTTAAGAACAATCTGTGCACATGAAAGGAAGACTGTGCAGAAGTGCTCTTACGTCTGAGGTTGTATTTGACCTCATTTCTGGGAGGTAATAGACTACGCAGCTTAAGACTAGAATCAGTAACTATTGAATGGAATAACTTATTGCATAGATCCTGATGACTGTCGTACAGGGTGCTATGGTTAAACAGTTCTAGATTATGGTGGTATGAAATACCGGGAGAGACGATAGATAGATAGAGCCCTTTTCTGAACAATATTAAACTCTCTTGTTACATGACATTATGTATAATTAATTTGTTTCTTTTAACACCAGAAATGCAGACAGTTAATTTACATGGTTCCTGGAACATGGCCATACTTACGATAATGTTTAAATGCCTCTACAAATGTTGTCACAGGGTTGGGGATGGGTCTATCCTGAACAGAGTCTCCATAATTCTCCACCATAATGTTATTATTAGTTAATCTGCAATTCAGAGTTATAAACATCCAATCAGACTAGTTAGTATTAAATACAGTTAAACCTTGTGTATGCATCCCCTTATTGTCAAATGAAGATGGTTCCTTAAGAGAGGTGTTTGCTTAAAATGAAGCCTAAATCGTAAATACTGTCTATCTACTGTTTTGCACAATAGATAGTTGGTGTTTTTGTGTTAATTAAGTCATGAAGCGCTAGTGCACTCATGTTCACTCGTGTTCTGACTGTTATAACATACTATGTGAAAATGTGGTTCACCGGCGAGGACTCGAACCTCGGTCCCGCATGGGTGGAATTGCCATACAATTCTCAATTATATATGAGATCACAAGGTCGCTTACTACGCACAACGGATTCTGTGTCAAAAAGCAGCTTCCCGAAGAGAAGACAACAAACTTTGCTACACTCACAAGGGGTGCATTCACTTGTATAATTTGTAACTGTCATCTGACAGATAGTTATCAGTTATCTGGTCATGCGACATGATTCCACCAATCATACAGGAGAAAATATTTGATGAATAATTATACAAATAAGTACATTGTACAGGCACATGCTGACTGTACAATGATGAACAAATAATTATTAATGAATACTACATGAAGTCAAAGGCTGGATGCAGTATGGCAAAATTTTGACTTCATCATACAGTCACAAGGAATGAGCCAGGCTGCGTCATTCCCACTTTAAATGGCATATAAGCCCAAATTAGTTATACTTGATATCGATTGTTCATGAAGTGAATATAGTCCAACCGTAGAAAATTTCTTGATTTGGGTGTTACATGTACGTCTACGATATATAAAGGTTTATATTTCCAATATGCTAATGATAATATATGTCATCACCGACACACTTATTATACAAAAGCATGCTGGTAGAGACAAATTACCTATTTTAAAATTATAAGTTATCTTTGGAGCTTATCAAAGTGATTTTACAAAAAAAAAAATCTAAATTAGAAAATAGCTTAATTCACAAACAAAGAAATTCAGCAAGAGTCGGTGATGACATCACATCATTAGCATATTGGAAATACAAACCTTTTTATCTCGTAGACGCAACACCAAATCAAAAAATATTCTACCATTGGACTATCCACTTCATGTACACTGTACATGGTACAATCAATATCAAACATAACTAATTTGGGCTCATACATGTATGCACTTTAAAAAAACACATTTGTCCCTTGAAAAAATATGATAATAGCCAAATTGTCCCTCTTTATCCACTTCCAAAGGAAATTAAATGCCAGGGCCCGGTTCCTGAAAGCCCGATTTGCGCTAATCCTGGATTAACTCTCAACAAAACATATTAGTTGTCATGGTAATTAACTCTGGATTAGCGCTAATCAGCTTTCAGGAACCGGGTCCAGATCACTTGCAAAAGGGCCAAATTGTCCCTCCTGGCTCAATCTCTACAGTCAGCAAGTGTCAGAGTGTATTTGTCAATAAAACACAAACATAAAGTCTCTAATTCTTTTAATATCCATACACACAGCATGCTGTGGCCACCAATAATTGAAGAGCTGTGTGCAAAAAGGGCGTAAGTGACTCTTGATCACATTCTAAATTCTCCCTTAGAAAACAAAGAAATTGAAGGAGAATTTAGAATGTGATCAGGAGTCAGTTATGCCCTTTTTGCACACAGCCCTTCAATTAATAAAGCACTGTCATTAGCCAATCAGCTACTTGGATTTTGTACAAAACATGCAAAGTTGGAATATTAATTTGAGATACAAAATTAATGTGTTTGTGTAGTCAGAGGCATCATACCTAAATTCTTCAACATCTGCTGGATCTTTACATTTAACAGAATCTGCTTCAATGTAGAAGTGTTTAATGATAGAAGGTAAATCTGAAATGTTTCAAATTAAATTCTGATAAATACTATGAAATATTATATGAACACCAATATTTTATAATAATGTTAACTACGTGTAAAATACATCAAGGTCACCACCCAAAATTATCTCTCAATTGGACAAAAAATGTCATGTACACTACCTTGAAGATTTGATTTATAATTAATTATACAACAAACACTTATAGATAAGATGCACCTCTTTGCTCAAATTTCGTGTTGCTGTTGCATCTCGAAAAGACTGCGATTATGCTTGACTGCCGTTTTTGGGTGTTGCAGGTTTTATTTATATGGTTCTGTACCAAAAAAAACGTTTTGTACATGTACTGGTACAGAATACTGGCTGATAGAAGAGCCTAGTGGAATCTCTGATGAGAGTTCCTAGTGTCCACTTCTCTCCAATAAAGAGCATTTTACTATTAATAAAAGCCACATACAAAGCACACAGAGCATGCCATCTCATTTTTGTTGACACGTAAAATTTAACTTAACAGTATCCTGCAAATACAGCCATCTCTCATTGGGAGCATGCAATAATTCAAGCCCTCAGTTCCATACTGACAAATAATGTTCCTTGGACAGGATCTTGTTGCATTATTTGATTGCATGATGTCTTTCAAAACACCATCACAATGGTATAATTGAATATACTAGCCAATCAAATAATGTGACAAGATCCTGACAGAGGAACATCATCAGTATGAAATTTGGGGATTCAAATTGCAGATGTCTTTCTCGGGGATGCATTTTGAGTTATAGCTTCCAATTGGAGACACTGTACTTGCAGGTTACCTAAAAAGTGACCTGAATTAAAGTGGTAAACAAATGTATCAAAATTACATATGAAGAAGTACAATGTACATGACATTTATGTACAATGTAGGTAGACAACAAGTTTACATTATTTCAGCACTAAAAGTTTGGGCAAACATTTTTTGTTTCCAGTTTGGTTTAACTTTTTTTTAAAGTTACATTTGATGAAGCAATTACCTAAAGGTGGTGCAGCTTTTTCAACTTTAAATTTGATTTTCAAAACTCTGAGCTTCTAAACTTGGGCCCAGCTTATCAACAATACTGTGCTGTTCATGTATTTGAAACTTGTGTCAAAGGTTGGAAAGAGGACATGAGGCCAACGTAGAGTGTCATTTTTACAAGTCTGAGTGATTTGATTGTAGTAAAAAAAAAACTTTTCAATAAGGGGATCCTACTTACCAAGCCACTTCACTCTCTGGCTTTCTTCCCTTGTGGCATGTATCTCGGCAAATGTAATCTTGGGTTTCCTAATTGTTAAAAAGAGGAGTGACAATCGTACACATGTACCTGGTTGGCATTCTGTTGTCAGTTTTCTACAATCAGAATGGCAAAGTTTTAAAATATCCCCTTGTGGATCTTATACAAGTTTGTAGAGGTTGGGCACCAAATGGAATCATGAATAAATTCAATGATTTGCTGAAAGTTTAGTAGAATTCCCTGTAAGCACAGGGTAGTCAATAGGATATATGATATGGGCCATTCCAAGACAAAAATGGATTGTAGTTACATAATTTTTAATGTAGTGTGCAACTATGTACATGTATGTGGACTTAAGGTCTCGATAAAGGTTAAAAATAGATGTTTCCAAAATAAGTTTTTTTTTGCAAATTTCAAATCTACAAAGCCCTAATTTATCTAGCACCATAAAAAATTCAATTACCGTATTCACTCACAGATAAGCCGGACCCTGGTTTTGTAGCTTTAAAGTTTAGGCAAAAACGTTTTTCTGAGAATATCAAACGTACATATTTGTAATCTTCATCAGACGTTCAAACTGGAGAAAACTCCAAAGTTGTATCTGTCATTTCAGCTCTGAAATAGTATAAATTTAAAGAGCCAAACTTGCAATGACCAGTGCTTAGCCTTAGTTTCTTTTGTGTGGTGTTTAGTAGTCTACTTTAATAAAAAATCTTTCTTTGAAAATTTTAATTTATGTAAATTTACGGAACCGTGTGCAGATAATTTTTTCCAGTCCAGTCTTTTTGCCTTTTCCCCCCAATTTTGCCCCAATTTGCAGGAGAAAATAATAGGAAACCACTGTTTCTACAATAATTTGTTGGGGAATTTCAGATTTATTTTTTGTTCAGGTTTTATGACCTGGTTTGAATCAAAATAGGATGAAAAACCAATTCTTCCACTTTGAAAAATTCGTAATATGCAACATATCAAAAATCCTGACAATATTTGAGACAATTTGGTTTGGGATTCGAAAGGAATAATTTAGAAAACAAAATGTTCAAAGCCTCAAGAGCTGAACTCCTTCTGGTGAACATGGTCATTTTGCATTAAAACATGTACAAAATCTATGCTATAAATTTTTGTTCAAAATGGATTAAACAGTATACACACTTTTTTCAATTCAAGACCTTTAAAACAGTATATAATACCCCTATATGGCTTTAATTCCAATACTGCAGGAGTGTTTTCCCAAAGTGACACCTCAAACCTTTATCGAGACCTTAAGGATAAACAGACAGGGTGCTTTGAAAATACATCATTTGAGAGAATTAACATTCTGTTAATAAACAAACAGATTTACCAGACTTTTAGCTACAACCATGACCCACTTTGGTCTTGGAATATTCTCATGAATGTCTTACGTACTTCATGTATCTGCCTGACAACCTTTTTGAAATACCATTTCGTGTAGGTGTATGATACAAAATGTAAATACACACAGCATACCTGGTAACAGTGTCATTGATTGATGTATCTGTAGAAAAATAAGGATACAGTAACGTAAAATCATGTCCATAATTTCCTTGAACTCCTCAATTAACTGACAACAGACACACGTGTGTGGGAGGCGGTCCTCACAGACAGATAACTGCACACACACTATTATTTATTCTACATGTACTTATGCACATCAATCTACACACTTTATGTAACATGAGATGCAACCACACACTATGCTAATGTACTCTGCCAGATATGAAAAACCACAAAATCTCACAACATACTGTGTATGTATATGGTAAAAAGTGGAAATGTACACATGTATTCCCCAGCCCAATGCAGGAGTACTGACTTCTTGGAGGTGAAAGTTTGAAAACTACTACAACTCTGTAACATGGTCAGCAAAAACTGACAGAAATAAAGTTAATGGTGGAAAGAAACATCTATAACCATTGCAGTCAGGGCCATGAATACCTAACTACACTGACTGTACAACTGATACTACCATTTGCAAGCTACCGTTAAGCGTGAACCTTTTTCCACGTTTGTTTATGTTTGAAACTAGAGTCTGGTGTCCCAAACCTTTGCAATTCGTCGGCAAACTAATTAGTTTCAACCTTGACGTTGAAAACCTTTGATGTCTTCTACCATCGTGCACCTCAGATTATGCCAAGAGACAGTTGTTGTCTTGCATCTCTTATAATTCTGAGCATCCAAAACTTGAACTTGAACCGACATTTATATGATTTAGCGCGTAGCATGAAGGAAAATCTAGCTGAAAAGTTTACAAACCTGAATCCCACTCGCTGAAACGTGAAGGCGGGACATGTCAAAGGTTGTCATTATGGTAGTTAAGTTGCTGCCAGACGTCGAGGTTTCAAACACAAACGAACGCGGAAAAAGGTTCACGCTTAACGGTAGCTTGCAAATGGTAGTATGTCCTTACATTGTATAGTATCTAGTTCCTGCCGAAACTCTACTGTCCATATATGGAATGTATCCACAGGGATAGCAACAGACTGTACATGTATTCTTTTGGATAAGGAACTCATTTCTCTTTTCCTTTCATCCAAAGAGAAATACCATAAATAAATTACCTTTGTGAACCATAGCCAATTTTTTCACTTGTATTTTATGTTCACCAAGGTACTGGGTATGTCGTCAACTTCTGCGCAGTTCTAGTATGAAAGTTTTACAGCACATACAGTATGCAAATTTGGGCTAGATTGTGGGGGACTGGGTACTAGTAGCACTCTCACAGATAGGCTTCCATCTTGGTTTTGACTCGTGCACTCACAAACCAGGGGCAGATTTAGGGGGATGGATTGCCACCCCCCTTTGGACTGGCCAAAAATAATACATGTAATAATAATAACATTGATTAGAAATAAAAAATTGCCACACAATACCCATCGACAGAAGGTAGATTTGTAACAATTTTATTGCACTACATCTTAGGATGATGGTGTCTTCACTTTTCACCACAGATTAAAAGCTACACGTAGTAAGGTATCAAGCCAACTATTTCTCCTATTATTCAAACAGCTCAGTGCATATACATGTACATGTACGATCTAGCCCATATTCAATCAAATGCGACATCATTATCAATGGTGGCTGTAAAATATTTTCTTTTGCATCTAAACAGACTGCTCCAATCCACTACGGCTGTGTGGGCTTTTGTTTGTTCAAATGGTTTAAAAACACTCTTAAAATGTGTCATTTGAAGCCTTAATTTTCTGGTCAGGATAGCTCTCAGAGTGCAGGAAATAGCGCCTCAGTGTACCTAGCTTTTAAAATTTCTGTGGGCTTTAAAATTTTCCAGACTCCCCTGGCTGTTTGCACCTATGCCGCTTGGGTGTACCCTTAGCATACATGCTTTGGCCTCCACATTCTGAATTTCCTGGATCCACCCCTGTTTCGTTCAAACAGCCACCCCCCTTAAAAAATCCTGGAGCTTCCCCTACAAAGACATGCAGTGCTGGACTACCAGGAGTTGGCTATGAGCTAGTACATGTAACTTGTAAACATCACTAGCGCAAGGGCCAGTAAATAAAAAAGTTAAAAGTCGAGCACTGAGGTCACACCTCACATTTTAGCAGCAGCACCTTAAGACCCCCTTTTGTGAAAACATGCCTGATCTGGTGTGCCTTTAGCTTTAAAAGCCAGTTTTTGCCGTTTTCTTGATAGGGCAAATGACTTTCTATCCAATAATGGATCTCTAGGTATTTTATGTGGGGGTGAGAGGTGGGGAGGACTACTTCAAATTTTTTCACGAAAAACCAACTTTGCCTGGCATATGGTGAAACGATTTGCTTAGTGGAAGATGTACATTTCCCACTAGTTCTGAGAAAAAAAGTGCATTTTTTTAATGAAAACTTTGAAAAGTGAGTTACTGGCTTTTAAAGCCAACAGGTACACATTTAATTAATTTACAATGAGTAGCACAATCACCATGCACTTTTGTGGGTGGTTGTTAAATTCTTTAATATTTTTTGGTACCAGACGCAGAATGAAAGCTATTTATTTTATTATTGAAGAATGCTATGCCAGCCTTTGGAAGTAAAGAGACTTATTTTCTTCAGAGAAAATTGAGTAAAAACCCATGTCAACAGTGAAATTTAGCTTGTAACGCGTAACACATGCATGACCAGACCGTAAAAATGTAAAAACATTGTTTTTCCCCTAAATAAAGCATGTTTGAGAAAAACAATTCCACACACTGATAACTGATATTAAACACTTTATTTCTGCAAAGTTTGAACATTTTCCCTTTTATTGAACAGTTCAGAGCATTGGAAAATGTTTCTACAGTCAGTCGCATTTCTTCTTGAACGCTGAGTTAAGGCTGCCCAACGTCCTAGGCAAGTAACTTTTTGGTTCAGGCAACCAAAAGTTTGCAAATGGTTGCCCAAGTGGGCAAGTAAAACTTCTGAAAATAAAAAAACCAAGTCAAGAACACACTGCTTTAAAAAATATTCAAGCCAAGGTCTTATATAATAACGAGACGTTTTACAATATTCAACCCCATGTTCAAGTTGTTAAAAAATCGCAGAATAAAATGTGTCAGCCATTTTCCTGTGGACCGCAATGGACTGGGTCCAAGATTCCCATGATTCCTAGTGAGCTGGGTCTAAAGGGAAGCCATTTTGAATTCGCGTGATTGTCTTGGCCCTTGTGCGTGATGAGATGAGCCGTAAAATTTATTCCTTCTTCTCGTCAAGAAATGAAGAAAACACAGAAGCATTTTCAAGATACGTTATTCTATTTTATTGATAGCTCAATTCGATGACTGTCTCCTGTTTCTTTTCATTGGCATTCTGTATTATAGCTGTTAACTGCAACAGTCAAATAGAGGACCATATCAGACCACTGTTATACACAGGTTTTGTGTTCAATAAAAGCTGTGTTCAATATGTGACTCCATGATTTGTATGTCAGCTGCTCGTTTATACCATGGTTTTCGTAAAACACTGATATTTATCATCTCTAAACCGGTTTTACACGTTTTTAAAGCAAAATCATATACATGTATGGAAAGTTGGGCAACCAAATTGTGTTTTCGGGCAACCAAAAATGATACTTTAGGGCAAGTAGTTAAAAAAGTTAACTGCGAGCCCTGACTGGTAGTGCGTGCAGTTATTCAATATTAAGCCAGCCGGGGGGGGGGGGGGGGGGGGGGGGGGTCAAGGCATAGGGCGGGGATTTGACATTTTCAAGATTCTTTTTTTCAAATGCCCTACCCACGAGCAAATATTTTAAGTCAAATGTACTAGAAATTCCCTGCCCTAGACAGCATGTTGTGGTCAAATGTCCCCTGGTTGGGCCCGAGATACGGACACAAGAAAAATGCTTTGACGGACTAAACGCAACAAGGTAATCATTGAGACATGTGCCGACAGATTCGTACACAGTTTAAATTATCTTATAAAGATATGAAAATGTTTTTTAATAGAATCGCACAAAACCAAACGAAAAAAGGAGTAATTTCACGCACCTTTCTGTTGTTGCCGAACTCCATGTGACAAACCCGAAATTCCAAGGACGTAAGACGCATGCGTGGCACGGGAAAATTACTTTCAGTACCATTCTCTCTTTCAGCTCGATGTCAAATACATTTCTTTGTCCCCACCACGGGCAAAGAAAAAAATCAAATGACTCTACCCCGGGGACAGCAAGGTCAGTCAAAAGCCCTACCCACGGGCCAACAATGACTATCAAATCCCCACCCTATGCCATGACTTCCCCCCCCCCGCCGACTTAACATTGATAGGTGCATTAATCTAGAGTACAAATAATTTAAATTAATGGGAAAAAGCAGAAGATAATAAAGTTTAACTTAATTGCTATGCTGAAATGTGATTAAATTCCAAAGCAGAAATTTTGCGTTAGCTTACTTGTTGTTAGTCATCTGGAAGTGAAGAGCTTTTAGTTCGATTTTGGCAACTACCGTATTTACCCGTGTATAAGCCGCACCTTTTCACCCAAAATTTTCGTTCAAAATCGGGGGTGCGGCTTATCTACGGGAACATCTAGAAAGGAGACCCAACATTAACATATATTTACATATCATGAACATGTATGAAGCTTTTTTTATGCGATGGTGCGTATATTACAACAGGTTCAAATCGCATCCGATCGTGTAATATAGCAATTTAAGCATAATCATTGGAGAAAAAAACATGCAGTTTGAAAGAATTAAAGCAAAAACTCTTCTAAGACCCACCTTAGACCTAGTAGATTAGAATTTCGTGAATATTTAAACGTGATTAAGCTTATTTACCTTCCAAAACACGCTGATTTGCAGCGCTTGTCAAAGCATGCATCTAAACAACCAGGCATTCTTTGCAATTTTACACGTGGAAGATTGGCACTAGTTAATGAAAATCCAAGATGGCGGACCTCAGACCTCTCGTGCAAGTAGTTTCGCCAGCAAACCTTTCTTGCTCTAGCGATTAAAGGAAAGCGGTTCCTTAGAATTGTTGTTAGTTAATGGGAGAATAAAAGCGGAAGAATTCTGGAGTGATTTAAAGACTGCAGGTTAAAATGTGCACAAGAAATGACAAGGCAAGTTGAACCATATTCGATCGAATTAAAGTTGCGATTATGTATTTATGACAATCTGATGAAGTTTTGCTTCAAGTACGAGCGTTTATAAACTCCAACAAAAGATTATTCTTTTTTTGGGAAGAAGTTTGGCATCAAGTACAAGCGTTTATGAACTCGGACAAAATATTTTCTAATTATTTTTTGTATTTTTCAAAAAAAGTTTTTTTCCTAAATTCAAGCTTCAAAACTTGGGGTGCGGCTTATCTACGGGTGCGGCTTATACACGGGTAAATACGGTAGCCCATCGGAATGCTCACATGTTTATGTGTGTTTCCCTTCAATTTCGTTCCCAAATCTCCCTCCAAACAAGAAATATTTGAAGAAGAACGCGTCGCTACGATTTCCACAATGTTTGCCTTTGTTTACAATGTAATTTTGGGCCAAGTAGATCGCTAAAACGATGTAAAAACAGGCGCATTTCTTCACAAATTCGCCATGCTTTCTTATTCACGTGAAACAAGCTTAATGACCTCGCCTTAAGCTAGTAATAGGAGAGTTCTGCTTGGTTTACAAGGGCTTGCAAGAGAATCGCGGGAAATTCGTGATAAAATTAATATTGTACTTTCTGGTTATTTTTTTCAACATTCAGTAATGAATGAACAAAATCAAGAGAGGTTATCAAGGATTGAGGCGTGTAGATGGTAAAAAGAAAGAAAAAACAGGCTAAAAAACAAAAATCCAATGAGAAAAATCGGGAAAAGTGAGCAAAATATGCAAAGGAAAGCCCGCAAAGGATTATTGGTAATAGTTTAAGCCCTGAAAAATAGCCCCCAAAAAGTTTTTCTTCAAATATTTCAAAAGATAGTTGTTATCTGTATTCAATCAAAGCAGTCTCTTCAGTTTGATCGAGAAAACAGACATTTTCATTTTTAGAACATGTTACATGAAAGTACATGGTGATTGTGCTACTCATCTTACTTGTTGTAACTTAAATTTCAAAGTGGTGCCATTTCTCAAGCTTTTAATGGGTTTCGATGCACTACACAGCAATACAACATTCTTTTCCTGTAGATTAAGTTTAGTCCATGGAATTTTGCCGTATTTTGAGCACAAATACCAGAAAATGGTGTTTTTCTAACCTAACCCTAACCTCTAGCTCTCAAATAAAGAAATTATGGGATAGATCTCACACAAGTAAATTATGGGATAGAAAGGCCAGAAAAGTCTTAAACTGTCATTTGCCCTTTCAAGAAAATGGGCTTTTAAAGCAAAAGGCACACAAGATCAGGCATGTTTTCACAAAAGAGGCCTTAGAACCAAAGACCCCCTTTTGTGAAAACATGCCTGACATATATGTTGCAGTTTTATAAATTGACCATTCAGTTCAATTTGACCATGGTCAATAGGAGATATTGTAGTTGAGTCTACGAATAGCAGTTTCAGCGGTACTGACCCGAACGCCTCACTTCAATGTAATGAAGCGCCATTGAAACCATCATTCTTACACGACACCAACACCCTCCTAAACAAGCACGACTAATTTAGATGCACAGTTTGAATAGCGCTTCATTACATTGAAGTGAGGCGTTTGGGTCAATACCGCTGAAACTGCTATTCGTAGACTCAACTACAATATCTCCTATTGGTCATATTCAACTAGTTCAATTTGACCCAGGTCAATTCAACCTAGATCAAATTGACCTAGGTTTCGCTATCAACAATTCTAAAAAAAATCACCCTCCACTCCCTCCCTTCCTTCCATCCCTTCCCTCCTCTCTCTCCCCCCTCTCTCCCCTCCCATATACTTACACTTACCTTTCATTCAGATGTAATACCATGTACTGAACTCAGCAGCTCTGCCTTGACAAACCCAGTTTTCCACTGACTTAACACACTGCGCCACACAAGCGCTTGTTGATTTGGAAGCAACATTTATTATATAAATAACTTAAACCAGAACCCAGATCCTCTCGGGTCAACAAGTCAATACTTTCATGAAGTAGTAACCCACATGGAATCTGTCATGAAACTCTAGTTTGCTTCAAACAATCAATAATCATGTGAACTAATCCAAATCCTACCCTACATGTACATTTAAAAAAAACCTAACCGTCAACAATGTGTGCTCACTAATTTGTTTGAGTCAAATTAAACTAGTTTGTTTCGACCGGGTCAAATTGACCTAGTTTGAATTGACTGGATCAAATTGAACTAGTTTGTTTTGACCCATGGTCAAATTGAACTGAATGGTCAATTTCAACT
Organism: Actinernus sp. WN-2022; assembly: GCA_030867875.1. Classification (NCBI taxonomy): domain Eukaryota; kingdom Metazoa; phylum Cnidaria; class Anthozoa; order Actiniaria; family Actinernidae; genus Actinernus; species Actinernus sp. WN-2022. The sequence continues at coordinate 138,521,850 of JAOWCC010001589.1, forward strand.
ACAACATGTATATACATGTAAGCTGCACCCCAAACTCGGGAAGGTTAATATATTGTTAGAGTTAATACATGCCTGTACTTGAAACAAAAACTTCTTCAGAAGAGATTGTTGTCATGCCAACTGCTGATCTCAACTTTGAATATGGTTACACCTTTCATTTCTTGTGTACATTTTAACCTGCTGTCTTTAAATCACTTGTACATGGGTACAATGTAGCACTGTGCACAGATGGTGAGGGATATGGGAAGAAAGTGATAAGGGGGAGGTAGGAAAACAGAGGGGGAGGCCAGGGTGGATTACTTTTAGTACACAAAAATTCCCTAGCTCAAAAATTGAACTACATGTACACATGGGTACTTACCTGCCATGTCTTCAGTAACAGCAGACACGGAAGGGTTAACAATATCTTCTATCAGCTCCTTTGCCTTTTTAATAGACTCGTCATCACCACTTATTTCAACAGGTGTGTCAAAATATGTGGCATCTCCTTTCTTTATCTGATGAGATTGACATTCAAAAATAAATACATATGGTACATGTACAAATGTATATGGAAAATCTCAGTGACGTTGGTTTTCCAAGAATCCTTGATACTCCAGACTAAATATTAATATATACATGTATGATATATTTGACTAAATATATTTGTGTTTTATTGACAAAATTAATACAGGCTGACTGTAAGATGAATTCAAAATTCCTTCATACTGCATTGGGCCTCATTTTTTGCAGTATTCATTATTTTTCATTCATCATACAGTCGGCAAGTGCCTGTATTTGCCAATACATGTACACCAATCTCTAACCCTTAAATACATGTACATACATGTACATAGGTGTCATCCCTAGCAACCAACCTTGATATATGCTCCACTCTTCTCTTGGATCTCTCTTATCTTGGAGCCTCCTTTACCTGCCACATGAAAGGTGATGAGCTACATTTTATTTGTTAAACATTTTATAACATTTTGGAAGCACTTTGAAATTAAAATATTGGCATTCATACATGTACAGTACATGTAGACATAACAGACCTTTCTCACACAACAGCCATTTTGGCTAGAAACAACAGCTTTTCCATGTATAGACTAGCACTGAGCAGTTTCAGAACAAGTGTAGACTGGAGAAAAAGGTTTTTGATCTTCTAGGACTCAACATGGCAACTGCGTGAGAACATTTTATTACACTGAAACTAAACCCCATCTCCTTTCCACAACATTTATATATTTTTTGTATTTATTTTATTAGATGTTTGTTAATGTTTTAATACTTACTGAATACAATACAATACAATACAATACAATAACCTTTATTTTGCTTCGAATTTAAAGACTGTGTCTGAGCCCATGGTGCTTTGCGCACGCAAATCATTTTCGTAGGCTACGAAAATCAGAAAGATCGGTGTTGTTATTATGTGACTCAAATCTTCGAAATCCATCTCTAGTTTGGGCCATCGTGTAATTATTTAGATATATATGCTTAACTGACTTTATTTTATCTTAACAATTGTGTATATACCTTTTAAAATGAAATTTTAGTCGAATATTTCATTGAATCCCGGTCTAGAGTGGCGAGTACAGGATTGCCGAAGAAAGAACAGACAGCGAGGCGAAGCGACTCGACAAATAATCCTTCAGCAGTCCACATTTTACTTTCTCTAGGTCAACTACATGAGTTTCCTGGGGATTTGCTGCACCAAGGGACCGGCGGGCTTCGTTGGAAATACAAAGCACAAAGCAACCACTTCTGGCATCAAGAACATTCGTAATCATAATTTCGCATGGCTAAGCTCCACTGAGGTGTTACGACTTATCTATATCTGTATATGTTTTGCATTTTTATTAGCAGAGAAAGCAATGTCCTTAACCTTTTTTTTTTCATCCTTCAGTACATCCAGAAAGTCTTGCTACCAAAACTATGATCGCGGGTCAAACTCCAATCTGCCGAGTTCAGCTGTTACTTCGCTGAGTTTGACTCAAGTGCGAGTAAGACATTTCATTTTGCACTCAAAATATATCATTCGCAAGGAAAGTAGAGATCTTCAAATACAGCTAAGCAATACTGGAGACATGAAACAAGGTAGCAAGAGTATGTGTTTGCTTGTAGACTTGTGAAAAGTCGCACTTGTCAACCAAATTAGAATCTAAAGGCAGTACAACTGGCTTCCTGCCGAATACTGTTCAAATCATATTCGAAGCATCCGGGGGAATTTGTGGGCTCGATTGGGTTTTTAATCCGGCAGAAATTATGAAATTCGTTATCCAAAGCATATGTGTACTTCTTTTATGAAACTTATAAACAATCGAGAGCATTTCAGTTCGCCTAAAAGCTGGCCTTTAATTTGTGCGCCCATTGATAAACAAACTAATCATAACATTGGCGCAAAGCACCATGGGCTCGGACACAGGGTCTTTAAGATAGCAAATACATGCTAATATCTCCCCAAAAAATAATCATAAAATAAAAAAAATCACATTGTGTACTATATGTACACATACTATTTTCCCAGTATGGGAAAATGGACTACAGTCCCGCTCAAAAAGTTTGCAACCACCACTAAACGCCAAACGGCGCTAACGGTTTTTAGCGGCGCTAGTGCCACTAACTTTTACCGTTAGTGCCACCAAACCACTAAACGTCTAGCGCCGTCGACGGCTAGCCACCAAACGTCTAGCGCCGTCCACGCGCTAGCCACCAAACGTCTAGCGCCGTCGACGGCTAGCCACCAAAAGTTCTGAGCCACCAACGGCTAGCCACCAAAACCTCTGAGCCACCAACGGCTAGCCACTAAATCGTTGAGCCACCGACGTTTCAAGAAGTTTATTTTGACTTGCGCTGACTTGAAGTATTTTTCATTTTTAGAAGTTTAATGATTTTGAAATGTTCGTCAAGGCCGAGTTTTGAGAAATTTCTTTTGAAACGTTTGTTTTATTAGTCAGTTCATCGGTTTCCGTGGCAGTACTGAAGGAATAAGTATTCAACTAAAATAAATTTACCATCTAGTGTTAGTAGCCGAGTTTTGAGTAGTTAATTTGAAACGGTTAACGTCTACTAGTCAGCCGTATAAGTTCGATTCATCGACTCTCACGTGTCACAGCGCATGGCCCACTGAATGTAGAAGTCCACTGAACTTCAACTAACTTTACCGTCCCATTACAGGTTGCCGAAAAAATATATTTTTGCAGGTGGGGTATTTTATTAACTCATCACAAAGTGATGAAGTTAAAAACTCCAGAAGATTTGATAGAGTGTGATCTCACGGCAATTAACATTCATTTGACAACAAATTGGAAAACAGCCAAAACTTCTCACTGTTAGGCATGCAGAGATCGACTCAAAGCATTTCCCGCATCAGGTGAAACTGTTCAGACATGAAACGAAAATGAAATAAAAACTTACAAAACATTTTATTCTGAAGGTAGAAAAATGTCCGGTGCGATCCTACCCTGGTTCCAGAGGCCACAGTGACCGAGTGGCCGAGTGGACCTGGGGTCGCGACCCATCTCCTCCTCGTCGCTTCGCGACTCGCAACTTGCAACTCTTCGAGCCTCTGGTAACCAGGGTAGTGCGATCCAGGCGATTTTTAAGCCAAACACCTGACGGCCTATAAATACGATGATTATTCAAATCAGTTCGTGGAAAATGTCACGCTTCACGGCCGTGTCGTAGAATTCTTGAGACCTTTGAGAAACGCATCCACATTAATAAAAGAACTCCAGAATATTTTATTGTTCATCTTTTTCATTTTCCATAAAGGTTGAGTCCATGTAGTTGTGTGGTGAATTAAACTACAGTCGCACTTCCCGCGAACTTCACGGCGTGACACTCCAGTGTTGTGTCAAAAACCAGACAATGTCTGTGCAGCAAAGCGGTTTCAAGTAACACGTGAAGAATGAAACAGGAAGTTAGCTGTTCGCTGTTCGAGTTTTACTGAACGGTTTTGAAGTGATTTTCTTTAGTTATTCCAGGGAAAATCTGTGAAGTTCCCAAAAAAATGTCTTCGATTCTGTCAGACACGATGCGACTACAATTATTGTTAATATGCTAATTTTCGACTTCAGTTTGTTTACATTCACTCACACCGCAGCACAGTGCAGTGAAAACTTTTTCAATCGTGCACTGCTAACGGCTAACGCCAAATGTCTTGAGCCGTTGACGGTTAGCCACCAAACGTCTAGCGCCGTCGACGGCTAGCCACCAAACGTCTAGTGGCGTCGACGGCTAGCCACCAAACGTCTAGCGCCGTCGACGGCTAGCCACCAAACGTCTAGTGGCGTCGACGGCTAGCCACCAGTTTTTTACCGTTAGTGCCACCAAACCACTAACGCCCAGCCGCTAAAAAATTAGCGGCGCTGGTGGCGCTGACGGTTGCAAAGTTTTTGAGCGGGACTGTACATGTACAAATCAAGATAATATGTCAAATTCCCAAAGATCCTTGGCTAGGACACACATGTTCATGACCAGGTTCGAAATTGAAGGGCTGTTATGCAAAAAGGGCATAAGTGATTCTTGATCACATTCTAAATTCTCCCTTAAAAACAAAGAAATTGAAGGAGAATTTAGAATGTGATCAAGAGTCACTTACGCCCTTTTTGCACACAGCCCTTCAATTAGTGGTTGTCCAGCATAACCAGAATGACGCTTGGGCAACCAATCCCTACTGAGTGGTTGCCCCCTGGACTACCTAAATTCTCATTTAACTACAAGGTACCGTAAACACCCGTAGATAAGTCGCACCTTTTCACCCAAAATTTTCGTTCAAAATTGGGGGTGTGGCTTATCTACGGGAACACCTGGAAAGGAGACCAACATTAACATATATTTACATATCATGAACCTGTATGAAGCTTTTATTATGCGACGGTGCGTATATTACAATTCAAATTGCATCCGATCGTGTAATATAGCAATTTAAGCATAATCATTGAAAAAAAAGAAACACAGTTTGAAAGAATTAAAGCAAAAACTCTTCTAAGACCCACCTTAGACCTAATATATTAGAATTTTGTGAATATTTAAATGTGATTAAGCTTATTTACCTTCCAAAACACGCTGATTCGCAGCGCTTGTCAAAGCAGGAATCTAGACAACCAGGCATTCTTTGCAATTTTACACGTGGGAGATTGGCACTAGTTAATGAAATTCCAAGATGGCAGACCTCAGACCTACTCGTGCAAGTATAGTTTCGCCAGAAAACCTTTCTTGCTCTAGCGATTAAAGGAAAGCGGTTCCTTGGAATTGTTGTTAGTTAATGGGAGAATAAAAGCGGAAGTGGAGTGATTTAAAGACTGCAGGTTAAAATATACACAAGAAATGACAAGGCAAGTTGAACATATTCAATCGAATTAAAGTTGCGATTATGTATTTATGACAATCTGATGAAGTTTTGCTTCAAGTACGAGCATTTATCAACTCCAACAAAAGATTATAATTTTTTTGGGTAGAAGTTTGGCATCAAGTACAAGCGTTTATGAACTCGGACAAAAGATTTTCCCCTAAATTCAAGCTTCAAAACTTGGGGTGCGGCTTATCTACGGGTGCTGCTTATACACGGGTGTTTACGGTAGTAATACTTTTTGTTTCGAGACACATGAAAACATTCTTCAATGAAATCTTTGAAATTCTGCAGTTGGTGAGCTTTTCCTCCTGATCAACCTATCAGGATATGTTGTTGTCACTTTAAAGCAACGGCTTGAGTACAAATCACCGCTCTTGGTTGTAGGAGTAAAAGACTTATAAAAAAACCTACAGGAGGGATTTTTGTTCATTACCCAGCATGCAATTGGAGGTGGGTGCAGGAATATGTGGTGGAGAGAAGTGCAGCAATAAGAATAGCATGCTTCACAGTCACTTGGTGTGTTTTGTACAAACAAACCTGGTTGTTGGAAAGATTAAAGAAGATACTGTAATGACTGAGTGCTGATTTTGTGTTTGCTTTTGATTTCAAGAGCAAATGGGAATGTTTTTTTGAGCCGATTTTCAGCTCCTCAAAGTTAATGAAAATCAAAGAAATGAAACATGATCTCCAAAGCAAAGGTGTTTTTCTCCAAAGTGGGAGAGTCAAGCGATCCATGTTATACATTTAGCTCTCGCTTTGAAGCCATTCCTCCCTTGAAATAATATCAAAACATTCTACTTCCAGCATGTCTAGATTTGATGCAATACTATTTTCCAGGTACATGCTTCATATTGGGCGGTTACGGGCGGTGAAGGAGCGAAAGAGTTATGTACAGTCAACTCTCTCCTGCAACCACTTCCTGAAAGCGACCACCTCCCATAAGCAACCACTTACCAAAGAACCGGTTTTTTTTTCTCAGTCAAATTCTGTTGTAAAAACATTCTTAAGCGACCGCGACCACTTTTTAGTCTCAACACTTGACATTTTCTATCGTTTTTTTGTTTCCGATAAGCGACCACCAAAGTAGATTGTACTGTATTTTTAGAAAATCATTACTCAAATACCACAAAGTTAAATTTTAATGGCGCTGACAGATAAGAAACTGAAAAAAATTGGAAAAACTTGAGCTAGAACTCCCATGCTTAGCTATGTTGTTATGGTGACAGCGCGCTAGAGCTGTGCTAGAAGTCTGACCGTTTTAGCAAGCACTTGGGCTACCTGTGTTGCTTTTTTCCTGTAAGCGACCACCTCCCGTAAGTGACCACTTTGTCCATGCACCAAGGGTGGTTGCTTAAGAGAGAGTTGACTGTAATTGCAAAAAGGGTTTGATGCAGTTAGATGTATTTTTACTGTTTGTGATTAAAAACAGTAATCTTAAAAGAGGTCTAGTGGTTGTACCTTTCTGGAGTCAAAATTGGGATTCCTCTCTTCATTCCGTTAATTTGTGCATACCTTTTTGGGGTCAATTGTCCAGGCCACGGCTGAGCTCCCCCCGATTTTGTATGTTACTCATACAAAATCTGATCTACTCACTGTCTTGTGTGATTTCTTTCCCGTTCACTTACCAATAATTTGACCAACACAATCGCAGTTCACGTTCATGATTTCACTATTCCTGTTTCCTCTAAACCCTCCTCCAAAGCCTCGTGACTCGCCTCTTTCTCTCTCTCCCCTATTTCCTCTGCCAAAGCCACGCGCTCCATCATCGATATTCCTGTTGTCACTCCTCCAGTCATTTACCGGCTCGCTCCGCTCTTGTCGAAAACCGCCGCCACGGCTTCCGTTATAGTCGTTTTCTTGTCTTCTCTCAAAGCCCCCAGGCCTATTACTATCATAGCCATTGCTTTCTCGGTTCCCAAAGCGGTTTGAGCGGCCTCGCCGAATCCTGGTGCAGGCTTCTTGTTATAATTTTGACTCGACCATCCAGTGCCGCGTGGAGATATTTGTTTGGTATCCTCTTCGACATCGTCGTCCCAGTCAGACATGTTTGTGATATTGGTGTGCTTCTTGTTTTCTCGCTGTGCTTTGAAGTGATTGGATTGTAAAGGGACGGGATTTTAGGAACAGTGTTGTTGGTGGAGACCTTGTGTGAAGACGTTCAAATTCTGTTTACTGCCATCTTGTCCGGTTGCACACACGTGAAAGACCTGGTTACTCAGCCCTCAAGTGACAAGTTTACCACAGGAAACCCAAGCTTTTTGTCGGAGCCTCCTTTACCAAACCATACCACAATAATGAAGTGAAAACTAGAATAAAACGTGTTTACACATTGTTTGTAAAGTGAAAACAGAAATAAATTGTGTTTTCCTTAACCTTTTTGAATTTGTAATTTTGACCATCCCTCCCCTATCCCTACTTTTTAGACTGCTCAGTTCGCATTCAAACTTTGAATGTGAATGAGTAGTCTTAAAAGTAGGGGGGAGGGGGAGGCGGGAGGGTGGCTAAAAAATGAGAAATTCACAAAGAGTACGTAAAACACGTTTTATTCTTGTTTTCACTTTACACACGTTTTATTCTAGTTTGCACTTCATTATATATTGTGGTTTGGCCTATGACCAAACTTGCCTTTTCCTTACTTCCCTTTTGTAAGGGTTCTCGATCCCGCACTTTTTATGTAATACGTTATCACACTTTCTGACAGATTGTCCTTGCCCTTACTTTCGAATTTGTAACGTTCTCTTGCGTATTCACTTGTAAACCTGCAGAAGAAGGTTGGCCTTGCCAGCCGAAATATTGGTTATAAATAGTATACGCATTACCGTATAATCAGCCTTTCTTCGTTGTTACTGCCCTTCAGCTCGATAACCTCTGTTTTTTAGGGAAATCCACTCTCCCTTGTAGCTTACCATTATATATGTCAGGAGCCCATAACCAGGAGCATCCATCCTGCATACTAGGCCTATCTCACAGCGTTTTCACAAGTTAGGTTATTTTAAGAACGGTTTTCCGCTATTCTTGGATCGCAATCATTCCTAAGTGAATAAAATAACAAAAGCGTAGCAGCCGTTGTTGGTATAACAAAACTAGCTACCTTATTATCACCTATTTCGCGAGACTTAATTTTCGCGATTTTCGCGATTTAAAAAATTTCGCGAAATTCAAGTCCCGCGAAAAAAAGGTGCGCGAAAATTAAAGACGCGAAATTTAGTGACCTTTATAAAATCCTTTATTTAAGTTTTCCGTCTGCTAGGAGTTTACATACGAGTAGGAGGGCTCAAATTTCAGTTCAACGCATGTCCTTATTCCTCATCGTCTGACTCATCTTGCTGAATTAGTTCCTGTAACACTTCCTCAGTACAGTCTTCAAATTTGCCATCGGCATTTGGCTCCCTATAGTTCTCTGCGATCAGCTGCTTTAGCCTCTTCATGATGGCTTCATTCTTTTCAGAAGCGTCGATCTCCGCAATCAATTTCACTGGAATTTCCAGCCCCCCTTGACAGGCAGTGTGGGAAAGCGGCACATTGC